>JAVGWX010000002.1:150129570-150534570 GCA_036924085.1 Ariolimax columbianus | reverse complement strand
GGGCCGCGTGTGTCACTTGTACCCGCCTACTACGCTTTGAAGAAATCACAACTGATGCATATTGAAGTCGCCGTGAAATAAATAGCGGAGGTGAAAAAATGACTAATTTTTAACGATCTACCGTCTCTTTAAAGTGGTGTCTGGCTTAGTTAGTATTTTCAGTGTCAATGTAAAATCACAAATCACAACATTTACTATTACTACCTTACACAATGATATTCCTGGAATACTCTAGTAACTATTCTGATTCACACGAATATCAACAATGGCTGTTTGAGAAAATAACGACCAAATAGGAACAAAGTAATAATCAAACATCCAAGAAAGCTTAAGCGCTGAAAAACTAAAATTGGAGAAAGCTTCTAATAAAAAAGGCGATTTTACGTTCATAAAATGCTGTTCCAATCACGGAGACACACACATGCGCGTGCGCGCGCGCACACACAGACACACCCACATTTTGTCAATGTATTCTGAGCAGTGTGCAACGTCGATGGTTTTGAATGTTTGGTAGCACCATTAAAGCATGTGCTAGATTAAATCGATTACAGCATCATCAAGTGCAGAATGCGTTTCGACTATTAGTTTTGTTGGATTCATTATGATTGTGATACATTTTACACATTATGAGTGTGCTAAATATTACACATTATGAGTGTGCTAAATATTTGTTTTGTTAAGTACGATTTCGTTGGATGAATTCTCGTTATTGTTAGAATCGAGTTTTTGATTTTACAACATAATTCACGATTCTTCTCTTTTTGTGAGTTTGTTGAGTGATTTATTTTTTTCACGGATTCGGGGTTGTTTGATCTGTTTACGAACAACAAATGGCCGAAACCACTTGGTCTAGCTAGGCGTTAAATTTGTCTCATGGAGTAACGTCAGCTCCACGGTTGTATGATACTGCTCTTGCGATTTCAAACACCAACTACGTACATAATGCAATGGTCAGCGTTGATTTGTAATATCTCTATAGTTTGTAAATGAATGGTTGTGCTTATGACCGTATCTAGATTCTCATACTTTGGGATGTTCATCTTTTAAATATCAACTGGAAAAAAAACTAAATAAAGAAGTTATGAACCTGAAGTATTGAAATGTAAATCTAAAATTATTGATCGTCGGCTTGAAGTTATGAATCGTTCAGCTGAAGTTATGAATTGCCGACCAGAAGTTATTAATTATTAACTTGAAGATATTAGCTGTCAGACTAAAGATATTGATTGTCAGACTAAAGTTATTGATTGTTAGACTAAAGTTATTGATTGTCTGACTAAAGTTATTGATTGTCAGACTAAAGTTATTGATTGTCAGCCTACAGTTATTGATTGTCAACCTACACTTATTGATTGTCAGCCTAAAGCTATTGATGGTCAGGCTCAAGTTATTGATGCCAGCCTTAAGTTATTGATGTAAGCCTGAAGGTAATGATTATTAGCCTAAAGGTATTGATGTAAGTCTGAATGTATTGATTATCAGCCCCAAGTTATTAATGTCAGAATAATTTATGTCAACCTTAAGTTATTGGTGTCAGACTGAAATTATTGATCTCAGCCTAAAGTTAATCATTGTCAGAGTGAAGTTATTGATGTCAGCCTAAAGTTAATCATTGTCAGAGTGAAGTTATTGATGTCAGCCTAAAGTTAGTCATTGTCAGAGTGAAGTTATTAATGTCAGCCTAAAGTTAATCATTGTCAGAGTGAAGTTATTAATGTCAGCTTAAAGTTAATCATTGTCAGACTGAAGTTATTGATGTCAGCCTAAAGTTAGTCATTGTCAGAGTGAAGTTATTAATGTCAGCCTAAAGTTAATCATTGTCAGAGTGAAGTTATTAATGTCAGCTTAAAGTTAATCATTGTCAGACTGAAGTTATTGATGTCAGCCTAAAGTTAATCATTGTCAGAGTGAAGTTATTGATGTCAGCCTAAAGTTAATCGTTGTCAGAGTGAAGTTATTGATGTCAGCCTAAAGTTAATCATTGTCAGACTGAAGTTATTGATGTCAGCCTAAAGTTAATCATTGTCAGAGTGAAATTCTTGATGTCAGCCTAAAGTTAATCATTGTCAGAGTGAAGTTATTGATGTCAGCCTAAAGTTAATCATTGTCAGAGTGAAGTTATTGATGTCAGCCTAAAGTTAATCATTGTCAGACTGAAGTTATTGATGTCAGCCTAAAGTTAGTCATTGTCAGAGAGAAGTTATTAATGTCAGCCTAAAGTTAATCATTGTCAGAGTGAAGTTATTAATGTCAGCCTAAAGTTAATCATTGTCAGACTGAAGTTATTGATATCACGATGAGGATATTGATTGTCAACACGTATGTATTTTTATTTCTATAGAGGATGTCCAAGAATTGTTTTTGGTGATCACCAAATGTACTTTTCCTGTTTCAAATATAATAGTGCCGTCTTCATTGAACGCTTTTAGATATCAACTGGTTTTACTGTATATTACATGTATAGACGAAATATTTAAAAAGCCAACATAAGTGAATGAAATAGCTTCATTGAACACTTAAATGAACGTTTCATTGCTGGTGACCAAGCACTAATAGCAACCTCAGAAAAACAACTACAGGAACATACCAACAAGCTTAATGAAGTATGTGCGGATTCAAGTATAAAAATCAACCTAGGTTATGACAACTGCATGAATATAAATAGAAACAACGATATTTATTCAAAAGCAACAACGGAAACTTGTGAAACATTTCTCGTACCTGTGTCCTACGAAGAGCCCAAAAGGTTTATTAGGGCCAGATACATGGCCAAATGGGAAATAGAACATACTGGCTACACAAAAAATGATGCCTATTACCAGTTGAACAGATGAGAGCAGGTCGTGGTCATCAGACTCCGCATTGGCCACAACAGACTGAGGTACCATCTATTCAATAAACTGAAGATAGGTGGCACTGACGAATGCACCTGTGGTACAGGAAAAATTACCGCTGAACATCTGCTGCAAAATTGCCCGCCATACGAGGACCAGAGATAGCACATGTGGCCATCACCAGTGCCAACACTAGACAAGCTCTATGGCAGTGTCGACAGCCTCAGGATGACCGCTGCTTTCTTCGAACAAATTCAAGTTGACGTCTGACAGCGTACGAAGAAGAAGAAGAAGAAGAACCTGGGTAACATAATCTCAACAGATGGAAAAGGCAGCATCGATTTTGAAAACAGATGTAATAAAGCAAGTAAATCATTGTGCAGATGTCCCCGAGATTAGAATGTAGACACTTGACAATAGATACAAAAAGAACGCTATATAGCACGGTATTCCTATCCACATTGTGCTATCAGTGCCGGAATTGGACATTAATAAACGGAAATTCAAGAAACATTGTAACAACAGAAATGATATGCCTGCGAGGAATGCTTATAGTAACAAGAATGGACAGAACTCGAAATAAAGACATTAGGAGATAAGTAGGGACAACACCAGTGCTAGACTTCATCAAGAGACAGCAAACCAAATGGTTCGGCCAAGTGACACGACTAACATTAGATAGTGTACCTCAGAAAGCAATGATATACAGATACAATGGATACAAAACCAAGGATTGCCCACTCAAAAGATGGACATCAGAAATAACAGACACAGTGAAGACCTCACACTTTCCCATATGTGACTGTCCATTGATGAACGTGTTTATATGTTTTAACGTCTGTATATTTCTGATGTTATTCACATATGTGCTGTATCTACTATC
This sequence comes from Ariolimax columbianus, assembly GCA_036924085.1. Lineage (NCBI taxonomy): Eukaryota > Metazoa > Mollusca > Gastropoda > Stylommatophora > Arionidae > Ariolimax > Ariolimax columbianus. The sequence continues at coordinate 150,530,853 of JAVGWX010000002.1, read as the reverse complement.
TATTATCATAAATATTATCTGTACTTTCTTTTTTCAGTTGCGGTTGGTAATGACGTAAAGAATTTCGATTATACAAGGGATCCAACACTAGCTTCTGAGGAACAATTGTATCATCCACTGGCGGCCATTTTCAGCTTCGTATCAGAGCTTGGTTGGTCAGCTTATTAGTGACCAGAGTAACGGCCCTGTGGCATACAACCATATCGTACTTTGCCCATCATAGCATTTCATTTTTTTGCTACTTACATCCTTCATTGGAAGCTGGGATGGACTTGTGAAGGATACTGCTTTCCCAGAGTACTTTAACGAGGACAATATTTGTTGTGTGCATACATTAACTGCCAATTCATCATCATCATGTAGCAAGTCCTTTGCAGAACGCCGCTCTCTTGACAGCATGTCTGTAGGAAATTATCCTTCGCCAGGCTTCCGGCCTGTTCCAAGGTCAAATCCAGCGTCTACTTGATGTCCTGGTTACTGCCAATTCGGTGTTTTTAAACCAACTTAAAGACTCATTTGTATCTCTCAAATCGGCGCAGTGTCGTTAGCTTTCTCTCTAGTAAAATAAATGCGTAGCTTATTGGTTATCTCATTTCCTGCTATGTAAAGATGAACGGCAATCACATCACTCTCAGTCAGACCAATAGGTACACAATCAATTTCGGCATATGCTATTGGTTTGGCTGTTAATGGTTCCTCTATAGCTCGCTATTTGTACACACTCGGGATCTAACCTTTGGACGCAACACTGCCTGCGAGACCTAGATTTAACTTCTTATGTGTCATCCTCAAATAGCGGCCATTGACTGTAATAAGACTATCTATTTACAACGCCATCAAAATGGGTACTGTAGAAGCCAACAGATTCGTTGTGTCATTACAGTAGCCCCCAACATGGAACGGACAGTAAATACACGCAAGTTTGATTCACGTCTGACTGAGCCTGAGAAAATAGCATTTTCTATTGAAGAAATCTTGAAACCATCCTTCGGAGTTAAGAAAATAATAAACATGACCTCAAACAGTGCAGAGCCCCTGGACATGCGAAAGGAAAGAAACAACGTATTCTCGGAATATGACATTTTGGGCACAGAGTTCAACTGCAGCATTTCTCCACTACAGTCTACATCAGCTGATGAGCTCAGCTGCTGTAGCTTCACCAGTAGTACCGGCAGCAGTACTCACGTAGAAGATACCAAACACAATAATAACAACACCATTTATGAACAATATGAATTCGATGACAGATTCAAACATGAATGTGAAAGCACGCACGATTTTGCTCCCAATGTAGAGTCCCTTTACGGACAAGACGAGTTAAGTTATCTAACGTCCAACTCCTATTTCGCTATCCTGAATCAAATCTACAGCTTCGGTGCAGCAGCCCGTGAAAACAATCATTATAGCTTTCAATCAATGAGACATTTACTAAACCCATATACAGCTTACTCAAATCTTTCCAGCAATTTAAAACGTGTTTCAAAATCTGCAGATATTGGCAAGGACCTCAACATTTTCTCAAAGAACGTAAATTCAGATATTTTAAAAACTACAGATTCTCGAATACCATCAGAAGACATTGCAATCGCTAACAACACGCGCACTGGCAGCGCGCGCAGTGCCTCGTCAATCAGAATGTCCAATAATACAGGCTGCAGTCGTTCACCCCAGGAACATAGGGGATCGAACGAAGAAGACAACAAATGTAGCTCAAGAATTAAAACTCTCAAAACAGACTCAAGTAATGGTATCAAGAGCAAAGATAACAAGGATCAATTCTTGTGGCCCGCCTGGGTGTACTGTACCCGTTACTCAGACAGACCTTCATCAGGTAAGAATACGTTCTTATAATGGGTTCAGAAATGTGTGCTTATATTAAATTTACTATATCTCAGCAATCAATTATGAGATATGAATTGATGAAAATATTTATATTTTAGTTATTGACTGACCGACGTATCACTTTTTTCTCTCTCACTCATACGAAGTAGTTAAGATTCATATGATATAATTTGGAGTTTGTTAAAACATGTATATCTTTGGTGGATATCATTTTAAGACTTCTACAGCAACGTAAGGCGAAGTGGGGGAAAGGTCATTCATACCTCACATATTTTTATTGACAATCGTAAACGCTCACTACTAATTGTCGTGAAAGTGTCTAAATGCTTCTTAAATTTAAGGTACTACAATCGTTATCATAACTCTGTTCAATTTGTGAAAGCATAACAGAGATATTATTATTTGATTGGCGATTAAAGATAAATTCGGTACTCTCAAAATCATAACATTGATATTGTTTAAATATTTCTCGTGTAAAGCTAAACGTTGGACCCTGTATCGTCGTATTTTAAACAAGAGAGAAAAGAACAATGCATGCCCTGGTTATTATCGCAGATCATTCTCACATTGGACTTTAGAACATCACAATGTTTTTACAAATACCCCCGGAAACCGAAAAAAAGAGACTTAAAGTTTTGTCAAATACGTTATTAAACAAGAGATCTGTATAGAATGTTGTATTTTAAATACGAATTGATCCAAATAGAATAGAAAAATTCCTTGACAAAGAACAGCAACATACATATCTTTAAAATTATGAAAAACTGAAAGGGATACTGGTTGTACATTCCGCAAGCATTCATTCTGCTCAAATATCATTTGTAGAACATCCCCAGGTAGTTGATTTTAGAAGCTAATATTTGGGGAACATTACATAAATGCGTTAAGAAAATAACGATATGGTGTGTGTGTATATATATGTATATATATATATATATATATATATATATATATATATATATATATATATATATATATATAATATATATATATATATATATATTAACCATTGATAAATACTAAGGCAAAGGAATGGCAAACTATATGTAACCATAAAGTGAATTGTACAAAGAAATAACTTATAGTTACTGATAATAGTCAATGCAGCTAACAGACACAATGGACTATGGAAGAAAGGTGAACTAAAGTTTTGTTTCAAAATCTATCCGCAATCGGCCCTATCAATCACGGATGACTAGCCACTTATTCAGAGAGTGGACTAAGACAATTATTCTTCAGTCATTAAGTAGACCCTCCTGTCTGGTAATGGACAATGCTTCTTGACATAATGCAGTGGCACTGGAAGACAAGGTCCTGACATTAGCATGTATTTAGTATGAGATCAAACTTTGACTAACATTTCATTTTTGACAAAGTAATGCAGAAACATAATCACATGTGTTTAATATTGCCACCGTATCATTATTCATCAATCTCTTAATCAAATACTACATTAATAAATACATTACTTAAACGTATCGTGAAGCTTGGTACTTACCATTTAATTAATTAGGAACACTGACACAAAACAACTAACGGAGTATAATTTATTTTTTTTGTGTTGCTTAAATGTTTGCCTCACTAGTTTCTACTAGCGGAGGCGCGCCATTTTCCACCCTAGACCGTAGTCAATTGGGCGATATCAGGACGCATACACCAGTGCTTGGATGCATGTGTGCATCTGTATGTACCTATGCTAGGTTTGTGCGCCCTCGGAAGCTAGCCCAACCAAAGTGCAATGGAAGGGCTTTACCAGGAGGGCGCGTGTGAAAGTTGTGCAAGGGTGTGACTGTGGGATAGAGTCAAATGAAACAGAGTGAGGTGAGAAGAGAGAGAAGGGGAAGATATACAGTTTGACGATCACTTCCTTGCTATCACTTCCTTTTTATCATACCTAACATTGCATTTTTTGCCTTCTTCACTGCTACCTGGACTTGCTCACTCACTTTACCTCTATGACCTATTATAACCCCTAGGCCTGTTTCCTTTTCTATCTTTCTAATATTGTTCACGCCCAGTCTGTAATCATATTCCATATTGGATTTACTCATGTAGATGATTGTACATTTATCTACATTACATTCCAATTGCCAGTTCTCAGAACTTTTTCGAATTTTATATAAATTTGACCTCAATATATCCTTCAATATATATAGGCTTCAGAGAGACACTGCTGCATATTTTGTTTCATTATCGAATTGTGTTACCATTATCATTGTTCATTGTCGATATCATTGTCTGAATTGTTTATACACATAAAACGCATTGGCCCCAAAACAGAGCCCTGGGACACTCCACTTTTTACTTCACACCACTCAGAGTACTCTTTATTTATGCCCACTCTCTGCCTTCTTCCCTCTAACCAATTTTCCATCTATTTAGCAACTTTGTCACTTCTTCCATGTGATTGTAACTTCCCAAACAATCATTGACGAGGTACTCTGTTAAAGGTCGTAGCAAAATCTGGTTAAATAACATCCACCAGCGTCCCTTTATCTATCATTTTAGCAATCTCCTTGATGATTTCAAATAGATTTAAAACCAAAACTGACTATTTCTGATTAGATTATACTTGTCTAAATGTTTTCTATGATTATTGACTCTAATAATTTACAGATTATGCTCATTAAACACACCGGTTTATTATTTGTTGGATATTATTAATTTTGTTGCCATTTTTTTAATAAAGAAATCACTCTTGCATCTTTCCATCCCCTGGAAAAATTACTTTTTTAAGTGATTGAGAACATAATATAGTCATTGATTTTGCTGGCTGGTACTAATTTCGAACATCAATTTTGGATGAATACCATCGTGACCTTGACATGTATCGCCTTTCAACCCCCCCCCCCCCCCCAAACCACCCCCTCCATCCACCTCAATCGCCTTGTCCATTAAAAAAAAACTCATTTCCTTCGTAATGCAGATTGATTGTAATCCCACTGTATCCATGTCTGTTTGGAAAAAAATATATGGGCTCTGTAATCTTGGAGCAGTCTTTTTTTGTGTGTAGACTGTGTCAAAGTGCTGCTTGAGTAGATAAACTGCATCCCTATTCTCACTTATTATTTTTCCTGTGATATCTTGTCTTTCCTTCTTTTTTTTATTTCTAACATAAGAAAAGAACCTTTTACTATCAGTTGTAATCCTATGGGCAAGTTTTTTACGAAGTCTATTTTTGCTGCCAAATTTACTTTCTGAGCTATATTTTCCTTGTCCAAATATTTTAAATATGTTTCTACATTTAGCTACAAATCTAGTTCTCCACATTTTCACTTGGAGTTTACCTCCCTACATGGAACACATTCCTATTTTAGCTTCTCCATAACTGTTTTAAAACTCTCCCACTCTTGTTCAACGTCTGTTCCACTGACAATATCTGTCCGGTTTATGTCGCTCGCTGTTTCTGTCATCTTCTTAACTTCATGTTCATCACAAGTCACCCGTATGTCTCTGTCCCCTCCAGTCACCCATTTGTCTCTGTCCCCTCTGATCAGTCACCAATATGTCTCTGTCCCTTCTGGTCAGGGACCAGAGGGGACAGAGACATATGAGTCAAGAGAGAGAACAGCGACAGGCGGGAGACGAGAGATACATTAGAGACATATAAGGGACGAGATGGGACTGAGACATGTGGGTCAAGAGAGGGAACAGTGACAGGCGGGAGACGAGAGATACATTAGAGACATTTAGGTGACGAGATGGGACTAAGACATATGGGTCACGAGAGGGAACATCGACAGACGGGAGACGAGAGATAAATTAGAGACATATAGGGGACGAGATGTGACTGAGACATATGGGTCACGAGAGGGAACAGCGACAGGCAAGAGACAAGAGATAAATGAGACAGACGTATGAAGAGACGGGTGAGTCACCAGGCAAATAGTTGTAGTTATATAATGGCACATCTTTACATGATAAACGCGAGACGGACTCCAATATTGTGAGAGAAAGATGGGCGATTATTTGAGAGTCAGCGAAACATAAGTTGAATCCTCATCTTGTTTTGTTTTTTAATCCTTTTAGGACCAAGATACAGAAAGCCGCGAGCTAGAACAAATATTGAGAATGACAAGCGTCCAAGAACTGCCTTTTCTACCCAACAACTAACTCGTTTAAGGCACGAGTTCGAAACCTGCCCTTATTTATCAGAAACCAGAAGACAAGCTCTGGCCACTGAACTTGGACTTAACGAATCACAGGTAGATTCGGCAGTTCAAAACGTCTTAGGCGCCATTGACTGATAGACGTTCACAATATACCGGCATCCCTCTAGCATGTCCATCTCTTCCCAGTTTGAGCCCTTCACCACTGCCACCCCATCCCACGTTAAATCACATTGATCAAGCATACACGTTAAACTGTTTGAATCACCTACCTGCTTCTGTATAATATATCATATGTGTATAGATCACTCAAATTCTGTTCTATTGCTAAGTCGCTAAAAGTAAATGGCGATGGGTTCGGAGACTGATGATTCCTACAGCTCGCTGATTGTACACACTTCTGCTCTGTCCTCTAGAACCTCTGCAGTTTGTGATTTGGTGATTCATTTAACAGGCGGTCATTGATAAACTTTAAAATGTCACTCATGTCCATATTTAGTGTACCCATAATTAGTCCTTCTGAAGTCAGCTCTTTCGTTGCCCTGAACCCCGCAATGACCAAGGCAGTGGATACACCTGCACTTCGAAATGTTATGCCTCTAAATCTGCCCTTCATTCATGTTTTAGCCAGTCCTTCTTTGCCTTTCGAAGTAAGGATTGTGAGTCTGAAGCGATGACTGCCTCTGATAAAGAAGTCTCAGTCATCACAGATTTACAGTCATTGTTTCTATCTCCATTCTCGAACTGGAGGTTGCTGATCTGTACCATCCGCGCTACTCAACTACCACCAACTAGAAAACTCACACTGCGTAGCATCGTATATGACTTCACTTTCCTGCAGGTTATCATTTATCAGCTTGATAACCTCTAGCTCTGTTCGTCATTCTCTGCATTCCCTGGGGTTATGATGACTCTGTGGTAATTTGTCCCTCTATCGCCAGTGTGAAAAATTCCTTCTCCCTTGACTATCGTCTCAACCGGGGTCACCTGTCCTATTGTTGTCTCTGCCTGTGCCATCCCTGACTCTCCTCCCTTGATGTCTGAGATGTTACTGTGCAGTGAATGCCGCCTTAATCTCTTCCTGTCCGAGATGTTACTGTGCAGTGAATGCCGCCTTAATCCCTTCCTGTCTGAGATGTTACTGTGTAGTGGATGCCTCCTTAATCCCTTGATGTCTGAGATGTTACTCTGCAGTGTTGCCGCCTTAATCCCTTGATGTTTGAGATGTTACTGTGCAGTGTTGCCGCATTAATCCCTTGATGTATTAGGTGTTACTTTGCAGTGGGTGCTGCCTGTTTGCGATCAGACGCTTGTAGTATTTAGCATGCACCAATTTATATCTAGGTATCATAGACAGATTTAGATGTCACAGACAGAATGTCCAGCATGCACCGCGTTCAGTTAATTCTTTGAAAAACGAATGATTAAAACGTGTACATTTCAAGTCTAAACTCAGTGTTAAGTACAACTGAAAAAGTTCAAACTAAATATCTTGCAGTCCGAAAACCACTAACGTTATGTAAAAATGTAAATATGCAACTAGTATGGATATAATAATACAATAGGTTTCCTTAGTTAAACACACCCCACACAACTTATTATTTGTTACATTCAAACAGTCATCCAAAAATGAACGCTTTGACAAGTGCAAAACATGTTTGTGACAAAAAACGTTATAAACAAATAGAGTAATTTAACCATGAAAGCATAATTATATCAATGATAATCATTTTTTATAAACTGTTAACTGATGTCAGATCCTATCATGTCTGCCATAAATTGAAATAGTTGTATGTAGCCGTCAAATTTCAACTTAAATAGCCCCCAGCCATATTTATTTCCACATCTGTCAACTGTTTACATATCTCTTCTTCCGCCTCTCTCGTGGGCATCTCGTATGGCTAGCCATCTTAGTCTATGTCTGATTTACTATACTACAATGTATTACCCCCCTCTCCACTTAGATATGTCTGATTTACTATACTACAAAGTATAGTCAGCCGCTCCTGCTACCCCTTTTCCTTACCTTATGTCTGATTTGCTATGATATAGTTTAATGGAAGTAACCCCCCCTTCGCCCTGCCCTCATATCCTACCTAGCGCCTAATTTTTGCAGAACTGGGATATGGGTACCCCCCCCCCCCCCCCCCTAACCTCCAGACCTCTCCCAAGCCTATCCGCTATACTAGAATATATAGGTATCACTACTCCCCCATCTTCCCCTAGCCTATCTACTATACTAGAATGTATTCGAATAAACAACCTCCTCTCCCAGCGTATCTGCTATACTAGAATATATATGTATCACTCCCCCTCCTCCTTATCTCAACCTATCTGCTAAAACTAGAATGTATAGTAAGTCCATCCCCGCACAGACCCCCCCCCACCCCGATCCCCCCACCCCCACACCGAGCCTACCTACTGTACCAGAATGTGGTTGAAGACGACATCATGAGACGACTTTGTCTTGCTGATGTAACCTCTCCCCTATTTGGGTAATAGTGAACAAGAATCTTCCCTAGTCAGCAAATTCATCTCTGGTCCCCAACTATGTATCACCTTCACCAGACTTTAGAGCTGAGTGCCGGCTATTATTTTGTGACTGACACGTTTTGTTTTCACTCAAGTTGGATGTATGTAGTTATGTTTCCACTCAAGTTGGATGTATGCAGTTATGTTTCCACTCAAGTTGGATGTATGCAGTTATGTTTCCACTCAAGGTGGATGTATGCATTTATGTTTCCACTCAAGTTGGATGTATGCAGTTATGTTTCCACTCAAGGTGGATGTATGCAGTTATGTTTCCACTCAAGTTGGATGTATGCAGTTATGTTTCCACTCAAGGTGGATGTGTGCAGTTATGTTTCCACTCAAGTTGGATGTATGCAGTTATGTTTCCACTCAAGGTGGATGTACGCAGTTATGTTTCCACTCAAGTTGGATGTATGCAGTTATGTTTCCACTCAAGGTGGATGTATGTAGTGGGAAAAAGTCCACTTTTGTAAAAGGTGTGTTAACACCTTCACTCTTTTCAGATTAGTCAGTCAGAAAATTGCCGTTGAAGTAATCTAATCATGTCACGCCACTGTTCCCTGTTAGTCAGACCAGACGCTGGTGTTGAAGTCTTCTGATCATGTCACGCCACTGTTCCCTGTTAGTCAGACCAGACGCTGGTGTTGAAGTCTTCTGATCATGTCACGCCACTGTCCTCTGTTAGCCAGTCCGGAGACTGGTGTTGAAGTCTTCTGATCATGTCACGCCACTGTCCTCTGTTAGTCAGTCAGGCGGATGGTGTTGAAGTCTTTTGATTATGTCACACCACTGTCCTCTGTTAGCCAGTCCGAAGACTGGTGTTGAAGTCGTCTGATCATGTCACGCCACTGTCCTCTGTTAGCTAGCCCGGAGACTGGTGTTGAAGTCGTCTGATCATGTCCCCGTCACTGCTCTCTGTTCTACGCAGTTCCCGTTATCTAAGCATACGCGTGCACACCGATTAGCTTGAATGCCTGTGTGATGTAACTGTCAATCGGTCGTTACTGTATGAATGAACAAAAAACAGACTGTTCTATTAGCTCTCGCCCTCGTGGCCTGGTTCCGTTCTAGTCCTTGACCAATCAGAGATTGTCTTATGTTGTCACCAGAGCGGGCTTTTGGAACATTCGGAGGATCTGGATCCCTGGGTCTGGACTTGCTAGGAATGTCATGGTAACCAAATTCTTTCATTCCTCGGACATAACACAAATCGCAGTCCAAATTGCCCCACTGAAGTCTGATGAGGATTGCCACACTGAAGTATGATGGGGATTATCCCACTGAAGTATGATGGGGAGTCTCCTACTGATGGGGATTCTCCCACTAAAGTATGATGGGGATTGTCCCACTGATGGGGATTCTCCCACTGAAGTATGATGGGGATTGTCCCACTGATGGGTATTCTCCCACTGAAGTATGATGGGGATTGTCCCACTGAAGTATTATGGGGATTGTCCCACTGATGGGGATTCTCCCACTGAAGTATGATGGGGATTGTCCCACTGAAGTATGATGGGGATTGTCCCACTGAAGTATGATGGGGATTGTCCCACTGATGGGGATTCTCCCACTGAATTATGATGGGGATTGTCCCACTGAAGTATGATGGGGATTGTCCCACTGATGGGGATTCTCCCACTGAAGTATGATGGAGATTGTCCCACTGAAGTATGATGGGGATTGTCCCACTGAAGTATGATGGGGATTGTCCCACTGAAGTATGATGGGGATTGTCCCACTGATGGGGATTGTCCCACTGATGGGGATTGTCCCACTGAAGTATGATGGGGATTGTCCCACTGATGGGGATTCTCCCACGGAAGTATGATGGGGAATGTCCCACTGCGGTATGATGGGGATTGTCCCACTGAAGTATGATGGGGATTGTCCCACTGATGGGAATTCTCCCACTGAAGTATGATGGGGATTGTCCCACTGAAGTATGATGGGGATTGTCCCACTGATGGGAACTGTTCCACTGAAGTATGATGGGGATTGTCCCACTGGTGGGGATGTCCCACTGATGGTGGTTGTTCCACTGATGGGGGTTGTCCCACTGATGGGGATTGCTGATGGGGATTGTCCCACTGAATTATGATAAGGATTGTCCCACTGATGGGGATTGTCCCACTGATTGGGATTGTACCACTCAAGTATGATGGGGATTGTCCCACTGTTGGGGATTGTCCCACTGATGGGGATTGTCCCCACTGTTGGGGATTGTCCCACTGAAGTATGATAAGGATTGTCCCACTGATGGGGATTGTACCACTGATGGGGATTGCCCCCCTGAAGTCTGATGGGGATTGCCCCACTGAAGTCTGATGGGGATGTACTGGTGTGGTATAACTACGGATGGATCTTTTCAATACTTCTTGATTGACCCACCATGTTAAAGTATCGTAGGGTCAGGGAGTGGGGAGGGGGGGGGGGCGTTGGGGATATCAAAGCAGTTAATGGCCTTCTTGTGAACATTGATGAAATAACAAAAGTTCGGTTCATTTTAGGTTTAAACAAATATAATGATTAAGTTGGATGCACGATGTTGTTTGGCACAAAACAGAGTACAAAGCACTTCGAAAAAAAGTACTGCATTAATTTTTATATAACCATTTAAATTACGTTTCTTGTTTTGTTTTGTTTTTTTCAGGTGAAAATCTGGTTTCAGAACAAGAGAGCTAAACTGAAGAAGAGCTCAGGTAGCAAGAATGTTCTAGCTCTGCGGTTAATGCAGGAGGGACTGTACAACCACAGCACAATTGTTGTTGATGGTGATGATGCCATTGCCGATAACAATAATGATACTTTCACAAGATAAGCCCGTTGAGTGACAAAGCTATTAGAGCAGAGATTCTGATGTTTTTTAAACAATACCACTCTCAATGAATGGCTCAAAATGTCCCAACCCTCGCCACATCATCAGACTATCGAAGTGATCCTCACTAGTCCTAATAACTACTAAAAAACCAACTTCAACATGGTGCGTTATGTTCAGAAACAAGTATTCAGATTACTGTTTTACTCTTTTCACTTGCTACCAGTGTACCTTCAAACGATGTTGATAGCTTGGTTCACTTTCTATAAGCTAGGAAGAGTTGGCAGAGATTAATATGAATCGTATCTTCTTTAAATATAGATGACCACCTATTCACAAACGTACAGGGGTGATCAGAGTTCGAGTCAATTAATTCAAGAAAAAATTGGACGTGCAAAGTTATTTGTAGATCAAGTGAAGAATACCCAAAATATTTGGTTCATATACCTCAAAATGTTGGTCAATATACCCTAAATATTTTGGTCCACATACCCACAATATTTTGGTCCACAAATCCCCATAATTTTGGTCCACATACCTTCAATATTTTGGCTCACATACCCTCAGTATTTTGGTCCACATACCTTAAATACTTTGGTTCAAATGCCCCGCATATTTTTTCACATATTCTCGATATTTTGGTTTAAAAAACCCCCAATATGTTGGTTACTATACCCTCAATATGTTGGTTACTATACCGTCAATATGTTAGTTACTATACCCTCAATATGTTGTTTACCATACCCCCAATATGTTGGTTACCACACCCCCAATATGTTGGTTACTATACCCTCAATATGTTGTTTACCATACCCCCAATATGTTGCTTACCACACCCCCAATATGTTGGTTACTATACCCTCAATATGTTGTTTACCATACCCCCAATATGTTGCTTACCACACCCCCAATATGTTGGTTACTATACCCTCAATATGTTGTTTACCATACCCCCAATATGTTGCTTACCACACCCCCAATATGTTGGTTACTATACCCTCAATATGTTGTTTACCATACCCCCAATATGTTGGTTACCACACCCCCAATATGTTGGTTACTATACCCTCAATATGTTGGTTACCATACCCTCAATATGTTGGTTACCATACCCTCAATATGTTGGTTACTATACCCTCAATATGTTGGTTACCATACCCTCAATATGTTGGTTACCATACCCTCAATATGTTGGTTACTATACCCTCAATATGTTGTTTACCATACCCCCAATATGTTGGTTACCACACCCCCAATATGTTGGTTACCATACCCCCAATATGTTGCTTACCACACCCCCAATATGTTGGTTACTATACCCTCAATATGTTGGTTGCCACACCCCCAATATGCTGGTTACTATACCCTCAATATGTTGGTTACCATACCCTCAATATGTTGGTTACTATACCCTCAATATGTTGGTTACCATACCCTCAATATGTTGGTTACCATACCCTCAATATGTTGGTTACTATACCCTCAATATGTTGGTTACCATACCCTCAATATGTTGGTTACCACACCCCCAATATGTTGGTTACTATACCCTCAATATGTTGGTTACCATACCCTCAATATGTTGGTTACCACACCCCCAATATGTTGGTTACTATACCCTCAATATGTTGGTTACCATACCCTCAATATGTTGGTTACCACACCCCCAATACTTTAGGTCACATACCCGCAATCACCTTGTGGTACCCATATTGAAAGATTTGTTGCTATTGTAACCTTCCAAGGATGTCATATAATGCAACTAACGAGGGTTGTATGTGGGCTAGCATTCAAGTAAAACTACTGCTACTGAAACCGCTGCTGCAAGTGCTCGAATACAGCCTTGATGTTAGAGAGCCGGCGGTAGTGGGTGGCCTTTGCTTCAGATAGAGCGAAAAGGTAAATCACCACCATTAAAATGTCAAGGGGTACGGGTACCACTGGTTAAGACCCCCTTGTGTTAGCATGCCGATCCTGTGGGCCAATGGGACAGGGTCTGTTTCATGTCTGCCCAGCTGTAAGTGAGTACCTGGAATTCTACCAAGGAAGAAAAGACTAGAAGAAAAGAAACGTACGGCATCACGACATAAAGTTGACATTTATTACAATGAAATCTCTGACATTTCATCCTCGACTGCCGTATGTGAGACGACATTTACCGTATATAATATCTTATCTCTAAATTTGAGGTCAGCAGGGCCACGATTTGAGAATAATTGTATTCCTATGTGCTACAGTAAAGAGATTGAAGTGTTGTCATGTGATCTTCGAAGGAATCCGATGTGACGTTTTGGCTGATAAGAATCTGAGTTGGTGGGGAGTGGAGCGATAGGTCTTATGAATTTTCCTATTTTAACGAATCCGATGTAAGTAAAGACCAATAGAACACACTGCTGTCGGAAGTGAAGTGACATCAACTTGTTGATACTCATTCTCAGCTTATTTATGAATGCGCGTGTCAGTTCCTTTACTTGCAGTCCTGTCTTCCCAATCAGTAACCGATGTACTCAGTTACAGCTCTGTAGACGTTAGTGTATCTATCAACTACTCTGCCATCTGAATCTCATCTGACGTATTTGATAGTTGCAAACCTTCAAACACGCAAGTCGATTTCATTTCACAAATCCACCTTAGTCGTCTGCCTGGGTCTTTGTGTGTGACAAGCACAAGAATAGCACCACTGTCCCACAGAGTGCATGTCGTAAGCGGCAACTAACTGTGTCACATGACACCGCCAATGATTAGGTGGTTTGTTAAGAGCAGCATAGATGGCGCCTTACAGGCTGTGGGTCTACTTTGCTCTAGTATTTGAGTCTATTAAGATGACTCATACATCGGTTAAAGTGTCTCAACGCAGCGGAGTAATAAGCTACTCGAGCCTAGTCCGCTAAGCAGGAAATACTCCTTCCAGCTACACCCAGCTCACGCCAGCGTCGGGACATGCACAAGGTCATCCACACATGTAGAAGCATATGTCAACTAAAAAAAAGTGCCTCATGTTACCCAAATTGTTCCCCGTACAAACAGAATAGAACCACTGTTTCCCGACTTGCGAATAGAAACAGGCGACTAAGAAAGGTTATACATGGGTCTTGCAATCTTACCGTGTAAAAAGCTTTTGCTTTGATGGATCACTGCAAATTCCTTGAATATGATTTCCTATGAGCTGGCTATGGTAAGTCAAACGCTGTGTTGTGTTTCTGTTTAAATAAATTGGAACGGAACATGAATTAATGAAGTCAGTGGTCTCGAGGTAAGGTGTCCGCCTCGTGTGCCGGAGATCGCGGGTTAGAATCACGGTGGAGAACAGGTTCTTTTCACGTGGATCTTCTGGTAAAAATTCCCCTGACAATTGATAGTAAGATCGGACTTCCGTGTTCAGTATCGAGCACGTTAAAAACCCCTTGGCAGTTAAAAACTAACAATAGTAGACTTAACGGTCGCAGGCCGGGCAAAAATTTAAAAAACTTCAAGTTAAAAATCTACCCACATTATTGTGCACCTTCCCCCAGTCGTAGTAAGCGCAGGAAGCTTTAAGATACCTACTAAATATAGCCCAAGCCTGCGACTATCTAGCAACAGACATTAACATGCCTGTTTGGATTCCAGGACTCCAAGTCAGCCATTGCATGCTTTTTAAAATATAACCCGACAATGATCATTTGTAGTTGTTGTTGCTGTTGTTATTGTTGTTGCTGTTGTTATTGTTGTTGCTGTTGTTGCTGTTGCTCGAAGCAGTTACTGAGTTAATTTTCACGTTTTTCATCATTTGTTTGGTAGCAGGTTACAGCGCCTCTTCTCCCATTCGGTAGCGTACTGTAGAATGTTGACCTGGTTGTATTGTAATGCAAGACTTTAGGTTCACCACAATGGCGATCTCCGCGGGAAATCCCACCTTGTTGACCAGACTGCTACAAGACAGTGGTTCTAGGGGCACTGCGAGAAAGTGACATGCTGATCTAGACTAATGTGTTTCAGCTGACCCTGACGTTAGTTCTGCAGATCAAGGTGGTTACTTACAGCGGTTACCCATAACCACCAGTATCTTCGGTGTACCATTCATTGACATCTTCATCATTATCAAGTGTTATGTTATGATAGGTTTTGTGATAAATTATGCCGCCAAAGAAATACATAACTGATGGATAACAAGATATAGTGTCCTCTTCTTTGACTTGTTTGGGAAGAAGTAGCCAACGGGAACGATGATGACAGAATGACGTTATTGCAGTCGAAAAGGGACCAATTTAAAGAACATACAAAAAGTAAAAACCTAAAAGTACATCTATGGTACCCGGGTTGTACAGAATATGATCACTGTAACATACCAAGATGTTAGAAAAACTAGAGTAAACTTGGTTATACATAGGGATATCGATCGTATTACTTAAAAGCATATCTTCTTATCTACTACTACAAGTGTTCGTATACAGGCTTTCAGGAAGGGTCAGCTACAGTGGTTACCCTATGTTTCAGACGGGACAAGATAGGGAATTAATAAATCAACCTTTATACATATCGTAAATAGCGAAAAAGATTGTGAATGGAGCTAACAGCTGTCTCATCTAAATCTATTACTATTGAAACCGTCACTGTAACTGCTGGTGTACTGTAAGTGGCGATATGTGGCGTTTCGACCAAAGTTTCACATGTAGCGAAAATATGAAATGAATTGTGTACATGTAATTAGTATGTACTGCGCTCACTGTATTATGGGATATTTGCTCACTTGGAAGGATTAGGGTGTTAACCGTGGTAACAGATCCTGAGCTGGTGTTCCTGAAACAGTCTAAGCACGTTCTTATGGAATCCAGGCATCAATCAACAACAAAAACAACAAAATAATTTAAATTGTTTACAACATTACAACTTAACGCACTCTTAAATTTATAAAAAAAAACCTCATCTCATCTTTACAGACACAGGCCGATGACTCGAGGGCCCCTTGGATGTTTACTGCTATTTGGACTTACACTACACAAATAATTTAAATCCAAGTCTCCAGAGTCAAAGCCTCTTCTTCTTCTTCTTCTTTCGTTCGCTTTAAAATATTGTCTATATCTGCAATGTTGTCTCTTGTATAAACTTCACTGCCTTTTGTAGTTCACATAAAGGTTCTTAAAGTTTCTCTTCCAGTGTTGTTTCTATGGGCCAGTGAGATTTTCTCTGTATTTCAAATTCGGGGCAGTTTTGTAGTATGTGCTCCGCTGTCTGGGGTGCCTGTCCGCATGTACACATGGCTGAGTTGCCAATCTTCATTTTTGTGTACATGTGGCTGCGGAGTCGGTTGTGTCCTGTTCTAAAGCGAACCACAACAGTTTGCTCTTGTCTGTTCATGTTATGGTAATCGTCTGGTGTTACTGTTGGTGGCTTTCTGATTGATTTGACCATCCTTATCTTCTGTTGGTATGTAACTTTGCCAGTCGATCTGTCCTCTCTTTTCCTAGTACTCCACAATGAGAAGGTATCCACTGCATGACAATCTTGCGCTGGTTACTCAGTTCAAACAGTAGAGCTTGTAGATCTGGCAGTTTCTCAAATTTCAGTGCTTGGAGTGCTGATTGTGCATCTGTAAGAAATACTACAGGCTGTCAACTGACAATCGTGTTCAATAGTTTCTCAGTTGTCACATTGATTGCTTGTATTTCTGCATCATATGTATGATCGAATTGTCCAGTTGGTACTCTGAATGTATTCCTAATGTTGTTTGGGTATTCTATGTACACTCCAGCTCCACCATTCTTTACTGCATTCTGTGCTGATCCATATGTGTATACTCTGATCCAGAGGTCTTGTGGGTATTCTTCATCCAGGAAATTGAGGATCACTATCTTACGTTGCACACTGTTCTGTTCATCCTTGTCTAATATTCTTTTCACTTTTGTTTGAATGCATACTGATAGTCCGTGCTCCTCTCTCCAAGGGGTTTGTTCTGGCACAGACTTTAGGGGTATGTCAGATATAATTTGCCTGCAAAGTCGTTTCGTCTGATGCATAAAACTACTTCTTTTCAATTAAAGCCTCTGATTGACATATTCAAATATTTCTGGAATTGGGATCCCTGGTCTCGGCTCTGTCAACTACATTACTTGGATAGTAGCGTGTCCCTGTCAACTGTACTGTTTGGGTAGTAGCGTGTACCTGTCAACTGTACTGTTTGGGTAGTAGCGTGTACCAGTGAGGGGTACTGTTTGGGTAGTAGCGTGTACCAGTCAGCTGTACTGTTTGGGTAATAGCGTGTACCAGGCAGCTGTACTGTGTGGGTAGTAGCGTGTACCAGTCAGCTGTACTGTTTGGGTAGGAGCGTGTGCCAGTCAGCTGTACTGTTTGGGTAGTAGCGTGTCTCTGTTAACTGTGTTTGGGAAGTAGAGTGTCCCTGTCGACTGTGTTTAGGTAGTAGCATGTCTCTGTCAACTGTGTTTGGGAAGTAGAGTGTCCCTGTCAACTGTGTTTAGGTAGTAGCACGTCTCTGTCAACTGTGCTTAGGTAGTAGCACGTCTCTGTCAACTGTGTTTAGGTAGTAGAGTGTCCGTGTCAACTCTGTTTAGGTAGTAGCACGTCTCTGCCAAGTTTACTGTGTTTGATAGTAGCATCAAAGTTTTTCTAGTGTTGATCGTCAAACTAATGTTAGTTAATGCGGCAGAGAACTTGTCTTGGTGAATCGCATATTTTCTTCTTATGTGAACAGGAGATCGAACATCGTGGTCTCACTTAATTTGGTGGAAGACTTCAGGCGTCTCGGACTGAACAGTCGACCTTCCGTTCTGTAACTCATATTCATTCCAATAACATCACCATGTACATCATCAGATAACATTGCTGCAAAGACCATCCCAAACAGTATCTGTGACAGCACACAACCTTGTTTGAGACCGTTGGTGACTGGGAAGGCTTCAAACATTTCTCCTTCGTCATTTTGCCACCATGAAGCTGACGAACAACCACAAGAAATCTGGTCTGGGAACCAAACTTTGCCATTATTTAACAAAGCCCTTTCGCATTGACGGTGTCAAAGGCCTTAGTCAAACCAACAAACACTGTGTATAAGTCACAATGCTGTTCACGATATTTCTCCTGAAACTGACGTTCTGCAATTTTTATGTCGACCATCCCAGGACACACACATAAGCCACACCGTCTCTTTGGAAGTAGACTATGCTCAAGGTGACCAGTTGGGCAGTTAAGCAGGACTCGGGTCAGAATTTTGCTCGCAATTGACAGATGCTCCTGTAGTTGTCCCAGCAGTAACATGTCCCTAATACTTCGTTGCAGAGAGATGAATTGGATCCCTAGAAAGACACAGCTACCTTCCACAGAACTCAGTGGGATCTGATCTATCGTCAGATGACGGCTGAGGCAACTGGCGACGGTCTGTGCATGTGCCGCGCTTCGTAACTTTGGGATAATGAACCTGTTGATGAGATGGTACTACATGTGTGTACACACAGCAAACGAGAGCAAGAAAAACAAAAACAACAACCGAAGATACGTTCTCCATGTTTGTCTTCGCCTTTGTGGTTTTTTCGTTTCGCTGGGTGTCATGGTTTTGTACTGAATACGATGACGTGTAAGCGGAGGCTGTTGGTACCTGTTGCTATTGTGTATTACAGCTGGAAGGGGAGTCACACAGATAGAAGGGGTTGTTAGGGGAGTCACACTTATAGAAGGGGTTGTTAGGGGAGTCACACAGATAGCAGGGGTTGTTAGGGGAGTCACACTTATAGCAGGGGTTGTTAGGGGAGTCACACTTATAGAAGGGGTTGTTAGGGGAGTCACACTTATAGAAGGGGTTGTTAGGGGAGTCACACTTATAGCAGGGGTTGTTAGGGGAGTCACACTTATAGCAGGGGTTGTTAGGGGAGTCCCACTTATAGAAGGGGTTGTTAAGGGAGTCACACTTATAGAAGGGGTTGTTAGGGGAGTCACACTTATAGAAGGGGTTGTTAGGGTAGACACACTTATAGAAGGGGTTGTTAGGGGAGTCACACTTATAGCAGGGGTTGTTAGGGGAGTCACACTTATAGCAGGGGTTGTTAGGGGAGTCCCACTTATAGAAGGGGTTGTTAAGGGAGTCACACTTATAGAAGGGGTTGTTAGGGGAGTCACACTTATAGAAGGGGTTGTTAGGGGAGTCACACTTATAGAAGGGGTTGTTAGGGGAGTCACACTTATAGAAGGGGTTGTTAGGGGAGTCACACTTATAGAAGGGGTTGTTAGGGGAGTCACACTTATAGAAGGGGTTGTTAGGGGAGTCACACTTATAGAAGGGGTTGTTAGGGGAGTCACACTTATAGAAGGGGTTGTTAGGGGAGTCACACTTATAGAAGGGGTTGTTAGGTAAGTCACACTTATAGAAGGGGTTGTTAGGGGAGTCACACTTATAGCAAATGTCGGTAGGGGAGTCACACATTTAGCAATTGTTGTTAAGGGAGCCACACACATATCAAGGATCGTTAGGGTAGCCAGACATATGCAAGTTTAGTTAAAGGAGCCACCACACACATAGCAGGGGTTGTTAGCGGAGTCCCACATATAGCGAGAGTTGTTATGGGAGTTACACATAAAGCAATGGCCGTTAAGGGAACCACACTTAGAGCAATGGCCGTTAGGGGAGCCATATGTATATCAATAGTCGTTAGGAGAGCCATATGTATAGGAGGGAGGCTAAGTGGGCCACATAAATAGCAAGGAGGATAAGTGGGCTACATACGAAGCAAGGATGATCAGTGGGGTACAATATATATCAAGAAGGATTGGGGAGGATTTAGCGAGGGTCAGTATATACATATCGAGTGTACTAATGGAGTCACACAAAAGCATAATGCGGTTCTGAAGCAAACATTGTCTTATTGACAATCGTATTAGAGGTTTCATTTAACTGTGTTTCATTGTTTTGTTTGTGTGTGATGTGTTCATGTCATACTCTTATTGGTGTGACTAATCTAACTATAAGTCAAGTATATATTTACAGCTTTGTTAGACAGGAACGTGTCGAAAGCATAACTTGAACACAATGGGCTTTTATCTTAAAGGCATAGTTAAGGAAGCCAGTTGATATCATTACAGGACATGGTAGATGTGGACAGAGCTGGAAAGATGAGCCTGGACCGCATTGCAATACATGGTAGATGTGAACAGAGCTGGGAAGATGAGCCAGGAACGCATTACAAGACATGGTGGACGTGGATTTGATTGACGGATTTGTCGGCTATATAGGCTGCTATCTTCCGTTGCTTGGTAACCCCTGCTTTCTTATCCTTCCCGATTGACTCGATTTGAGACTAGAGCGAGATATCCAGATGGAAATCTAAACTTCCGTTCAAAGTTCAAAGTTGACACGTTCTCGTCATCGACCTTACAAGACTGGTTATCTGCTCGCGCTTCCTCCAGATGTCTCGAGGTTCAAGTTGTCGCGAGAGCGGTCTACGAAAACATGAACTCTACAGCGACCTTTCAACGCACGCGACCAAGCATAACCTCCCTCAGGGCATGACAGATCCAGTTGTTACACCACAAGCCTCGAAGGGGAGTGTTTGTTACTAAGAAAATGTCTCTGTTAATTGGTAATCTTGAGAGTGACTTGGAGAGTAAGAGTATGGGTGTTCGAGGAGTGAAACATTCAGCAAACGATACATATTTTAAAATCGAATAATATATCAAAAGGAAACAAAGTAAAATAATTGTTTTGCTTAAATTATAAAGTCACTGATAGAATCCAGGGTTTCTGTTTTTGTATGTCTCTATGAAGGAGTAGAAAAACAAAAGAGGCGAGATCTAGAATAACCGAAATCACTTGAAAGTGAATCTCCAGAAACGTCTCTAGCGTCGTGCCCAGGGTGCGAACATCACCGGGTGGGGCACTGTCAGAATAGGTGACGCCATAAATACAGTATACAATTGTTGCATAATTGTAGTAAATAGTAGAGCCAGGTCCAATAAGAGAATAGCATGAGAGCAGACATGTGGTAATACTCACTCTGCAAGAAGAGTACAACAGAATAGAGCTTGAGTGTATTGATCAGATTAGATCCATCAAGAACGTAGCAGTCCTGTTTGAAGATGTTCAAACGAAAGGTGTGATATATGTCACTGAGGAAAACGTGTCGATTCATAACCGACCATTTCATTGATGACGTATCTATGGTGAGCTTTCAGTAAGCAAATTAAGGCTGAGAAGGCATCTCAAAGAAGCAGACATTTACCTGGCAAACGGCAAGACTGAGAAAGCAGCAGACATTTACCTAGCAAAAGCTGAGACTGATAAGGCAGCAGACATGTATCTGGTTAAAGCCAAGGCTGAGAAGGCATCTCAAGACAGCAGACATTTATCTGGTAACAGTCAAAGACTGGACAACACTAGACTTTTTAAGATTCCTAGTTTAATGTAACTTCTTTGAATGTCTCCCTTGCACTAAAGATACCCTTATTTCTGACGATCTATGTGTTTTCAAAGCTTTTTTTAAAGCTTTTCAAAGTTCAAATATCTGCGATGTATCATGAGACAATCAAGGCTTTATGATCTTGCAGTTTTGTTTATTGTGAATTGACGAAAGACATTTTTTTTCGATAGTCATTCACAATTAAGGAGATGTGAAGACCAGGAGAGACATGTTTCAATTTAGTCGAGTTTTACGATAAGCACAGGAAGCATTGCTAAGAGTTCCATATAGCCTGGTACGGGATGACGTTCATGGAGGAGTGAATGAGTGAGAGGGGGGGGGGGGAGGGGAGGCGGGGAATGGGACACATCAAGAGTTGTTAATGCACTGGGTGGACACCAGTCCCGATAACGTCACTGTGTTCCTCAACAGACAGACAATCTCTAGGCTAACGCTTCATTCTTGTGTTCACGTGTTGTGTGTGTTCCCACACGGTGTGTAATCTTGATGGATCTACGTTATAATACGTTCAATTCTTACTGTTCACTATTGCCGCTGCATCAGTTATTTTTGTTTAGTTCCAAGTGAAGCATACGGCCCCCAATACATATGTCCCGTTTACAGGGAGCATACATCCGAGCACTAGCAGTGGCGGTTAGAAAGCAGTTGTTTTACATAACGATGTAGCTAGCCTCATGTACCATCTTTTTTAGTCGCCTTTGACGACACGCCTAGAAGGTTTTAGTGGTCCTATTCTATTATTTTCAATCCGGTTACCACAAGATAGCTAGCTACACGCAATTAGTAGACATTAAAAGATGACGGTAATTCTTGTGATCATACTAAGAAAGAAATAGCGAGAAGGTAAGAGTGAGAGAGAGAAAGAGAGAGAGAGAGAGAGAGAGAGAGAGACAGAAGATAAAAAATAGAGAGAAAGGATTTTGAAGTGAACAGTAAAGAGCGAGAAAGAAGAAGGCGAAATGGAAAGGATAGAGAGAAGAGAAAACGGCTATGTGATGATCAGAGCGAGAAAAAGAGCGAGGAGTTGACATTTATTACTACCAGATGGTAAAAGATAAGACTGAATATCTGTGGGTAATACAAGATAACATAGCACTGACAAGAGAGAGCTCTGATTAGACAGATCTGCTAGTAAGAAACGGTTTGATCAATGGGATACTGGTAGTCTAATCAGTCAAGGGAGACGATCAAACGTGTTGGCAAGAAAAACGATTAATTGGAAACATTTCCGGAGAAGAGATAATGTTTTGTTGTTTTCCGTCTGTTTCCTCCTGTCGTCTACGCCTTCCCAAAGTGGCACAAATTGTGTATATCAATTATTCTGGAGAATCGATCCCATGACATCTTGAAAATCGTTTCCGAGCGAGGTCATTATCCCTGGCGTTAGTGACACTATCACTTCATCTGGGCGCTCCCAGTAATCGGCGTTGTTACGTCCTTGCCACTATCAGCGTCTGACATTGTTATCTCTCTTGATCCGTCAGGCATGTTCACCTTAGGGTAATCAAGGAGTACAAGAGGAATAAGGAATAGTTGGAAGAGATGAAAATCAAAATATGGAGAATAAGATGATGATTATGATGGTGCTATAGAACAAGGAGATAAAGAAGAAACAGACGCGGCAGAAGAGAAGAAAATAAAAATAATAATAGAGGAAGAAGAGGAAAAAATGAGGAGACGATAAAGAATAATAAGAGAAGGATGAACTGATGAAAATATCATGATGATGATTATGAAGAAGAAGAAGAAAAAGAAGAAGAAGCTATGGTAGTATAATGAAGTCTGTTACACTTTATGCCTGACAGCAGTAAGTGATACGGGACTAACTTGACCTTATTTCAAATTCCTGGAACTATCACTTGTCTCATATCTCTCGTCATAAGTGACGTCATGCATGTAAGAATGTGTTTACGTGGGACATCTGTTTTGTGAAATTCTGATCAAAGGTTATATCCCTGAATTAATTCAGCAAATGGTTGGTTAGTTAAGTGTGTACAAGTATCTGTGTTTAGTTATTTCAGTAATCGGTTAGTTAGATAAATGTGTGTGAGTATCTGTATTTAGTTATTTCAGCAATTGGTTAGTTAGATAAGTGTGTGCGAGTATTTGTGTTTAGTTAATTCAGTAATCGGTTAGTTAGATAAGTGTGTGCGAGTATTTGTGTTTAGTTAATTCAGTAATCGGTTAGTTAGATAAGTGTGTGCGAGTATTTGTGTTTAGTTAATTCAGCAGAGCCGTCGCCAGGACGTTGTTTTATCTTTACCAGATCGGTGCCAACCAGAACTTGTGTATCTGCTCTGAACCCCTTGGTGATATCCGGCATATTAGGTCCAACCCAACAAATAAATTGAAAATTAATTCAGGTGTATTATTGTATGGTTCTGAAACATGGATACCAACAGAAACCACAGCGGCAAATGTACAGACGTCCCTAAGTGTGTACATGTGTAGAATAGAGATAAATTAACGGTAGGATAAGATCACTCATGCAAAACAGAAGAGCCAGACGTATATTAGTGGAACAGTATGTAATGAGATTATACTAGCGCTTGATAGAATACACATTAAAAAAACCATTACAAAACAGTGACTGTTCTGGAATCCCCAAAACAAAAGATCTAGAGACAGACCACAACACACATGGAGACGAGAACTGGGTAAAATATAGGGAAAACAGCAAGTGGTACTGATGATCAAGGAGAGGACGATCTGTTGTGAATATTTTGAAGACTGGTGAGCACCAGGGAACTCTTAACAGTTTTGATTGATGGTCCATTGATATCCGTTAATGTACCACTTTCTTTCCGCTTTCTTTATTTTACAAATTTAATAAAGTCTTATATTTTTCTACTTCTGCGTTCGTTCTCAAACTCCCACTGCCAAGTCTTGAACTAGGCTTCACAAGTAGCAGGATGTAGTCCGGATAACTGAATGCGTTGTGTAGTTGTTAGTTTACAGCTTGACTGCGAAATTAGCACCGTTCGGTCCGACACATCCGTCTTCGGCAAAATATAATTTTAATTGTTATACATTTTTGTGACAGAAAACAAAATAATTGAGCCCGTATCCAAGATGTTCAGAGATAACAAAAATACTATCCTTGATTGAAAGCTTCAAATTTCCATAAAAATGAAGCAAAAATGTCAAACTACCGACACTATTGTCTCTTCCTCCTAGCTAACGTAAACCCACCAGACCAAGCACAACTTTAACGAGACAGTCGATTGCCGAGGGCATAAATGGAGTCCACCAGAGCTTCGCTGTAGTTGGGTTTCTGAACGATTTGATGCACACGTCCTGGGCGATTGGTTGAAAGATAACCATAATTAGGCGTGGGCGGGATATGACGTCCGGAGGTAAGGTTATCGCCTCTGTCTTACAGGGGCTCAAGAATATTCACACTGTAACCTGCCAGACATGTCGTAGTCTGTGACTAGGGAAGGTTGAGCATGGGGTCGGATACCTCAATTTGTAGAAAGGTTAAGCCATTAGACAAATAAATAGTGACATCTATCCGCTCTGGTAGAAGAGGATCAGATTGTCAGACTAAGAAAGAATAGGCATGTAGCCGGATATCCCATCCTGTAGAAACTTTAAACAGCTAGAAAAACATCTACATCCCATAGTAGAAGTGAATTAAGTCAACTCAGAATAAGGAGAGATGGGTATGGGGCCGACTTTCTTATATTGTTGACATCTTTAAAACAGCAAAATAAAATAGAAAACTACTTTTACGACCTTTTCATTAAATTAATTAGCGTCGCTCAGCGTCTTGTGGAACACATACCTTCAATTAATGCGGGACAACACCCTATGTCCTGGACCATCCATTCCATCGCCTGTCAATGTCGTCGCTGATTATGTTTGTTTCTCGAGCTGTATTATCTTTCTATGTTTTGGCCTACTTCCATTTCTCTTCTCTTGAGGATTCCAGAACAGAAGCTGGGTTCTAATGCTATCATCTAATTTCCATAGTACATGTCCTATCCAACGATGGCGCCTTCTCCTTGCGTGATACTCCACTGAGGCTCAGCTTATGGGGACTCAGTGGTCTCGAGGTAAGGATTTGTTCTAATGAATCGTCTCGTAAAAACCCCACTGATCTCTGGGTAGTGAGATCGGACTCCTGTGTTCAGTGTCGAGCACTGAAACAATTCATTGGCAGTTGGAAATGGAAATGAAAAGGCTTAACAGCCACTGCCCGGACAAAATTAAAAATCTGTCTAAGTTATTTGTACCTTTCTCCAGGTGGTTTGTTAAGAGCAGCAGTAGGTGTCACCTAACTGGCTGCAGGTCTACTTAGCTCCAGTGTTTGAGTCTATTAAAATGGACTCGTACATCGGTAAAAGAAACCCTCCAAGAAACTCGTTGTATACAGACCCTATAAAGTCTTCTAAACCAGTATAAGGACGTTGAGTTAAGTTAAGACGTTAACTTATATGTCTGGTTCTTTCCAACAGTTCCACTTGAGTGATCTTCTTATTATACTATATTGGAATCTCTATTTGACACAGGCAGTCATTTCATAAAGGCATGTAGCTAGTCCTGTGAAAGCGACTAAAACAAGTTATGGTCCGCTTATAAATAAGGTACAATTATGCTCTGGTCGCTGATCTCATCGGTTGTACAGCCTTTATCAAGTCGAAGTGCATTTCATACCTTCACATGAGAAATGAACGTAATGATACCTATGTATTTATTACTGAAACGCAATCATATAACCACAACTAAGCTGCCTATGCTTAGCGAGAGTGTAAAGATACTGTAAGCCGCAACTCTGACACTGCTGTCGAGGAAGAAGTGACTGGTTTTCTTTCTATCCATTAGGCTTAGGTACCTACTTACAGCTGGAACGACTGAAGCGTGGAGAAGACTAGATCATTCACATTACGCTAGGTACCTACTTACAGCTGGAACGACTGAAGCGGGGCGAATACTAGATCATATCACATTACGCTAAAGTACCTACTTACAGCTGGAACGACTGAAGTGTGGAGAAGACTCGATTATTCTTGTGCAGCGACAAGAAACCACCAAAGTAACACACGGCAGAAATAACTGAGTACAGTCAAGTGACATCTCCATAGCGAAGAGTGGTTGAAATGGATCTCCAACGTCTTCTGTCTCTTGCCTTGATGGTGCGATCCGCCATTTTTGTTTCCTGTCCAGCTTTTCATGATAATAATCATAATGTTCGCTTAGGTTTCTAGGTCGCGTTGCGACAATCGACCACTACCATTCCAAACTACTCAGGCTTGTAGCCAAACCTCCTTCACTGCCGAAGGAAAGACTGCTATCTGTGGGAGCGATGTAGAACGGGGACGTCCCCTCCCACGCCTCCAGCCGGCTGGTGGGAGACGGTTATCACGCATAGCAGACTATGAAATTATCTGATGTGCCGGTACTTCCTGGTCTAGTCAGTTCACGTTAACAAACACAGACAGGCGGCGGTGGACCAGAGTGTCCGAGATGGAGGGAAGCCTCGTCCGTAGACCAGAGTGTCCGAGGTGGAGTGAAGACTCGTCCGTGGACCAGAGTGCCCGAGATGGAGGGAAGACTCGTCCGTGGACCAGAGTGTCCGAGGTGGAGGGAAGACTCGTCCATGGACCAGAGTGTCCGAGGTAGAGTGAAGACTCGTCCGTGGACCAGAGTGTCCGAGATGGAGGGAAGACTCGTCCGTGGACCAGAGTGTCCGAGATAGAGGGAAGACTCGTCCGTGGACCAGAGTATCCGAGATGGAGGGAAGACTCTTCCGTGGACCAGAATGTTTGAGATGGAGGGAAGACTCGTCCGTGGACCAGAATCTCCGAGATGGAGGGAAGACTCGTCTTTGCAAACATCACGACATTACGGACAAGATCGATCCACTGGATACCGAGGAAGCGTCGCTGGTTGCGCATATGAAAGGCATCGAGTCTTGATATGTCCTGTTTAAGAAGGGTCCACGTTTCTGAACCATACAGGAGGACAGGTCTGATAAATACGAATTTTGGGAGAGAGAGACTCTGCTGTTAGTCTACACCCGGCGAAGGTCGTTCATAGCGGAAGCACCAAGCCCGTTCCGCCTTAACATGTCATGCGCACTACGTCTATTGGATGAAAAAGAACTCCTCTGGTATGTGAATTCATTGGTACACTCCGACGTGTGACCATAGACCACAATGCTGTGAGGACTAATGATGGAGCACAGATCCTGAATGTTCGTCTTTGCCCAGGATATAGATAGGGCCAGGTTTGAGGTTTCAAGATCCAGTTCCTCAAGAGACTGTAGCAGAGCCGCATTGTCCTGGCCGACTAGGACTGTCATCGGCATAGACTATGTCTATGATGCGTGTTTGGTCCATGACAATGCCCAGATGGCGGGAGTCAAGACGGTGTAGAATCCAGTCGATGGTTCTTCAGAAAAGTTCAGGGGCAAGGACGCAACCTTGCCTGACCCTTAAGATAGTGGGAACCTGTCCGAGAGAGTGCCACCTAGACGGACTCTGTCCTGGTGTCCGTATGTAGCTCCCATTATCAAGTTCAGCAGTGGGGTAAGAGAGCCGATGCCTTGCAGGGCTTTCCAGAGAGCGGACCGTTCGACCGAATCGAATGCAGCCTTTAGATCCACACACGCAGCACAGAGGAGGCGGTTGAATGCATGGTGCAGCTCAGCCAGGAGCCGGAGAGCGAGCATGGTATCCACAGTTGATCTACCCAGGGTGAAACCAGATTGATGTGGAAGACGTTTGACGAGCAAGACTGGCCTGAGCGAGACCAGCAGCACATGTGTACCATGATAACCTCCCATAACGTTGTTTACACCTGACACGTGCCCTTCCGTGTTTTCTCAGCGCAAGGTCCTATCTTTTGATGTGACTAATACCTGAAGTGTTGAACTGTGCTTTAATGCATTCATTCTCTTTGGACACTTTTATTTCACTAAAACTTCTGAATTTGTTTTTTCTTTCCACGCAATGCGCCACATTTCTCCACATATCCACATTTCAAAGGCATCATTTCTCGTCTTCAATGTTCTGTTCATTGTCTCTATATCTGCGCCACGTAGGGAAGACCAGTGCACGTAAATAAATAAATCATTAACTTGCGAAGAGCTCTGAACGTCAATAACATAGTCACTGAAACCTACATAGTAATGCCTTTGTTGTTGTAGAAAATACTGGTTCTGAGTACTTCAATTTTGACGCTGTTCTGCCTTTTGCGCGCTACAGTTTTAATGTACCCAAATACAGTCGATATAACAACACACGTGAAAGGTAAGCATGTCGAGTGCACCTAAGGAGTGCACTGTCGTGTGTCGCGCGGGGGGGGGGGGGGGTGGAGAGAACAGCTGAATAGGCAGGCGAATAGATGGGTAGTTGGTTGAAGCCAAACTTGTGTAGTTCACCATACATGCTAGTCCTGGCATTATGACTGTGCTATTGGTTTAAATCGTGCCTTTTTGTTTTGCTATACTTTTAATAGCTGTTCAAGTTAAAAAAATGCGAGTTTTAATATTGTTGCCAGATTTGTGTTACGATGTAAAACTGTGAAGAGTCACACATTATGGTGGTTTACCTACATAGTCATAGGATATCATGGGATATCATGGGATATCATGGGATATCATGGTTTGGGGATAATATTTTATGTAAGCCATTCACCTTCTTTTCTTTTTTGTTTACGACCGAAGATAAATAAAAGCCAACCTAATTCGATGTATTCCTAACAATAGTCGCTACGAGGGCGTCACAAAATAATATGCAATTTTGAGGTAACTATTTGATTCATACTCGTGGCAGCACTTTTTCCTCTTCATCGCTATACTTTTTGCTAAAACCAAAAAGCAATGTCTTTCTACCAGAATGAAAATTACTCGCAAATTAGAAGCCTTTTATGCATTAATCTATAGAGCTTCCGTCCAACACACATCAATTTCACCTAGCTCATTTTGCAGCAGAAACAAATGCACAGATGTTTTATGGTGTAAATTTCCAGTCTCACATAGGCCTGTTGAGCTCGCTAGCTTGACACTTTGATACAATAAACGACATGGCTATTGGAAATGTGGACGGATAAATAAAAGCATTGGTTTTCACACGTCGACGCAGGCCTGTCACCTGGAATAAAGACTAGAACCACTAACGACCATCGATAAAGATGTTATTACCACAATTAAGAATGTTCATGAGATAGATTTAATACGAGATTTTAAAATGTTTTATAATGAAATAATTGAAGAATTTTCAGTTAAGTTTATACGTAATCTCTTTACCTCAAGACAGCCCTTGAGTTTAAAAAATGGACGTTCACCATTTTGATTGTGTGATAATTATCATAGGACTAGCTTTTGTAAGTGTTGAATTATTTTCCTCTGTAATCTTAGGTTGTTAAAGAAAGTTTAATGGGGGTCTTTCTGACTGCTGGGAAAATTGTTTTTGACCACATTAAGTAGGTTTAGTGTGGTCTGCTGACTGCTGGGAAAATAGTTGTCGGCTGTTTAAGTAAGTTTAGTGTGGTCTGCTGACTGCTGGGAAAATAGTTGTCGGCTGTTTAAGTAGGTTTAGTGTGGTCTACTGACTGCTGGGAAAATAGTTGTCGGCTGTTTAAGTAGGTTTAGTGTGGTCTACTGACTGCTGGGAAAATAGTTGTCGGCTGTTTAAGTAGGTTTAGTGTGGTCTGCTGACTGCTGGGAAAATAGTCTTAGGTTGTTCAGCGACAGTTTAATTACAGACATATATGGCTTCGACGACGACATGTAACTAACAGCATACAGTCTGGACTGTAGATTTGGTCAATGACATGTCTTTATGGCATACATCGTGTTAAATGACCTATCTAACAAATAATCTTTACGCACAGAACATGACACTGCAGCTCTAGATAATGAAGAGAATGCTTTGATAGATTGACAGACTGATGGACATACGGACAGATAGACATACAGACATGCATACATATACATAGATGTACAGACAGACAGACATATATAGATAGATAGATAGATAGATAGATAGATAGATAGATAGATAGATAGATAGATAGATAGATAGATAGATAGATAGATAGATAGATAGATAGATAGATAGATAGATAGATAGATAGATAGATAGATAGATAGATAGATAGATAGATAGATAGATAGATAGATAGATAGATAGATAGATAGATAGATAGATAGATAGATAGATAGATAGATAGATAGATAGATAGATAGATAGATAGATAGATAGATAGATAGATAGATAGATAGATAGATAGATAGATAGATAGATAGATAGATAGATAGATAGATAGATAGATAGATAGATAGATAGATAGATAGATAGATAGATAGATAGATAGATAGATAGATAGATAGATAGATAGATAGATAGATAGATAGATAGATAGATAGATAGATAGATAGATAGATAGATAGATAGATAGATAGATAGATAGATAGATAGATAGATAGATAGATAGATAGATAGATAGATAGATAGATAGATAGATAGATAGATAGATAGATAGATAGATAGATAGATAGATAGATAGATAGATAGATAGATAGATAGATAGATAGATAGATAGATAGATAGATAGATAGATAGATAGATAGATAGATAGATAGTTAGTTAGTTAGATAGATAGATAGATAGATAGATAGATAGATAGATAGATAGATAGATAGATAGATAGATAGATAGATAGATAGATAGATAGATAGATAGATAGATAGATAGATAGATAGATAGATAGATAGATAGATAGATAGATAGATAGATAGATAGATAGATAGATAGATAGATAGATAGATAGATAGATAGATAGATAGATAGATAGATAGATAGATAGATAGATAGATAGATAGATAGATAGATAGATAGATAGATAGATAGATAGATAGATAGATAGATAGATAGATAGATAGATAGATAGATAGATAGATAGATAGATAGATAGATAGATAGATAGATAGATAGATAGATAGATAGATAGATAGATAGATAGATAGATAGATAGATAGATAGATAGATAGATAGATAGATAGATAGATAGATAGATAGATAGATAGATAGATAGATAGATAGATAGATAGATAGATAGATAGATAGATAGATAGATAGATAGATAGATAGATAGATAGATATACATTTAAAGATGGCTGAATGGATCTTTTATGAAGATAGACAAACATTGAGGCAGACATACAAACATACATACAGACATACATACAGAGTGACAGACATACAGACATACAAACACATAGAGACGCAGGAACACATAGACTGAGGCAGATATACAGACATGCATTGAGGCAGGCATACAGACAGACACGTAGAGATACGGCGATGCCAAAGTAATAGCACAAGCGCCAAATAAAGTCAAGTAATGGCCCAAGCGCCAAACGAAATATGCAAGGATAAAGTACTGTTTATAATTTAATGCCGTCTCTCAAACTGTTAATATCACGAAGCCACAATTTTACGTCCCACGTTGCGGGCCGTAGTGCAACCCATGACAGGCCGAAACGTAATCCTTTGAGGGTGCAGCTTATATGTAAGACCTCAGCTGCGTATCAACTGAAGAGAAACTGTTACAGTAGCTGCAGGCTGACTTTACCTCTACCCAACACTTCCATACGAAACAGAATAGGCCACATACAATACGGGACCAGTTAACGTCAGTGGACCACCAACATGTTTGTTCGACACGGGAATTTTTCAAGCCAAGAAACAGGGTTAACAAGGGAGACAACTCACCTGTGGAGAAAGAAAGGGATGTAATTGATCTGCTTTTTCGAGGGTGGGAGATTTTCGGAGTTCGCCCTAATTTGGTAATGTACTCTCAGGGTCAACTGTTTAACCTGCTACTAGTGCAGAGAACCAGTTCAGGGCATTCGGCTACACGTACGATAGCCTTGCCAGGTTGGTTTATTTTGAGTGAGTCAACATAGCTGTTTCGGGAAAATAAGATACACATGTTTGTTTCATTAAGTCTAGGATTCGACATCCGTTTCCAAAACCCACACGTCTACCGAGATGGAAACCGTAAAAGGAGGATGTATTGCAATCACTTTTTTTAAAATCGCGAACGAGCTAAATGTGTTATCGAGGATGTACAGTCAACCCAGCTGAAAATGAGCACCTGACTTAATGTTAGGAGACAAAAGAGAGCGAGAAAGAGAACTGGCCACCTGACCTCATAAATAGCTGAGACCTAGTACAAGCCACGAAATAAATTTCCACTATAACTGCTTTGGCCTCGTGTGTCTCTAATCAGCTCACCAACATCTAGAAATTAACGACATTAAGCAAATATATATTAACAACCATTCACATTTTCGTTCCAATGTATGGCACACGTTTCAACTAAAGCTGGCCACGTTGCAGGAAGCCTGTATCCGAGCTGCTACAGTAGTCAAGAT
The DNA here is from genome assembly GCA_036924085.1 of Ariolimax columbianus. Classification (NCBI taxonomy): domain Eukaryota; kingdom Metazoa; phylum Mollusca; class Gastropoda; order Stylommatophora; family Arionidae; genus Ariolimax; species Ariolimax columbianus. Next base: position 150,497,766 of record JAVGWX010000002.1, on the reverse strand, counting down.
AATGGCAATGTTTTTTTTTAAAAACGATGAGGCTGCCAGCTTCAAGCACAATCCCCTTCAACAGCTGTTTACGACATGCTTTTTTAAAAGTGGTAGAAGCCCTTACCGTTCCATCCGGTGTACGATATATGTTTATCTGTATGTTGAAGTAAGCTACATAACGTGTTATATGTTTATCTGTATGATGAAGTAAGTTACACATTGTGATATATGTTTATCAGTATGTGTAAGCTACATAACATGTTTTATGTTTATCTGTATGTTGAAGTAAGCTACATGTTTTGTGATATATGTTTATCTGTATGTTGAAGTAAGCTACACATTGTGATATATGTTTATCTGTATGTTGAAGTAAGCTACATAACATGTTATATGTTTATCTGTATGATGAAGTAAGTTACACATTGTGATATATGTTTATCAGTATGTTGAAGTAAGCTACATAACATGTTATATGTTTATCTGTATGTTGAAGTAAGCTACACATTGTGATATATGTTTATCTGTATGTTGAAGTAAGCTACACATTGTGATATATGTTTATCTGTATGTTGAAGTAAGCTACACATTGTGATATATGTTTATCTGTATGTTGAAGTAAGCTACATAACATGTTATATGTTTATCTATATGTTGAAGTAAGCTACAAAACATGTTATATGTTTATCTGTATGGTGAAGTACGCTACACATTGTGATACATGTTTATCTGTATGTTGAAGTAAGATACACATTGTGATATATGTTTATCTGTATGTTGAAGTAAGCTACATAACATATTATATGTTTATCTGTATGTTGAAGTAAGCTACATAACATGTTATATGTTTATCTGTATGTTGAAGTAAGCTACATAACATGTTATATGTTTATCTATATGTAGAAGTAAGCTACATAACATGTTATATGTTTATCTGTATGTTGAAGTAAGCTACACATTGTGATATATGTTTATCTGTATGTTGAAGTAAGCTACACATTGTGATATATGTTTATCTGTATGTTGAAGTAAGCTACACGTTGTGATATATGTTTATCTGTATGTTGAAGTAAGCTACACATTGTGATATATGTTTTTCTGTATGTTGAAGTAAGCTACACATTGTGTTATATGTTTATCTGTATGTTGAAGTAAGCTACACATTGTGATATATGTTTATCTGTATGTTGAAGTAAGCTACACATTGTGATATATGTTTATCTGTATGTTGAAGTAAGCTACACATTGTGATATATGTTTATCTGTATGTTGAAGTAAGCTACATAACATGTTATATGTTTATCTGTATGTTGAAGTAAGCTACATAACATGTTATATGTTTATCTGTATGTTGAAGTAAGCTACACATTGTGTTATATGTTCATCTGTATGTTGAAGTAAGCTAGCTACACATTGTGAGATATGTTTATCTGTATGTTGAAGTAAGCTACATAACATACTATATGTTTATCTGTATGTTGAAGTAAGCTACATAACATGTTATATGTTTATCTGTATGTTGAAGTATGATGCACAACGTGTTATATGCAAACCACATCCCTCCACATTTGCCTCTCTCTTTCTTGCTGCCTCTCTCTATTTTTCTCTATCTCCCTCCCTCCCCCTCCCTCCCCCTCACTCTCTCTCTCTCTCTCTCTCTCACTCTCTCTATCCCGTGCTCTCTCTCTTTCTCTCTCTACTTGGAGTCAGTCGTGTAACTGTATATTGTACGAGGTTCCAGTTTCTTTATGCGGTGCAGTTGCCAGTTCCTTTCTTCTTATCTTTCGTTCCCAAACGCAAGTCAGGTTCACATTAATAGCTGGGTAAAATGAAGCGTGTTGGTGACGTGAGTTGAAGCCCTCACCTTCACTATGATTGGGGAGTGTTCTACCACCACAATACTACTTAGAATGGTATGATACCCTCCTTAATGTGCTGCTAAATCTATTCATACACACCTGCAAGACGTAGACAATTCGAGAACCAGACCTAAAGTTATCCCAGAGAAGCAACAAGTTCATAACGTCACGAGTTTTGAATATCTCTGTTCCACTATAAGCAACAACGGAGACTGTCAAAGATGAATGAGGAGAAAAATGGCCATGGCACCAAGGAAATTAAGTAAAATGAAATAAAAGTTTGGCAGAACACTAACAAAAGACAGCAATGAAGATCCTGAGTGCTTGCATTTTCCCGAAACAACGCACCGATGCAAGAAATTGTCACACACAAACCCGACAGAAGAAGATTGTATCCACCGAGCTAAAATGTTACAGAAGGGGGCTCGAAATACCACGGCCAGCGGAACCAAAAACGCCTAAATTCTACAGGAACTGGTTTTAGACCAACACTGACTTGTAAACAACATTCTAGGAAATTAGAATACTTTGTCTGCATTAGACGGCACAATGACCAAGATAGGATGATACTGGACGGCATGGTCCTTTGCGAAAGAGGCAGAGGCAGACCAATAAGAAGATGGGCAAGGGACATTACAAAAGCTCTGGGGTGACAGTGGCAGAGGCGGGACAGCTGGCCACGGATGAAGTGTTACAGATCGGCTGTCACGAGAGTCCCATCATGCAAAGGGCATGCTACACGAGGATGATGAATGTCGGATTGCTGGAAAACAAAAAACAGGCAGAAAGTTTATCATTTGCCATTGGAGAAGGATTTGTCTTGGATTGGACGCGCATTAACTCTGTCAACTATGCCAGCAGTCCGCACCAAAAAGGGTAGTGGTACAGTGGGTCCCATCACACTGCAACATCCAAGGCAACGAGGAGGCAGACAGACTGGCAAAAGAAGGTGCAAGACTACCACAAACAGATACTAGTATGACGTACGAAGAGTCAAAACGGCTTATTGAATCCAAATACATGACCAAATGGGAAACTGAACATACTGGTTATACCAAAAACGATGCCTATTACCAACTGAACAGAAGAGAGCAGGTCGTTGTCTTCAGACTTCGCACTGGCCACAATAGACTGAGGTACCACCTATTCAACAAATAAAAGATAGGTGGTACCGACGAATGCCCGTGTGGTACCGGGAAAATGACCGCTGAACATCTGCTGCAGAACTGCCCAACATACGAGGATCAGAGAGAGCAGATGTGGCCATCACCAGTGGAACCACAAGACAAGCTATATGGCAGTGTCGACAGCCTCAGGATGACCGCCGCTTTTTTCGAAAAAAAAATGGTTACTGTCTGACTGCGTACGAAGAAGAAGAAGAAGAAGAAGAAGAAGAAGAAGAAGGACGCGCATTAAAGACATCAGTTGCTGATAGCATTACATGGCAGTCTGTGTTGTGGAATACCCATGTCAAGAGTAATAGAGGCTTACCTAAACACTGACATAGAAGAGAGCTTGCGGCAAACAGATGCAACAGTGATGACGTGAACAGAGTTGGAATGGCTAACACAGGACAAGACTTGACGTGCATTTGTTGAAGGTATATGCTCTGCAGGGAGCTGAAAGGTGTCGATGGTTGACTGATTATGGCTCTCCAAAATGAGACAGAATAATATCCAACTAACAAGAACAATCAAACAAAGCCAGACAATGTAATTTGAATTCGACTAACTCAATTTAACTCGTGAACGCAGGAGTTCCGTACGCACTGTTTAGCACCGAGCCCAGTATCAACAGCCTCACGTCTTCACCAAGGTCGTGAAGAAACGGGAGAAACTATTTGTAATTGCCAACGTCAGGGTCTGGAGAGTTACGACTTAAGACCGTCGTAAGGCGAGAATTGTGCCAAGACTTTCCCGTTTTGTTTACGCCTATGCACATACAAGTGCTACATAAGCGGGGGAATATTTTAGAGTGAAGTTTGAAAGGATTTGAAGATTTGTGTGGGGCTGAAACATTAAGAACCTGCGCATGTGAAACTAGCAGGAATGTCCGTGGTTTTGTGTTCTGTTTGGGCAGGTAGGAATGAGTAATGTCTGTGTTTGTCTGTCTGTCTTACTTGCTGATTGCATTGAGCGAGAAAGTGACGTATGGAGGATATTTTTCTCTTCTTTGTCGACTTGTTTCATAAGGTCGAGTGCATTGTACTACCTATTTCACTTTAACTGCATAGTGTATCCTTGAGCACATATTTGTCAAATTGGTTTACTTTCAGATACTCGACCGTGCTGTGTTGCTGCTCTTCTTTATCGCTTTGAAATAGTCGCAGTAATTTCCCGTCAAAATGGAGCGGTAAGACGCGGTCTTCTCTCGCTCTCATTCAGTATATCATGCAATTGGGTTGGAGAGGACGATGTTATCATTCTGTGCTTCTTGTGGAGCCAGCAGACCCGGAGAACAAATCTGATCGTTTAATTGTTTTCTCTCAAAAGCACGCGTTTCTTTGCCCTATTTTTAATTAGTTGAACAGGTGATCTTTCAGTCTGAGTATTGTCACGATCTCTATTTTGCAAGGACTAGTATGACTTCGACTAACTCAGAATTCGCGTGGGAAGCGCTAGGCGAGCAAGGAGTAGACATCCACTACAGAAATACTCAAGAGATGCTACGAAGGATGCACCACCGTCATACGTTCATTCACTCAACCCAAAACAATCGCGGCTGGGGATTGGGCCACTCACGCTCCACATCCTCAATGCCTGCAGCTCGTAATTTGGGCCACCCACATTACACATCCTCACTGACTGCGACCTGGCATTCAGCTACTCGTCCTACTGTTTGCCTGCGGCCTTGCATTCAGCTACTCGTCCTACTGTTTGCCTGCGGCCTTGCATTCAGCTACTCGTCCTACTGTTTGCCTGCGGCCTGGAATTCAGCTACTCGTCCTTCTGTTTGCCTGCGGCCTGGGATTCAGCTACTCGTCCTACTGTTTGCCTGCGGCCTAGGATTCAGCTACTCGTCCTACTGTTTGCCTGCGGCCTAGGATTCAGCTACTCGTCCTACTGTTTGCCTGCGGCCTGGCATTCAGCTACTCGTCCTTCTGTTTTTCCTGCGGCCTAGGATTCAGCTACTCGTCCTACTGTTTGCCTGCGGCCTAGGATTCAGCTACTGGTCCTACTGTTTGCCTGCGGCCTAGGATTCAGCTACTGGTCTTACTGTTTGCCTGCGGTCTAGGATTCAGCTACTCGTCCTACTGTTTGCCTGCGGCCTAGGATTCAGCTACTGGTCCTACTGTTTGCCTGCGGCCTAGGATTCAGCTACTGGTCCTACTGTTTGCCTGCGGCCTAGGATTCAGCTACTGGTCCTACTGTTTGCCTGCGGCCTGGCATTCAGCTACTCGTCCTACTGTTTGCCTGCGGCCTGGCATTCAGCTACTCGTCCTTCTGTTTGCCTGCGGCCTAGGATTCAGCTACTCGTCCTACTGTTTGCCTGCGGTCTGGCATTCAGCTACTCGTCCTACTGTTTGCCTGCGGCCTAGGATTCAGCTACTCGTCCTACTGTTTGCCTGCGGTCTAGGATTCAGCTACTCATCCTAATGTTTGCATGTGGCCTTGCATTCAGCTACTCGTCCTACTGTTTGCCTGCGGCCTGGAATTCAGCTACTCGTCCTTCTGTTTGCCTGCGGCCTGGGATTCAGCTACTCGTCCTACTGTTTGCCTGCGGCCTAGGATTCAGCTACTCGTCCTACTGTTTGCCTGCGGCCTGGCATTCAGCTACTCGTCCTTCTGTTTTTCCTGCGGCCTAGGATTCAGCTACTCGTCCTACTGTTTGCCTGCGGCCTAGGATTCAGCTACTGGTCCTACTGTTTGCCTGCGGCCTAGGATTCAGCTACTGGTCCTACTGTTTGCCTGCGGTCTAGGATTCAGCTACTCGTCCTACTGTTTGCCTGCGGCCTAGGATTCAGCTACTGGTCCTACTGTTTGCCTGCGGCCTAGGATTCAGCTACTGGTCCTACTGTTTGCCTGCGGCCTAGGATTCAGCTACTGGTCCTACTGTTTGCCTGCGGCCTGGCATTAAGCTACTCGTCCTACTGTTTGCCTGCGGCCTGGCATTCAGCTACTCGTCCTACTGTTTGCCTGCGGCCTTGCATTCAGCTACTCGTCCTACTGTTTGCCTGCGGTCTAGGATTCAGCTACTCATCCTAATGTTTGCATGTGGCCTTGCATTCAGCTACTCGTCCTACTGTTTGCCTGCGGCCTGGAATTCAGCTACTCGTCCTTCTGTTTGCCTGCGGCCTGGGATTCAGCTACTCGTCCTACTGTTTGCCTGCGGCCTAGGATTCAGCTACTCGTCCTACTGTTTGCCTGCGGCCTAGGATTCAGCTACTCGTCCTACTGTTTGCCTGCGGCCTGGCATTCAGCTACTCGTCCTTCTGTTTTTCCTGCGGCCTAGGATTCAGCTACTCATCCTACTGTTTGCCTGCGGCCTAGGATTCAGCTACTGGTCCTACTGTTTGCCTGCGGCCTAGGATTCAGCTACTCATCCTACTGTTTGCCTGCGGCCTAGGATTCAGCTACTGGTCCTACTGTTTGCCTGCGGCCTAGGATTCAGCTACTGGTCCTACTGTTTGCCTGCGGCCTTGCATTCAGCTACTCGTCCTTCTGTTTGCCTGCGGCCTAGGATTCAGCTACTCGTCCTACTGTTTGCATGTGGCCATGGGAACCAGACGCTCATCCTGCTCCTGGTATCACCCTTTATATCTGTCTTTAACTTGAAATTCCAACCTAATATCTACCTACTTTAGCTGTTCTCCTCTCCATGTTATGGACCCATAGAACAGCACTGACTTGACACTGGCGATGAATATTCTAACTTTGATGTAAATGTTGTTAAATGTCAGGAATGCCCCTCTTGCCTTTCTACTTCTGCTTTCTACTACTGCATGGGTACCCTATGACGTGCCAGTTGTGATGCCTCAATAGGTAAATGCATCCATCTTTTACAATGGCTCTCCCCTCAGCATGACTGGTTGTTTGTTGAATAGATTTATTCTAAGGTACTTGTTTTCCTCATGTTGATATTCAGTCCCATTTTAGCTGATTGTTCTTTCAGCTTGTCAAATTTATCTTGCAATTGTCATTGACTATGTGACAAAGGTACCAGATCATCTGCGTAGTGCAGGTCCTCCAATTGTGACCATAGGGTCCACTGAATTTAGGATTTCTTTCCATCTGTTCATGTCTTTATTATTCAATCTATAGCCAACAACAACAAACAGATGAGAGCAGGCCTCACTATCTCACGTCTGTCCCCATCTCGAACCTGTCAGTCGGTGTTCCTTCATGTACCCCTCTACTAACTGAATTATCGTAGATACTCTGTTTGATGATTAAATACGTCTGTGGTATTCCATTGTCTCAAGAGTTGCCACAGTATGACGAACAACTCATTCAAAGGCCTTTCTGTAGTCTATAAAATGTTATAAGGATGTTTTCTGTTCAATAGTTTGTTCTACTATCTTGCGCTGCGTAGATATGTGATCTGTGCACGATCTTCCCTGTCGAAATCCTGCCCGTTCTTCTCTGAGTTTTGTGTGTGTACTACTTCTTGCTTCTAGGATCGCTTCCTATCGCTTCCAGTTTCTTCACCTATGTCTTGTGGTCGGAGGGTTTGTCTCTCATATATCTCGTGTGCCGGAGGTCGTAGGCTCGAATCACGGTGGAAACCCCGATTTTTTTCACATGGGTCTTCTGTTAAAAATCCCAAAAATCGAAAAAAGGTAGGTTTAATGGCCGCTGCCCTGACAAAATTCAAGTTAAAAATCTACCAAAGTTATTTGTACCATTCCACATATAGTTTGTTAAGCGCAGCTATAGATGGCGCCTAACTGGCTGCGCGTCTGCTTAGCTCTAGCATTTGAGTTTATTAAGATGAACTCATACATCGGTAAAAACCACCCACCGAGAATTTGGTTGTATACAGACTCTGTAGAGTCTAATAAACCAGTGTAACCATAGAAGCAAGGGAAACAATTCTGTTTCTGCCTTGTAAATTAGACTATCCAGATTTAAGAGGACATTATTTATTCTTTGGAGTACCGAAATGGTCGCTCCATCCAATCATGTTGTAAGAGAAATGGTCGCTCCATCCAATCATGTTGTAAGAGAAATGGTCGCTCCATCCAATCATGTTGTAAGAGAAATGGTCGCTCTATCCAATCATGTTGTAAGAGAAATGGTCGCTCCATCCAATCATGTTGTAAGAGAAATGGTCGCTCCATCCAATCATGTTGTAAGAGAAATGGTCGCTCCATCCAATCATGTTGTATGAAAGAGAAATGGTCGCTCTATCCAATCATGATGTAAGAGAAATGGTCGCTCTATCCAATCATGTTATAAGAGAAATGGTCGCACTATACAATCATGTTGTATTAAATATAAATGGTTGCTCTATCCAATCATGTTGTATGAAAGAGAAATGGTCGCTCTATCAGATCATTGTGTAAGTAAAAGAAATGGTCGCCATATCCAATCATGTTGTATGAAATAGAAATGGTCGCTCTATCCAATCATGTTATAAGAGAAATGGTCGCTCTATCCAATCATGTTACAAGAGAAATGGTCGCACTATACAATCATGTTGTAAGAGAAATGGTCGCTCATGTTGAAAGTAAGAGAAATGGTCGTTCTATCCAATAAATCTATAATACATCATACAGTGACGTTCCTTACGCTTCATTTCCAAGGGCGACCACGTCTATTGAAATAACCTGGTGATGCTAGAGTACTCGATTCTCACAGGAGGTTAAAATCCCGTTACTCGGATGCTCCAGTGGGCTCGACTGTACATGGGTGCCTGGTTTTCGGTTAGGTGCCTTTAGTCTGGTCTATCTCTTTCTGATATGCTCTGCTTGGTTGAAGTTACCAGACTCCTGCCAACATATCCCTAAGCATCATTCAAGAACTAAACCTGTAGGGATACTGGCACATAAAGACAAAGCCAGACGCAAATTGGGTTGCCGCCCAATATCTAGCCGATTTTATTATCTTATGGCTAAAGGCAGCACAGTTTAATATTACTATAATACAGTGCTACGCACCAACTGCAGGCTATACAGATTTTGAAATAGAGACATTATATAATCAACTTCAGAGTCTGATAACCGAAACGCAAACAAAATGACATATTGGTCGTCCAGGGGGATTAGAACTCAACAATTGGAGCAGATGCAGTCCTTGACTGAAGGGGAACAAAGAAACTAATGACCGGGGCCTCAGAATCCTAGTATTTGCACGATGCAATAAGCTGTTGGTAGCAAACACGTTTTGGTTTAACAAGCCGTCTAGACGCTGGACAGGGCATAACCAAAACAATGAAGTGCACAGTCAGATTAATTATAAACTGGTTCAGAGAAGGTTTAGATCTAGCATTAACACAGACAAAACGAGAAGTTTTCCCGGAGCTGATATAGGAAGCGACCACGATCTTGTTATGGTGAATATGCGTCTGCGATTAAAGGCAGTCGCAAAGAAAGAATTGACTAAAGTTTTACCTGGACAAAGTAAAAGACCCAACAATCATCGAAGTGTTCAAATCAAGGGTAGGAGGAAGATTTGCTCCACTGTTGGCTCTCAGAGAAGGACTGGATACCGATACAGTAACAGTCTCTTAACTCAGCACGCATAGATACAGCAACAGAGATCATGGGGCAGATGGGGAGATAGTGGTGGAAGGCGTGACACACATTTGCAACAGAATATTGACGACAGGAAACTGGCCGGACTTATGGACACCATTAATGGTTACCTAAGTCTGGAAACCTAAAGATGTGCCAAAATTACAGAACAGTAAGCCTAACGAGCCACCCTTGGAAGGTCATGCTTAGATTAATCCTCGACCGATTGAAACCCCAAGCAGAGAACATAATTGACGAGGAGCAAGCAGGGTTCAGACAGGGAAGAAGAACTACTGAACATATATTTAATTTAAGGCTGCTACGCGAGAAATATCTATAACAGGAGCAAAATCTGTATCACGTGTTTGTTAATTTTAAGAAGGCGTTTGATAGGGTATGGCATAAAGCGCTATGGGCAACCATAAGGATGTATAAGATCAACGGAAACATCATTAAAGTCGTTTAACATATGTAGAACAAGGAGTCCAGTGCAGTTCATTTGAATGGGAGGGGACTGGTTTCGCACATCAGTTGGTGTGAGACAGGATTGTACAATCTCTTCAACTCTTTACAAAATATTCCTTCAGGGAATTATGAGTAAGGCACTTGGAGGTATTGTCAAGATAGGGGGCCGAACGATTACCAACCTTCGTTTTGCAGATGATATTGACGGGTTGGCGGGTTCAGAAGCAGAACTCCAGGAATGGGTCAGAAGGCTCGATGAAACAGCTCTTGACTATGGTATGGAAATAAACGCTGGAAAGACAAAATTAATGACCAACAACGCCGAGAGCTTCAACAACATGATATAAGCTAATGGCCAGGAACTCGAAGTAATTGATCGTTTTAAAATATCTTAGTTCGATTGTCAGTGATGAATGATCAAAAGGTGAGATGTTGACCAGAATAGCACAGCCAATAGTAGCGCTTGCACGGCTTAACAAAATCTGACAAGATAAACGGTTAGCACTATGCACGAAAATCAGATTAATGGGTACATTGGTCCTGTCAATATTCCTCTATGCTTGTGAAACATGGACAGTTGCAGCTGACCTTCAGCGAAGGATACAGGCCTTGGAGATGATATGTTTCCGGAGACTTTTAAACGTCACGTACAAATATCGAGTTACAATTAGGAAATAAATATTCCTCTATGCTTGTGAAACATGGACAGTTGCAGCTGACCTTCAGCGAAGGATACAGGCCTTGGAGATGATATGTTTCCGGAGACTTTTAAACGTCACGTACAAATATCGAGTTACAATTAGGAAATACGAGATAGAATTATATCAGCTATACGGCCTTTCGAAGACCTCTTGGCAACTGTCAAATGAAGGAAACTCACTTGGTACGGTAATATGTCGAGATCAAATGGTCTTGCTGTACGGAAAGTTGCAAGGCAGACGACAAAGTGGCCGTCCCAAAAACAGGTGGGAAGACAGCATAAAAGAATTGACCAATCTTCGACCAGAAGAGGCACAGGCAGTGGTCGCTGACAGAGACGGATGGGGTAGGACTGTGAGGATGTCTTCATGTGTGCCTCAACGACCTCACTGGTTACGGGATGACCTGATCTGAGACAGACCGCCAAATTAATTACAGAAATAGTTGTAATTATTTGAGAGAGAAATACGAAGTAAATGAAGATAAGAGTTGAGGTCTAATATAAAACAGACTATAATGCCTAATTCCAACCATTTCCCCTGCCAATGTCTGTTAAGTAATGCTATAGCATTGTCTTTACTGCTATTAGCTAGGGAATGACTACAAACTGTGTACTGCCAATCTCAAACGTTGTCATTATCGAAAGCTCTTTATTGTCGTCAACCCTCCCCCCCCCCCCAATTCCCTCGTCTTCCACGCTAGACTGCCTCTCTTTGGTCTACATAAGTGAGGCAACCCTGCAAGATATTTTCTTGTATTTGCTTGAGCGCTCTACAATCGCACGTGATAGTATCTCTAAGACCCATTCTGTGGAAATGAAGCTTTAAATCTGCAATGTCCCGTTCTGAGTTTGAAGATCTGTGTGTGCCCATCTTTTCCAAGCTTGTCTGTGCTGTCATTTTCTGACTTGTATTCTTTGTGTTGGTCTCTCAATTTCGTCCTCGTGAACCGTTTATTAATGTCTTTGCCTATTTATAGTTATGTGGATGATAAGTCTGCATGCCGCCACTTCCGGCGTTTGTTAACTCTTCTGTTTTCTCGTTTCCAAGGATCCCATAGTTGGCAGGAATCGACTGTAGGACTAAATCTATGTCTTGTAAGAACAATGCCCTGTTGTATTTTATTTCGTTTGAGTCTATTGTGTTTGGGGATTGAGATGGCTTGGAGTATGGTTCTGGAGACTTAGAATGACCGTTTCTCTGTTTTGACTAATAAGAAGTTCAGAAGCTACGAATGAAATAAAATGTTTAGGACATGCCGTTGTCATCACTAGGACAGATAGCATGATAAAGAAGGACATTATGGCGAGAACTACTCGTACATTCTGACGAAGACTTGCATCTCAATTCCACGAAAGTCTCCCTGGAGACAGGCTGTCCCCATAACGAGGAGGCGAATCACGTAATCCTTGTAGTAGTGAGCGACACGTCGATGAAACTAAACAAAGCACAGTCCTTGGATGACTTCAGTCCACTTTCATTAGCAAGCTCTGAATGTAGGGAAAGCTAATGCTACCCGTCACAATGGCACACACAGGATTAATGTTACTCATTGTAGACATTCAATACCGGCAAAAACGTGGGCTGAAAAGACAAAAAAAATGCATTGGTTTGGTCCTCTCTTGAGAATGTAACCTGATCAACTACTACCGCATACCTACAGCACAAGAAGATCTGCCCATAGAGCACGAGCAAGGTCAAATGGAGAGATGACATAAATCCCACAATAACACTGGCTTAAAACAATCAACGCAACACACTTAACACAAGAAAGACAACTTAAACTCCCTTCTCCGCCTAACGACACAAATGAACAAGAATGAAAGTAAGTTCAGAATAACAATTCCCAGAGACGACAAAAGAGAGATATTGTACAAGCAAATGCTGTAATAGTTGGCCCCAACGTTGTCATGTATGTTCACTCACCCGCTCTATTATAGTTGGCCCCCACGTTTTCATGTTTGTTCACTCACCCGCTCTATAATAGTTGGCCCCAACGTTGTCATGTTTATTCACTCACCAATTTAAAAATATTGTGCCCACGGCTCCAACTCTCCTTCAGACACCAACCTTATAATAGTTGGCCCACGGCTCCAACCCTCTTTCAGACACCAACCTAATAATAGTTGGCCCACGGCTCCAACTCTCCTTCAGACACCAACCTTATAATAGTTGGCCCACGGCTCCAACCCCCATTCAGACACCAACCTCATAATAGATGGCCCACGGCTCCAACCCTCTTTCAGACACCAACCTTATAATAGTTGGCCCACGGCTCCAACTTCCTTTCAGACACAAACCGTATAATAGTTGGCCCACGGCTCCAACTCCCCTTCAGACACCAACCTTATAATAGTTGGCCCACGGCTCCATCTCCCTTCAGACACCAACCTTATAATAGTTGGCCCACGGCTCCAACTCCCCTTCAAACAACAACCTTATAATAGTTGGCCCACGGCTCCAACTCCCCTTCAGACACCAACCTTATAATAGTTGGCCCACGGCTCCAACTCCCCTTCAGACACCAACCTTATAATAGTTGGCCCACGGCTCCAACTCCCCTTCTGACACCAACTACATGTAACTCAGTGTAAAATAAAAAAATAAAAAAACAATGAGCTTCCCAAAAAATAACAAAAAAATAACAGTAATTGAAACAAATAAGATGCGAGGTCTAAACGGTCAGAGGAAAAGGATCAACAAATGCAAACTGATGTTTGTACACCGGATTCTTCTATCCTAGACTGTGATATCCTTTGAAGAAGAAATCTGTGCACACGGGCGAGAAATCGGAAGTGACGTTTCAAGTGCCAGAATTCGGTTTAACAGATTCGCTTCTTTGTCATGTGGATTCAAAGGAAATAAAAAAAATATGTTTGCCTGGCATAAACGGATGCAAATAGACGAGAAATTTCTCGTTTTAGTGCTGAGTAGAGATTTCTCTGAGAGGACTCATTTCTTGAGCGGCTGCAATTCATTTTTTTCTTGCTTGTCTAGATGTGTGATAACGTGTCCTGATTTGTGTTTTGTTGTTCTTTGAATTGTAGCGAACGTGGAAACGAAGATATTTCAGATGTTATGATTGAGGATTCGCATGGCAAACTTTTCCATTTTACTGCAGGAAATGCTCGCACGTCGTTGGCGTACGATTTTTGTAGCTATTCTTGGATGTTAAACTGAAATACTGCGTTGGAGAAGTCCAGACTATGGCTTGGAATGGGAAGGTTATCATGGGAAGATAGACGGAACATGTAGCACACTAGAAACGGTAGAATGATGAAATAGTAGAATATTACAAAGATAGAATGAGCAAGTCGTATATTAAAAGAGGTGGAAAGATGAAGTGGTGTATTAGGAAAGGTAGAAAGATGAAGTGAAATACTAGAAGAGGTGGACAAATGAAGTGAAATATTAGAAACGATGGAAAGATGAAGTGAAATATTACAAAAGATGGAAAGATGAGGTGAAATATTAGAAGAGTTGGAAAGATGAAGTGAAATATTAGAAAAGGTGGAAAGGTGAAATTGAATATTAGAAACGGTAGACACATGAAATGATTTATTAGAAAAATAGAATCATGGAGTGATATATTAAAAAGATGAAATATTGAAATTTTATATTAGAAAGATAGATTGAAGAAGTAATAATTTAGACAAGAAAGGACTGATGACATTTTACACTATAAACAAGAGACTGCACAATTATTCACACGATAAAGACACGATAGTGTACTCATCAGACTCAATATCAAGTGATGACGCAGTCTCATTATAGATATAACATGATTGTGTTTCCTCACTATAGATATCAAAGATGACATTGGCACATTATAGATAAATATATGATGACATTGGCACATTAAAGATACAAAAGACGATATTGTCCCATTATAGATACTTAGATGATGATATTGTCTCACTATAGACATAACATATGCCATTGTCTCACTATAGATGCAACGGATGATATTGTCTCACAATAAAGACACAATGATGACACTGTCATATTATAAAGATAGAATATGAAGTTGTCAAACTATAAAGAAGGTCTGATGCCTTTATCACACTACAAAGATGGGGTGATGCTGTGCTACATTAGGAAAAATATAAAAAGATGATGTGGTATATTAAAAAATTACTTGGTTAAGTGATAGACTAGAAAGTTATATATGTGGGAACATGCAGTAGAAACAGAGATTAGTGGAGTGAAATACTAGAAAGTAGACTGGTTAAGTAATGAACTTGAAAGATAGACTTGTGAAGTGATGAACTAGAAACAGATTAATGGAATGATATACTAGACGGTAGAATGGTTCAGTAATGAACTTGAAAGATAGACTTGTGAAGTGATGAACTAGAAACAGATTAATGGAATGATATACTAGACGGTAGAATGGTTCAGTAATGAACTTGAAAGATAGACTTGTGAAGTGATGAACTAGAAACAGATTAATGGAGTGATATACTAGACGGTAGAATGGTTAAGTAATGAACTTGAAAGATAGACTTGTGAAGTGAATAAATGTTCGCCTTGTCATCTAAGGCATCTTGCGTCAGTCGAACGCCACCATGACCAGTCAAAACGGCGCTCTGCAGACCTCTTCTTCAGCAGGAAAGGGACGGGGTTGGGGGGGGGACGGGGTTGGGGGGGGGGGAATTGCTCTCTGTTGATGCCACGTGTTTCGGAGACGGCCTCTCCTCATCAATTTGAACTGCCTTGAGAAGGATCTGGTGAGCTGGAACGTCCTGATCCAGTCGGACAACATGTCCAAACAGGAAAAGGCGACGACTGTCCAGGACTTCTGATACAGTTTGGAGGTTAGTCATTGTATTTTACTCGACATTACGTACGAGATCGTACTTACGGACTCCAAGAATACGCCGCTGATTGCGCACATGAAAGGACTCGAGTCTTGAGATGTCCTTTTTCAGCAGAGTCCAGGTTTCGGTTCCATACATTAGCACGTTTATCCCACACGACTGATAAATAGGCCGCTTCGAGCTGAGGGATAAACTATTATTGTTCCACACACGACTTATGAAGTGATGCGCTAGAAACATTCATCAATGAAGTGATACACTAGAAAGGCAGACTGGTTTAGTGATACACTAGATAAAAAGTCTGATGAAGTTGTGAACTGGCATGACGAAATGGCCTCAGCGAAAAAAGAAAGGTTAAATAGCCTAATGGGAAGATTGAAAGGTTTCTGGGAAGATCGAATGGTTTCTGTGAAGATTGGTAGGTTTCTGCGAAGATGGAAAGATTTATGAGAAGACTGAAAGGTGTCTGGGAAGATGGAAAGTGTTTTGGAAAGATGGAAAGATTAAATTGTTCTCTTGGAAAATAGAATGACTAAATCGTCACGTTAGGAAATAAAATGGTTAAATATCCCACTAAGATCTTACATTATTTAAAGATGCATTTAGAATGTGGTGTAATTAAATGACATTCTGGAAAGATAGAACGATTAACTGACCGTCTGGAAAGATAGAACGATTAACTGACCGTCTGGAAAGATAGAACGATTAACTGACCGTCTGGAAAGATAGAACGATTAACTGACCGTCTAGAAAGATAGAACGGTTAACTGACCGTCTGGAAAGATAGAACGATTAACTGACCGTCTGGAAAGATAGGACGATTAACTGACCGCTTGGAAAGATAGAGCGATTAACTAACCGTCTGGAAAGATAGAACGATTAACTGGCCGTCTAGAAAGATAGAACGATTAACTGGCCGTTTAGAAAAATAGAACGATTAACTGACCGTCTGGAAAGACAGGACGATTAAATGGTCATTTGCAAAGATAGGAAGATGAAATTTTCCTCTGGGAACATCCGATGGCGTTCAAATCAAACCGGGACTTTTTTGTTCTAGTTTTACCTGAATGGATTTTAGCGTGCTGGAACTACTATCATTAGCTAGGGGCAATGGTGTCATATTACTGTTAAGCGGCCCACTTGCCATGGACCAGTCACGTGACAAATAAATAAACATTGCGGACAACACTGTTAATGCTTGCATGGAACAGCATGTTGTGATGAAGTTTCTTGTAAAAGAAGGCATAAAACCTACACAAATTTACATAAGACTGCAAACACAATACGGCGATGAGCCATTCAGCTGCAGTAAGCCATTTGCATTGTGTAAACGTTTTAGAGAAAGTCGTTCATCCATGAGTGATGATCAGGGCGGACCTGGGCGCATTATATACTCCTAAATGGAAACGAGTATCTAAGTAATAGATGGAAAAACAATCACCTACTCAACATATTTCGGACAATACCGTGTGCAAGTAAAGCGATGGCTAGTGTTTTATGAGACAAACTTGGCATCATTCGGGTTGATTTACTTCCAGTGGTAGCACTATCAACAGTGAACAGTACATACGCATTTTTAGTGATGTACATAACCGTCTTCGAAAAAAAGAATCCTGGTTTTATAACAATGGGCTTTCTGCTCCTGCAAGATATCGATCGACTTCATACGGTTCACTGCACTATATGCCATTTGCAGCAACACGACTTGGAGGTATTGCTACTTACAGCCCAGAGCCCCCTTTAAGCGATGTCCACCTATTTGGACCCGTAAAAAAATCCCTAGGAGGTTAGCATGTTAGCACTGATGACGAAGTGAAACAGGCTGTCATGTACTGTTTATACTGTGTATACTTACACATATTTCTGAACTGAAGTATTTCAAGCATTTCATAAATGCTGGGATAGGTTCATACACGTTGCAGGGTTATATCGAAAAATAAATGTCATATTAGCTTTTAGAAAACATTTTCATTTAACCAAAAAGTCACGATTTGACTTGAACGCTCCTCGTATAATTGTACAATCCTGTACAAGCGACTGTTTAATTCCTATATTACATACGTACATGTTGCCTCTAATTGAACTTATGGGCGGTAATACATTCTTCTTCTTCGTTCGTTCTCAATCTTCGACTACCAAACCCTGGAAGGGTAAATAGTAGAATGTAGTCCAGAGAACGGAATGCGTTGTGGTGTAGTTTACAGCTTGGCTGCGATAATTGCACGTTTCGGTCCAACACATCCGACTTCAGCAAGCATTTTTTGAGTACCGGGTTAGCATTCCCTCTCCGATCCCTTCTCCTTAGCCAGTCTGCCTTGCTGCAGCCTGTTGTCCAGGATCACCGCGTGGAGGTGTAGAATGGTCTTGGCAGCTTCGGTTCGCTGGCCCTGACGCTAGCAGTCAGCTATGGGTAGCTGACCACTGCAGCTCATGCGCTGCTCAGCGTCTTGATCCCGGTAATACATTCGTTTTGTATTCGTCTATCTGGCATTTAAATCTCCGAATACACGTTAATGTATTTTTGGTATATGTATACTTAAATGTTCATTATATACGCCTACTATATATTAAAATATGGAGTATCCATTTATTCTATATACGTACATGTTGTATTTAGATGTAAGGATAAGTGCATATTATATATTGTTATTGTGTATGTCAACAAAGGAGTATAAATAATGACATTATAGGCAATTTGTTATTTAAATCCGATACAAAAGTATGTTTATATATATATATATATATATATATATATATATATATGTGTGTATATATATCACAAGCTTACGAATATTTTGAATTAACATAAGGAAAATAAATATATCTCGTGAATGAAATCATTTACCATCTACATATATTTTCTTTCAACATCTATAGTGTATACTAAAATAAAATAGGTATATTTTGTCGTTATATCAGGAAGGAAAAATTCATCACCGCGAACTAAACAAACACTTTACAAGATATTTTGCCCAGGTAATTAAGTCTTCAGGCCCGTCGCCTTGCGTTTAATCGCACCATAACGTAACACGAGTCTGTCTTTTTGCGAAACAATACCTCATCGCCAGTTAAAACCACTTGCTCTAGCTGGGATCTATCCGCCCTAGAAACAGCTGGCACAAGGATAACCTTGACTACATGCTATTCCCTGATTTAATCTATAACGAAGGGGAGACCTGGAAATTTGGGGGAGATAATACAAAAGACAAACTGTGTGTAACACTTCATTCGTCAACTTAAATGTGATACTTTGGATGTTAAGCCGTGCTAATCGGAAACTGCGTTTCGCATTTTTCCTCGTCAGTTTCATATTTATTTTCAAATATTTGTGCGCTGTTCTGCTTTGTTTGAGTTTTACGATGGAGTTGTGATGGCTGCACTTGGCTCACTGTTAATGTACGTTATTATTGTTGCCGTTTTTATCGAACATGGCTACAGCTGGACGTATGCAAATATTATTGATCATTTTCTCTTTCTATCCCGGTCTGTCTCTCCGATATCCGCTTTCCCTGATGCCTCCCTTTCAATCGTACTTTTGTCTTTCACTTTGCCTCTCTCTTTTTTTCCTTTCTTGTTCACCCCCATTCGTGCATCTATTGCTCACATAACGATTGATGGATCGGTCCACACATTAATCATTTAATCTATATATCCACAAATTAACTCATTGACTTTGTTTGTTGCCTTTCGTGTACCCTGGAATGAAGCAGTCATTTTTCTTTATGAGACATAGTTTCTACATGATGTGTGAGCCTTCCACATCCATAACAATCCTTAGTCGTATTTTACGGTGAGACTTTTAAGATCACCCTTCTCCGATCTTCAGTAACAAAAAGGCAGAATGACTTTTTCGTACCTGTAACAAGGCAGAAAGGACAAGACCTTTACACAAGACCAACAAAGCAGAAAAAAGACTCAAATTGCTCTATAAAAACGAAAATAATCGAAAAAGTCACAAGATTGTAATATCTCGGCTCATTTATAAGCAACAATAGAAACTGTTCTTACTTACTGCCAGAGACTGAGCACCTACGAGTCTGCCTAAAGTGCAATACAGTCGATTCTCAGAAACAGAACAGAATCTGTCTCAACCTTTTGAGCACGAAACGACCTCTCACAATTCTGGAAAAGTCACAGGGAAATATAATTATAATATCTGCAGACCAAGGCCCCTTCGCATGATCAGCAAGTTGTGAATGTTATATTATCATTATAATTCAGTAGGTTATTTTGTTTGATTATATTGCATTCTGCACGCAAGAAAGATAAAGAAGAACGTTAGAGCTCAGTCAAACATCAGTTCTTATTGTTCACCGTTTGTCAGTTTATGTTCAAAACAGAAATCAAATGTCGGCCTTAGCAACAAACCCTAAGTCATTTACGTTAGTCCGTCAATGTATCAAAATAGAAATCAAACAACCATATTAGTACCAAACAGAAACAAAATATGTTATATTCTGACAACAATATCCCACTGACATCTAAAACGGCATTTAGTTTGAAATAAAATGGACTGTTTAAATTGAAGTGAAAAGCATTTTCAAAATGTTACAGTTGTCAGTGGAACGAACAATTCTTCAGCAACAAATTAATCTAGCACATTCCTACTCCTCCAGGTTCTGATTAGTTCATAATAATTATTGATGTTCTTATGATCGATTTTGATCTCAATCTACAAGCAGCCGGAGGGCCACATCAGAAAATCCATTTGAATCATTCTCACTGTTTTCGTTTGTCAGAGAGTTTTTACACCTGGATCATCTGGTAGAAATTTCCAAAATCTCTGGGTAGTGAG
This sequence comes from Ariolimax columbianus, assembly GCA_036924085.1. Lineage (NCBI taxonomy): Eukaryota > Metazoa > Mollusca > Gastropoda > Stylommatophora > Arionidae > Ariolimax > Ariolimax columbianus. The sequence continues at coordinate 150,477,475 of JAVGWX010000002.1, read as the reverse complement.
ATCGGAATGCTGTGTTCAGTGACGAGCACATTAAAAATCCATTGGCAGTTAAAAATCGAAAATAGTAGGCGTAACGGCGACACACGGACAAAATGTTTAAAAAATTATATTTACAAATCTACCCAAATTATGGGACTATGAGGCTAAATACATTGATCAGACAATGTTAGCCAGGGTCAGGACAAATATACTGACCAATACCCTCACCTGACCTCCTCGTTGGTCGTCCTAGAAACGGGCTGCTGTCGAGGAAAACAGTCTGACGAACTAAAGGTGAGGTTCGACGTGAAATCCGTCGTAGTGAGCGACATGCCGAAAGGACCCCAATCCATCTTCCTCAGCACGCTCGAGATGTGAAAAAAGCTACGACAACCTGCCACTTAGGCCTTTTCAGGGGGCACAAAAGAGTAACCTACTCACCATGTGCATTCGCAAACAACAATAATAGCTGTCCATCGTTGTCGATGAGGACCGCCGACATCATCCTTGTCACAGATTTCCCTGTTAGGTGTGGGTGTGCATGTGGCTGAACAGGCCAATGCTAGCACGAAAACATCTTCTACATATCGAGCACACGAGGTTTGTAGAAGGGGATGGTGTTTCCGCTGCTCGGGATTTCCGCGTCTCGCGTCTGTTCTGGGCTTTCACAACACGGTCATCTTCACCGGCAGCTACACCCGATTTGATTGCGCTTCTCCAGTCAGATCTGTTTTGCGCAAGACATTCTCAGGTGTCGATGTCTATCTGGCAACTTTTTAGTGAGTCCTTCAGACCGTCTTTAAAACGTTTCTTTGGGCGCCCTCTCTCGCGCCATCCCTCTCTCAGCTCGCCGTAGAGAAGCTGCTTTGGGAGCCGCTCGTCTGACATACGGACGAGGTGTCCGGCCCATCCTAGTCGTGCTTTTTCTAGCAGTGCATGGATGCTGGGCATGTTAGCCCTCGAGAAAACCTCGATGTCAGTGACGCGATCTTGCCATCGGATGTGGAATATTCGCCTCAGGCAACCTGTGTGGAAGTGGTTTAACCTACTTGCATGTCCAGAGTATACAGTCCAGCTTTCGCAAGTGTATAGTAGGGTTGGAATTATGGTTGCACGGTAGACTTTGAGTTTAGTCTTGACGCTGATGCCACGACGTGCCCAGACCATCGAGCGCATTCTACCAAAGGCTGTGCTGGCGTTTGCTATTCTGCTTGCCACCTCATCGTCTAGTCTGACAGATCTCGACAGCGTGCTGCCCAGATATGTGAATTTGTCTACAGCATTCAACGTCTGCCCGCTGACTGTAGTCTCTGGTTTTGTGTACGGCATGCCTGGTGCTGGTTGGTACATGAACTCTGTTTTTTTGGCATTTATGGTCAGGCCAAAATTTTCGCAGAGAACTGGTCCATTCCAACCTGCATGTTCAGTTCTGAGTTCCTCATTAGAGCGCAGTCGTCAGCAAATACAAGTTCTCTGATTATGTCGCCAGCCACTTTGGTTTTGGCCTTCATTCTTCTGGAATTGAGTAACTTGCCATCTGTGTGGTACTTTATGGGTATTCCAAGCTCCAATGATATGAAGGCGTCTGTCATCGTGGCCGCAAACATCATGCTGAACAAAGTCGGGGCGAGTACACATCCTTGTTTTATTCCGTTTGATACTAGGAACGTTTTAGAGATTGCACCGCTGTCCAGTACACGAGCACACATGCCTTCGTGTAGCTGTTTCACCATTGTTATGAACTTGTTGGGGCAGCCAAACTTAGACATTATCATCCACAGCCCTCCTCTGTTTACTGTATAAACAACAACAACGCAAATGAATTGCACCCTCTGCCAGGCCTAGTAAGGCGCAGGATTTGTCAAATACTTACTACGTATAGCCGAAGCCTTCGACCACCTGGCAACAAACATTAGATATTAGGAATCCAGATTAGATATTAGGAAATACTTTTTTAGTCAGAGAGTGGTGAATGCTTTGAATGCATTGCTCCAGGAAGTAGTGGAGGCAGGAACAATTAATGCATTTAAAAATAAATTGAATGCGCGTAGGTTTTAGAGCAAGGAAATGTAAATGAAACTGGTTGTTTACATGCTCTGCAGAGTCTTCTAAACCAGTATAACAACGATAAGTAAGCTAAGTTAAGTTAAGTTAATTAACATGTCTATTTGAATATCAGAATTCCAAGTAGTTTCACGTTTCATAATAACAAAACATATAAGTACAGAAAAGTCTGCACTATTTGCATGACGCGCAATAATTCATGTAGCAGATCCCACTGTTTGCCCTAGGGTTATTCTAACTTAGAACATTATCACACTCATCCACATCAATCATGACCACACACAGCAAATGACATAGCACACAGCAGATGGTATATTTATTATATAATACTCATACCAGAAAAATGAGTAGTGAAATTACAAGCACAATAAAAACATATCATCTTAACTAATTATTCCTATATTATATAAATCTTAATATAAATATTAACTAAAACGGAAATTTTAAGCAGTAGCTATTGAAGAAATTCCCAATTATCAAAACCCAGTTATATTGCCGTACACACATCACACACACACACACACATATAGATCTCCCCTAGTCGATCTACACACATCACACACCCATCTAGATCTCACCTAGTCGATCTACACACTCGCTTAACTCGTCAGGACATACCTCGTTGACAAGGTCTCCTGCGTACAAGACACGTTCGGATTATCTATTAATACAAAACTCCCACACACACGAATTACTCTGAACACCTGTCACTCATCTATCGTAGCAAGCTCCGCTGCCCTCCCGTCTGTCACTCATTCCCCCACTATCCAAATCGGAACGCCAGTGGTCAGTTCCTACCTGTACATTCTTTCCCCAACTCCGATTTTCTTTTTGAGACGGTCAGTGACCTTGGTGTAGTGATCCTTGCCCCGCATTCAGGTACCTTTGTTCTCATTACATCACCCCTGCCCTAAACTCTCATGCTCGGGGAAAAACTGTTACATTCATTCGGTACTGGTACGTCTTTAAATGCTAAGAATATTAGATCGAGTCCAACTCAAGGCAAACAATTTTTGAAAGTTGCATGATAAAAACTGTGTTAATGTTTGTCAAATTGTATTTTGATTAACCTCTAATAATGTCCGCCATAATTGACTTGTTAAACACTGGTTTCATAATAAAAATGATTTTTCTGTTGATTGATAAAAGAAAAATAAAAATTTACAGGGAACGAAGATAAATGTCCAGATCAGGTGATACTGATCATGATCATGATCACGTCTATGTTGTTCTCATAGGAACGTACTGTAGTATTGCATTTTAACACACAAGAAGAGAATCGAAACTAAGACCTATTTAGCGAGTCTAATAAGAAGAGCTGCACTACAGCGTAGTAAACTTTAGTCGTCCTTCATCTGTATGTTAGGTACACAAGAAGAATCACTACAACCTGCTCGCTGATACAATTGGACAAAAATAAAGAAATCTACGCCATGAGTTACAAATATCCACAAAATGGTTTTCCGTCTTTGTCTGCAATCATCTCTCTTCTGTACACCAGCGTTATCTAATTACCCATCTGCCTTCTTATCTCACGTCTTTCATTTAACCCTTCGCTGACAACACGACCTATATATTTTCTTCTCGCTCAATATCTGTAAACGACTTGTTTCTCACTCAAATTAACCTTCCGGGAACTAAATCACAGCATCCGTGATATCTCAACAGACGATCAACAAGGGGATGTCAGGAAGCAGGGCGTCTGTGAGGAAGCAGAAACCATAGACGCTTGTAAGTAGGGACTAACTGTCCAGGTTAGACAAGCGCCAGGAGCAGTTTGGAACGTTCTAGATCCTGTTTGGAGATAAACTTACTTTCTTGGAGTCTCTGATCAGCGCAGTGGTAGAGCACTCTCTTGTCACGGCTAAGATACAGGTTCTAACTACCGTTACCTGTACATCCAGTTGACCTAGCTGTAAATGGTTTACTGACACTGAAATGAACTGGTCACCTTACCTCATAAATAAGCTGCATACAATGACATCTCCAACATTTCATCCCTAACAGCAATATATGTTATAGGACAACCCTTATCTTTTTTCCAGCGGTTCTAAAACTTTCTAGTTTAATAACAACGACAAGACAAGTGGATTGTCTATTCTCTTCATGTGATGAAATTAGCCCCTGCTACAACTGTCCCCACTCCCTCCTCACATGAAGCCTGAATCCAAACCCATGCTGTGGTATCACCAACGCACTGGTTTTTAATGAAGAGATGACTAGTCCCATATACAACCCTCAATAGTCGCCTTTTGACGACATGCTAGCAAATTCCTATCGTGTACTTCCCCAGTCTGGGTACTACATGTCTCACTCCTACAGCAGTGCTGCTAACATTGTTGACATTACGTAAGAGGTAACTAAAGAAGGGCATGTGGATGAGACTGGCAACGTCATCATGTAAAATATATTTCTATATTACCGAACAGGAAATGAATGGAATCAAGATGCTCATAAACCAAATGCAGTGATACAAATATAGCGGCGAGAACATTTTAAACTTCTTCTTCTTCTTCTTCTTCTTCGTATGCAGTCAGACAGTAACCATTATTTTTTCGAAAAAAGCGGCGGTCATCCTGAGGCTCTCGCCACTGCCATAGAGCTTGTCTTGCAGTTCCACTGGTAATGGCCACATCTGCTCTCTCTGATCCTCGTATGTCGGGCAGTTCTGCAGCAGATGTTCAGCGGTCATTTTACCAGTACCGCACGGGCATTCGTCGGTACACCCTATCTTCAATTTGTTGAATAGGTGGTACCTCAGTCTGTTGTGGCCAGTGCGAAGTCTGAAGACAACGACCTGCTCTCTTCGCTTCAACTGGTAATAGGCATCGTTTTTGGTGTAACCTGTATGTTTGGTTTCCCATTTGGTCATGTATCTGGCTTTGATAAGCCGTTTTGACTCTTCGTACGTCATACTGGTATCTGTTTGTGGTAGTCTTGCACCTTCTTTTGCCAGTCTGTCTGCCTCCTCGTTGCCTTGGATGTTGCAGTGTGACGGAACCCACTGTACCACTACCCTTTTTGGTGCGGACTGCTGGTACATTTGCAGAGTGCTGCTCTTAAGTCATTAAGCTCAGTGTTTTTCTGGCTTTTTAGCGCTGTGACTACGGCGAGAGCATCTGTCAGCAGGACTATATGGCTCTGATTTTCACTGTGTGTCACCATTTCTTCCACTGCCCCCCTCAGTGCCTCTGCCTCCGCTCTGAAATTGCTTGTGTACTTACTAGTAGCGAATGACAGTGTTATTTTTCTGCCATTTGGTAGGTTCAGGAATGCTCCTGCCCCTCCGTTTTGTGTAGTGTTTGTTACAGAACCGTCGGTATATGCATGGGTCCAGTCCATGCTTGGGTAGCTTTTCGTTATGCAGCTTAGGGTAGTGTCTCTCCTTTCTTTTTCAGTCTGGCAGTTTTTGTTTGCAATACCTGGTATATTTTCTACCACCTCTGGAAATATATCCTGCCTCCATGTAGGTTTTCGTACAGTAGTGATGGGTTTTGGTGTTGTTAGTGCGTTTATGGGATCTACGTGCATCTTTGCTTTGGCTATTTCTGCAAAGTTTCTCCGCTTTAGTTTCCCATTTCCCAAATTGTTTAGTCTCTGGTACATTGGATGGTCCGTCAGTCTTCGGAGTTTCTCTGACTGCAGCTGGGCTCTGCAGTCTCTTCTATCGGTCATGGATTGCAGTTGTGTAGTCTTTTCAAGTTCTACAATTGGCGTTGACTTCATGCCACCTGTTATAATTCTCATGGCTTGGTTTTGAAGTTTGTTAACTTTATCGAAGTTCGCCTTCGGTGCTGTTGTCCATGCCGCAATGCCATACTCGAGAACTGGTCTCACTCTTCCAGTGTACAGTTTCTTTAGTATGCCTTCGTCTGCTCCCCAGCTTGTGCCAGCAAGTTTCCTCATGATTGCCATTCTTTCTCTGGCTTTCATTCGGTTTCTCTCAATCTGACTTTTCCATGTCATGCACCGATCAAATGTGACTCCCAGATAGGTTGGGTTGTCGTTTGGCTGCAGGATTTTGCCATTTAGACTTAATTTGGTACTTTGGGGTTTGATTGAAAGCGAGAATATTGTGCATGTGGTTTTCTCCTCGTTTATTTTGACCAGCCATGAGTTCGCCCACTCTTCCAGCGATGTTAGGGCCGTCTGCATCCGATTTCTTGCTATGGTGAGATTCTTTTCAGAGGTCCACATAGCCAGATCGTCTGCAAACATTGAGCTATGGACTCTTCTTGGTATATTCTCTGTAATATCGTTTATATATACCAGGAAGAGTGTGGGTGACAATACTCCCCCTTGGGGTACTCCCTGCTCGAGTGTCACCTTTTTGCTCATCTGCACTTGTACTTGGACTCTGGCCGTTCTTTGTTTGAGGTAGTGGTTGATCCACTTGTGCATTTTCCCACAGACATCACTTCTTCTTAGCTTGACTCTAAGTCCATCCTTCCAGACTTTGTCAAATGCCTTTTCCAGATCCACCCAAACAGCTACTGTGTGTTTCTGTGCCTGGTAGGCATCTTCTATCTCCTGGGCTATGAGGATGACCTGGTCCTCAGTGGATCTGTGCTGTCTAAAGCCGGCTTGCTGTGGAATTAGTATTCGTTTTTCTTCCAGATGCCACATCAGTCTGGTGTTTATCATCCGTTCCATCAGCTTGCCGACACAGCTCAGTAGGCTTAAGGGCCTGTATCCATTTGGATCTGTTTTGTCCTTTCCTGTTTTTGGTACTGGTACCAGTATTGCATCTTTCCATGCCTGTGGTACAATTCCCCTTTTCCAGCTTTGGTTCAGGACCGATAGCAGTTTCCTCTTCGCTGTTTGGCCCAGCCCCATCAGCATTTCGTTTGTTATCCCGTCTTTTCCGGGAGATTTCCTTTTCTTTAGTGTTCTCATAGCCTCTTCCATTTCGCGCATTGTTAGTTTGGCCATCATGTGCTCTTCAGGAGCCGTATTTATGTTTTCGTGTCCCTTTAGCTCTTCGCTAATGTCTGTATGCTTATCTGCAGGGACCTCGATGTGGTTTGCTCTGGCAAAGTGATCGACAAAGGCGTTTGCGGCTTTCTTACCTGTGATCAAGTTCTCGCCCTGCTTGATAGTAATTTGTTTATTTGACGGGGTTTCGTCGTTCATGGCTCTGACTAGCTTCCATAGCTTGTTCCCGTCTTTGTCCAGGTTTAGACTTTCCGTTTTATTTTTCCAGCTTTCTCTTGCTGTTTGCTTGAGAGTGTGTTTGTACTCCGCCGCGGCGGCTTTGAAGGCGATGTTTGCCTTCATGGATTTTTCTCGCTCTGCCATGTTCCTAGCATTTGTTACTGCATCTTCCACTTTCTGCAACTCATCATTCCAGTAGGGCTTATAGTTTTTCCTAGCTCCTCTTGGGATGGTTTCAGTGGCGGCTTGCATTATTGCCTTGCTTAGGCTCTCTACCATGGGCTTCATTTTGGTGTTTCGTGTGTTGATGGTTTCACACAGCCCATCTGTCAGGATTGCAAATCTGTCCCAGTCGGCTCGTTTGTAATTCCAACGTGGAAGCGGTTTTGTTTCCTGTGGGCCTACTTCCAGAACATTTTAAACAATTAACATTAAATTCGAATTGTCTGCTGTGAGCATCTTTATGGATTGGAATTTTTCTTCTGTGTATAATCCCTTTACGTGGGCATAATGTACTGAGGGCCTAATTTATAAATGGACTGCAACACTACACATTCATAAACACATATGTTAGAAATTTACATGCGTCCCCTGGTCTCAAAGTAGGGATCGAACTGCCTTGTCCTAGCAGAATAGGGCGATAGACCTTCTGGTCTGTGTTCACGATGTGCGCCTAAAAGAACCCTGTGGCAGTTTGTAAATCGGGCAAAAACTCTTTTACGGTCAAGAAATGTATACCGAAAAGTATTCTGCATGAAGACAAAACAGATGCCGTTCCATCAAGCAAAATCACAAGAGACCAGTCAACCTATTTGTGTGGACAAACGGCTGTAAGGATTTTCAAAGACTTCTACACTCTAGAGTAGAAGAGAAGAGACTAACAGAAGCGAGTAAGCAAATCTCTTTATGATGACATGCAGGTATGTCCTCAGTTTACTAACCATGCAGGCTGGCGACGTTGTCAGGCTCGGTAGAGTCATTCAAGGTGGCTTGACGCTTGATTCTGTGCTATGATCAGGCAGAGAGACTGTCAAATAATACTTGTTGTCTCGTTTGCCCTTTGATCAACTCAAAGCTTATTTGGATCGGTACTTCGTTAGTCCCACACCTTGGAATAACCTAGCAATAATCATCCTGTTGAAGGTATGTGCTCTTCCCTTGCCTTATCTCATCTTCTGAAACAAATGCTTGATTGTCCAATACGGGAGTGAATTCGAAGCCAAACTCTCAATTCAAATTGATTGCTCATAAGATAAGGGCAACATATAATCTCTGACAACAACAGATTGTCTTGTCTGGGGATGATCCTGCTGATAATAGAGTATATCTATATCTATTCTCCATCTCATTAGAATTTTCTCTATCTCATAGTTCTCCTTCTAATATTACTCCTTCTATATATCTCTCACATTCTTTCATTTCTCATTCGTTTTCTACGTTCTCATCTCTGTCTTTGCTTATGGTAACTAGGTCTGTCACAATCCTTTCCTTCGGTGTTTTCACCTTTTTACCTCATTTGTTTCTTATTCCAGTTTTTTTCCTCATCTTTCTATCTTTTCCCTTTCCGCCGCCTTTCAAATGTCTCTGCCACCCTCTATCGGAGTTAATTCTATATCTACTCCTTTCCAGGTGCCTCTCCTTTCTACAATCCTCTTCTCTTTTTCTCCCTTCATCTCATTTACTCGAATCCACCATCTCCCCCTCTTCATGTGGTGCTAAACCGATATTTTACTGCCCATATAAACCAGAGCCTTCTATCGTTAAACAACACGGCCCTATAGCTGCCCAGGAAACAGCCAGTTGACATGCGCGAATATTAAATTAAGCCAAACACAAATAAGCTCTTCATTCTCAATTGATTTGTAAAAACCTTTTGTCTTAACGCCTCAGACTTCACGAGAGAATCACACAAAAATATAGGCCAAGGTTGTGGGAAATGAGAAATGAGTTAGCCGTTAGGAGAGTCGACATTATTAAGCTGCGACATGCTTAAATATGTGTCTCGTTTCTGTTAATAATTGGCGAAGTATATAGATAGAGAACTGATTATTCCTATATACTGCTGCATGTTCACACTAATATTCCATTGAGATAGGCATGTGTCTAATCTTAAAATGATGAAGTTTATGTACTACTAATAAAAGTTCCATTCTTCTTCTTCCTCGTCTTCATCTTTATCGCTTGCTCTAAAATATGTTTATTTCTTCATATATACTGTTGTCTGTTTCAGACTTCTTTCGACTCTATAAATAAATCAACCCAAGTTGCCGCGATAAAAACACTCAGTGACTGCACTAGGACAAAATACAACTTAATCCAACGTTACGACCATAAGGTCTTCGGCAAAAAGCGAAAACAACTTAAATATGCACATAAACAGAAAACAAGACTGGATGTACGCCTGCGATATTAATTCGATTTAAGTTGGCAGAAATTTCCAGGAAGTGGCCAGGAGCATGTCTTGTCTGAACATACAGCTCACCCCTTAAATAACCACATTGATTTCCTCCAATAGAAATGTTGATCAGTTTGTCCTTTAATTAGTTTGAGAAGGACATGTGATTACTTTGCTCCTCTCGTGGAACCAGCAGACTTCAAGAACTTGTGTGGTAAAGTCTAAGTTTCGCGTAGTAGTTTACCTATTTAAGAGTTACAATATGTATCCACAACACGACACGACTTTACACAGTAAATACTATATTTCCCATGAATATCAACAAAAAAGAGGAATGTACATCTAAACTAAATAATCATAATAAATGTATATATATATATATTGAACTACAAGAGAAGATTTTAAGAACTAGTTTGAAATATTTCCTCTAAGATACATTTCCCAGATTCTTGCCGCTGCATTCCCCTGTCTGCACACTCAACAAACAATCACAAACTCGTCCTCACGATTGGATTACGTACTCAGTCGTTTTAAGCATTCACACATAATAATGATCACTTTTAATCAGATAACCTTTACATTCACATAAAATCGTTTTAAATATGATCAGGCGATCTGTACATTCATATGTAATTAGATCACGTCAATTATAATTGTGTCACGTACTCACTTGTGATCACGTACTCAGTAAATCTGTGCATTCACATATAATAACGATCACTTTTAATCAGGCGATCTGTGCATTCACATACAATCGGCTCACAAAGTGTTCTACACATACGACACACATTCAGATCTATTCCTGTTCACATGTTGTCCAATATAAACACTTAATGAGCGACTGGTCAACACTCGAGGTATATAAAGGTACAGTCACCCTGGATACTCACTCACTCTCAGACTCATGACAGCCTCTCAGCCTCATCCTAGCCAGTTTCCTGAGTTCATCCTTGTAAAGTATTTTATAATCTCAAGCACACCATGGCTGTCCAACGGTCTTTGGTTGTCTTACTTAAGCCATCACTCTAATGTGGAATTACCTTCAACTAATTGTTATTGGATGATTATCTCCGAATCTCTGTCACTCTAAATGTCGTATCCGGTGGTAGCAGCACCTGACTGTCACCCCCCCCCCCCTCCCCCCCCCCCCATTTACATTAATTCCGAACGCAAGAGTGTGGTCAGCTCCGAGCACCCACTTCAGATTCGATCAGCCAATCTTGTACAAGACAAAGTCTTTCACCTACACCCCCGTTTCCTTTGACGACCTGGTGTCGAACCGGTGATTGACCTTGGCACGCATTCAGGAAACCTGTGTTCTTAAAGTCGCCTGCCCAATCGCGTCTGCCCTAAACGCTCATGCTCTAGCTGGAACTGTCAAACTTGTTTTTTTTTCTGTTTGTTTGTACTCATTGCAGAAGTACAACATGTCAGTGTGTCCTATTTTATTTCTTTCTGTAAATGAGACAGGTGAAACCAAGCAAATGGAAGGAAAGTTTATATGCGTGGATAGCAAAGGTGATGATTAAGTTTGCAGTGTTGAAATCTGAATATTGTCTGTTGATTCCTTGTTAATTGCTATTGGACGCCAATCACACTGAGATCAACTCAAATCTTTACGACATGTCGTTGCGGCTAGTCACAGCGGTTCTTCTAGCATCCCAAATCGTATTTTAGAGTGAGAATATTATTAGTCCTTCTGATTCGCTTCTCCTCAGTAAGTTTCCCACTATAGTTTTTACATAGTCGATTCACCACTTGGTGGAGCGATGTGTAAACAGTCCTATAAAAATTACTGATGAATACGCTACCTTCATTCCTCACTCGGGCTCCTTGAAACAGTCTGTGTTACAGCAGTCTGGCCAACGAGGGGCTGGTGTTTATGTTGTTGTTAGAAGACATTCGTGCTCAGTTAATTCTTGAGACATTTCTTTGGCCGCTGGTTGCGGAGGCCATTACTGATCGTGAATGACATTAAATGTTCTGTTATTTCCATGTTTTAATTTTGCAACTGCTTTTAGTCTTTCTCAGACTAAGAAGATCCTTTAAATTTATCCAGTGGATAATCTAGTGCAATGTTATTATGGAGTATGCGTTAATTTATGAATATCAATATGCCCACACTAGGGAAGCATTTTTTTTTTGGCGTTCACCTTATTATTTCTCTTATCCCCAAGGCAGTGTACGTTGCACTGTGGTTTTTATTTGGCGCCTGTCGGCCCAGTGCATCCGACTTCAGCATGCATTTTATGTAAGGGTCTGTTTCCTCCTGCATTTTTTAAGGGTTTGCTTCCCCGGGGTAACGGCCGGTGCTGTGATGGGGATCGAACCCAGCACCTTCTGGTTGTGAGCCGTGCCACCTAACCACTAGGCCACGTCGTCCCCTAGAGATGCATTTAACGTACATGAGTCCGCTCTTCTATTGTCACACATCTCAGCAGGATAGTACAAAATCATCATTCCAATCTCTGAATGATTGAGGACCATACTTTTTCATCTTCTTCATCGTACGCAGTCAGACATCAACCTTTATTTTTTCAGAAAAAGCAGCGGCCATCCTGAGGCTGTCGACACTGCCATAGAGCTTGTCTAGTGTTGCCACTGGTGATGGCCACATCTGCTTTCTCTGGTCCTCGTATGTCGGGCAGTTTTGCAGCAAATGCTCAGCGGTCATTTTCCCGGTACCACACGTGCATTCGTCAGTGCCACCTATCTTCAATTTATTGAATAGGTGGTACCTCAGTCTATTGTGGCCAGTGCGAAGTCTGAAGACCACGGTTCAACTGGTAATAGGCATCGTTTTTTGTGTAGCCAGAATGTTCTGTTTCCCATTTGGTCATGTATCTAGCTCTAATAAGCCTTTTTGACTCTTCGTAGGTCACACTAGAGTCTGGTTGTGGTAGTCTTGCACCTTCTTTTGCCAGTCTGTCTGCCTCCTCGTTGCCTTGGATGTTACAGTGGGATGGAACCCATTGTACCGCTACTCTTGTTGGTGCGGACTGCTGGCATAGTTGACAGAGTACTGCTCTTAAATCATTAAGTTCAGTATGTTTCTGGCTTTTTTCTGTAAGCAGGACTATTTGGCTTTCATTACTCTTGTTTGTCACAATTTCTTCTACTGCAGCCCTCAGTGCCTCAGCTTTCGCTCTGACATTGCTTGAGTATTTTCCAGTTGCCACTGACCGTGTTACTTTTCTACCATTTGGTAGGCACAGGAACACCCCTGCCCCTCCGTTCTGTGTTGTGTTTGTTGCAGAACCGTCTGTGAATGCATGGACCATACGTATGGCATGAGTATATGAGGACCCAAATACTAGAGAGTTCACTTCTTTATGACACATGTACTCGGTTCGATCCCCTTTATCGAGATGCTCTAGTCGACCCAGTTGTACATTGATACTTGACTTGGGATGTCAGTGAAGACAAAAAAGCGTCGAAGGGAACTGTCAACCCACCACAAAAAAGGCTGATGTTCAGAACACTTCATTCCCGACAACAACTTCTGTTGTTTGGCCTACAAGAAATGTACGCTATTTGATCATTTTTTATCCGTTCCTTTTGTACCTGCTGGAGCATTGAATGTGAGTCAGACACAATGACAGCACTAAAGTAGCACTTTTTTTTAAAAGAAGCCTCATATAGCCAAACACGCTGCAACCGTTAAACTTCCAACGAACCAGAACAGACTGAGACACTATCAGTTCAGTTTGGCATCCACTTGTGTCCGTGACATGCGTGGGGATCTCAACGTGTTGTTCTTGGGCCAAATGTGTTACGTCTATCGTTGTAGGCGTGTCGCTGTAAGCCTTTGTCGGTGTACGCCTGTGTCGTTGTAAGCCCACCCCCCTCCCCCACCCCCCGCCGTTGTTGTAAGCCTGTGACGTTGTAAGCATGTGTCGTTATGAGCCCATGTCGTTGTAAGCCCGTGTCGTTGTAAGGCCTCATCATCGTAAGCCCATGTCGTTGTAAGCCCCTATCGTCGTAAGCCTCTGTCGTTGTAAGCCGTGTCGTTGTAAGCCCGTGTCGTTGTTAGCCCGTAACGTTGTAAGCCCCTGTCGTTGTACGCCCCGGTCGTTGTAAGCCCCGGTCGTTGTAATCCCGTGACGTTGTAAGCTCGTGTCGCTGTAAGCCTCCATAATCATAAGCCCGTGTCCTTGAAAGAATACTCTTACCATAAACCACCTCCAGCAAGCCATCTCTTGTACCACATACAGGATACGCACAAAGTCCCTGGCCAACATTATATTTCTTGTTTAAAACCTTTTTATTGAAATGTAACCGTCATTGTTTAGCGAAAGATGGATTGGTCGTAGATCCGAAATGGTGTGGCCTTCTCGCAGTCCAGACTTAACGACATGTCATAATTTGCTCTAGGGTACACTGAAAACCCACATTTTACATCTCAGCTTACAGACGACTGGCAACCTGAAAATTGTTGTCAGAGATTGTTTCCTCTTGTGTTATAAGCGCGCAGTGGGAGTACATCATGTTGTATTCTCTTGAGATGACTGAACATCCTTATTTCGTGTCTTTAAATGCATTCAACGCAGGATGTCACTCCACATTTCTAATGTCTTCATTTTTTTGGGTACTAGAGTGCTGGTGACAATTCTTCTTCTTCTTCTTCTGCATTCGTTCTCAATCTTCCGCTACCAAACCCTGAAAAGGCTTAAGTAGCAGAATGTAGTCCAGAGAACGCAATGCGCTGTGTTTTAGTTTACAGATTGACTTCGATATTTGCACCTTTCGGTCCAACACATCCGACATCAGCAAGCATTTTTTAGTACAGGGTTAGCATTCCCTCTTCGATCCCTTCTCCTTAGCCAGTCTGCCCTGCTGCAGCCTGTTATCCAGGATCATCGCGTGGAGGTATAGAAGGGTCTTGGCAGCTCTGGTTCGCTGGCCCTGGCGCTAACAGTCAGCTATGGGTCGCTGCGCTGCTCAGCATCTTGATCCTGGGTCACTAACCACTGCAGCTCATGCGCTGCTCAGCATCTTGATCCTGGGTCGCTGACCACTGCAGCTCATGCGCTGCTCAGCATCTTGATCCTGGGTCGCTGACCACTGCAGCTCATGCGCTGCTCAGCATCTTGATCCTGGGTCGCTGACCACTGCAGCTCATGCGCTGCTCAGCGTCTTGACCCTGGGTCGCTGACCACTGCAGCTCATGCGCTGCTCAGCGTCTTGATCCTGGGTCGCTGACCACTGCAGCTCATGCGCTGCTCAGCGTCTTGATCCTGGGTCGCTGACCACTGCAGCTCATGCGCTGCTCAGCGTCTTGATCCTGGGTCGCTGACCACTGCAGCTCATGCGCTGCTCAGCATCTTGATCCTGGGTCGCTGACCACTGCAGCTCATGCGCTGCTCAGCATCTTGATCCTTGATCGCTGACCACTGCAGCTCATGCGCTGCTCAGCGTCTTGATCCTGGGTCGCTGACCACTGCAGCTCATGCGCTGCTCAGCATTTTGATTCTGGGTCGCTGACCACTGCAGCTCATGCGCTGCTCAGCATCTTGATCCTGGGTCGCTGACCACTGCAGCTCATGCATTGCTCAGCGTCTTGATCCTGGGTCGCTGACCACTGCAGCTCATGCGCTGCTCAGCATCTTGATCCTGGGTCGCTGACCACTGCAGCTCATGCGCTGCTCAGCATTTTGATCCTGGGTCGCTGACCACTGCAGCTCATGCGCTGCTCAGCATTTTGATCCTGGGTCGCTGACCACTGCAGCTCATGCGCTGCTCAGCGTCTTGATCCTGGGTCGCTGACCACTGCAGCTCATGCGCTGCTCAGCATCTTGATCTTGGGTCGCTGACCACTGCAGCTCATGCGCTTCTCAGCGTCTTGATCCTGGGTCACTGACCACTGCAGCTCATGCGCTGCTCAGCATCTTGATCCTGGGTCGCTGACCACTGCAGCTCATGCGCTGCTCAGCATCTTGATCCTGGTGACAATTCATAATACATGTTCTTATTATCCTGTCTTGAGGAGACTGACCTCCGGCCATGGAAAACATACATATATTACTCAGGACCAGGTGAACCGTACTGACGAAGACTCTCATCTCACTTTCATGCAGTTCTGCTTCGAAACAGGTTGTTTCATGACAGTCTGGATAACGTGGTGGCAATCGGCATGAGCAACGTAGTACTGAGAGACACTCAGATAAAGCCAAGCAAAGCACAACAGCGTGCAGGACCCTGGCCCACCGTCATCAGCACTATCGGAATGTGAGGAAACCAACTGCAATGCGCCACCTAACGCCCTTTTTATGGCGTTCAAGCGAGTCAACATTCAACAACAAAATCAATAACAACAGCCATATTTTCCTCTATTGGATTTTAGAAAAGCGCCCAATCTGACACAGGTAATACATAGTTTGTATAAATACACTGTTTATAAGTGTATGTTCAGTTTCAAGGTGATGTTCTGATGTTTAAAAAATTGAGACAACTGATTAGTCACATATTTCACATATTAAACGAATTAACGACATAATGGACATATCTGTGACAAGGCGATAGCGAAAGAATGAATGATGAACATCGGCTACAAACGTGTCCAGCAACTAAAGAACGGAGAAATCATACACGATCATCACCATTACCATTCCTGGACAAATACTATGGAGACATCATTTTACTAGATCAGATAACCACTCTATGTACACAAATATTAAGGTAGGCATCGAAGAGCGTGCAAAAAAAATGAATTATAATCTCCATTTACATTGTAGATCTTGTTATCATGCATACCCGAAATGAATACGTCTCTCACAATCGTCTTGTAACTGTACCCTGATTAGGCAGCCCGGATCTATCTCTATATACATCGACTATTTGGTTTAAGCATTAGGCAGCCCGGATCTATTTCTATATACACCGGCTATTTGGTGTAAGCATTAGACAGTCCGGATCTACCTCTAAGTACATCGGCTATTTATAGCGAGCCTGAAATCATAATCATAATTGGCTGGTGAGTTTCAAAAGATACATATAAACATATGTCCTTAGTTCGGCACGACTCGTTCCTAGATACAGTCAATGTGGCTTTATTAGTACATTGTTACAATCTTGGTCAGGTGGCAGCTGACCTGGGATCCATCCTGTTGTCTCCCTTATGTTTTGCTGAAATATAAGGGCACATTAGTAAAGTTTAGCACGTAAGAATGAGAGATAAAGAGAGAGAGAGAGAGAGAGAGGGAATGTGAGATCCTGTGTGGGTGAATTTAAGGGAAAATTGAAAAAGAGGCGGGAGGGGGGGGGGGGGGGGACTGTGATAGGGAACGGAATTTGTGAAGGTTAACTACAAGTCAAGAGGTGTACGAGAAGGTTTCCTTGACGTCAACGGGGTACATGATTTGAAGTCAATGACGTTTATTAAAAGTAAAGGATTTCGGGACAATTGCCTACGCTGAAATGGGTTGGGAAAGGTTTAGTAGCAGTAGATGGGGATATGCGATACTATCAATCAACATGGCAATGGGAGGGTTCTAATAATCGAGATGGATACTCGGAAGTTTACTAATAGTTCAGGTGAGAGTCAAGGAGCTACAGTAGACTTTACTGAAAGTTAGACTGGTAAGGGACTGATTTATTAACAGTCTAGTGTAGTTTGGGAAGGTTGACTTTTAACAAAGAAAGTATGGGGAGATTTACAAGACAGCAAAGGTCACGGAGTGTTTAGTAAAATCTAAAGAACTAGCAAACTTATAATAGAAAAGCACTGCCACAGAAACCAAAACTACAAGTGTTAGTGTACAGGCTTCCTGCTCATGAATGTGTACAAAGCAACAAGGAGTAAATGGACCCACACAGTTTGAGAACCATCGCACCGAACGCAAATTCTCACTGTTCCCACATTTCGAACATTCCCACGTATTGTGCCCAATCTCGCCAAAATACAGTCACGATCGCAAATAAAAATTATATCAGCCCTTACCCGCCTCATAAAAATCCAATTTCAATCACTCCAAGAAATCATGCGGCACAATCACTGCCTGACCTCCCTGTCATAAACAAGGGAATGAAATGTTCTCACTGTCAGACAAGTTCAAACTGTCAGATTATTCCAAGTCAAATATTGTCGTTAAGTACGCCATGTTTAAACGTCATTTCCGCAACATTTGAAGTGGCCAATCACAGAGCTCCATTCTGACCCCATAGAGAGATGGTGTTAGTGAAGCTGAAGATATTTAATTAGTATTCAATATAAGATGAGTTAAGGTGTAATAAAGTTTGAAATATCATCAGGATAGTGAGAATCTGTAATTTATGATGTCATATTATTTCCCAGGAATGGAGAGCAGAAACGGATGAGTGAAATATTTTACAAAAACTTGACAGAAATCTTCATATGCTCAGTGCTGATGTAGAAGTACTGCTTGTGTGACGTCATGATCCCCAGAACTATGTCAGCGGAAGTCTGTGCTCATGGCAGGGCAGGATTAGAAACGCCGAACTAGAAAAGCATAAATTCCTGGAAGTGTCAGAGATATTTGCAGATTCTTCTAAACTAGTATAAAGACGTTAAGTTAAGTTAAATTAAGTTAACTGTGCTCCATGTTTGGCTATTGGGCCAGTTTCTGTTCTCTTGTTCTCACCTGTCCCTCTACTAGCTACCCAGGCCCTTGTGGAGTTCCTTATTTTTCTTTGAATATACCAGCAATCGAGTGTACAAACAAACATGGGATAGACCTGTTCTATCTGTACATGATGGATGTACCGCCACCAGTTGACTTTCATGCAGGCCACAATTAGGTAGGCATGACGCTACCTTGACAACGGCTAAGAACAAGCTATTTTCGATTTACAGCTAGTTCTTAAACGTTCATAGTGGCTACAAGGGACTTCCGGGCTTATCGTCCGTCTCCAACATGTCTTATAGCTGATCTCACTTACATTGCAAACAGGGGGCGCTTGAAACTCGCTGGAGGCTAACATTAACAGTGCCACACTTTCATTTGCTCGTTTCCTAAGAGTAGAGCGCCATTTCACTCAGCCACATTTATTCACATAATAGTAGACTGCCATGTCTGTCAGCTATCGGATCACACGAGAGTAGACTGCAGTGACTCCAAGCTCTAGCTGTCTATATGAACGGTGAGTGCCATGACCCTCTATCAGTCTACATGAAAGTTCAGTGCAATGCCCGTCAGTTATAGCGACCCTCCCGTGTCAGATCACAGCCTACTATAGATAATGGCCTGTTGATTCACTATGAAATCCCTTTGAAACGTCACATTCCAAGGCAGATTAAATAACATAACTTACATGTGTCAACTTTAATAGCGTGCCCAGGAAACACTAATAGTTATTCAGTTAGTTACAGGGCAGGATTGTATTAAAGGACCACTCTCAACAGTGATTTTTAGTGTTTTGTACCGTGAATTTGTATTATTTCTATGTATGGAGCATGGATTAATTATCAACCTTGGCATAATATGAGTTCCGCTATTTAGTCGGCCTTGGAATGTGACGTTTTAAATGGATTCCCCTGTGAGTCAGAAAGCCAGTATCTACAATAAGCTGTAGTCAGATCTACGAATTCAAAAATGTGACATTTAATTACATAAACAATAACAGAAGATAGAAGCGAAAGATTGAAATATTTGTTTCAGAATCGTCTTCGCTGCACATCGGGAATACCCAGAAGCGCTTCAACTGTATCAGTAAATGGCCTAGGGTCGGGATACTTATTATTCCTCGAGCTCGTTAGGAGACCACACAAAAAAAGAAATATAAAAGCGAATTGTCAACATTGCCACGACATTAAACTATTCCAATGGATGTAAAGGGAAATGTCCAACAGTATGAACATACCTACTCTCTGTTATCAGTGTTAGACATGGAGACTAGCCGATGTAAATGAGCGACACTTTTCAACATGGGCAGTGAGAAAAACGTCGAAGTCACTGTACGAGGTGGATTGAGAAATGGAGATACGTGACATGCAATTATACCAACGCCTTGCTTGGCTTACTCGTATATAGAAATCAGATAGTCAGAGAGTATGAAGACATTTGACAATAGTGTCTCCAATCTACCATTCATGCAGGGTAGGAATACTAACGTCTGGTCAGGCGAAATATATTTATCAGACATGTTAGTCAGGGTCAGGCAAAACATACTGGTCAAGATCCTCACCTCGTCTTCCCCGTAGTAGTGAGTGACACGCAGATGAAGCCAAGCATATCACAACCGCATGTAGGACCCCGGTCCACCGTCATCAGCATGCTCGGGATGTGAGGAAAGCTACTGCAACTTACCAGAATGTCCTATTCAGAGCGCACAAAAGAGTAATCTACTCATTGTGGGCATTCGCAAACAACAACAACCATCCATGCAGAGGTAAAACATCAGACAGCTGTGATTCAGAAAAGAGGAACACTAAGTAAATAAGAAATGGTGGTGTTCAATAACACAAAAGTGGCCTTTCCTTGAAAATACCAACCCGCGTGATGGCAGAACGAGTGAGAAGTAAACTGACATAATAGACGCTTCTCGCGGCAAAGGTGCTCAGTTTGATCACCGCTGTAGGCCATCCCTATTCGATCTAGTTGTTCTTTAGTAAATGAACCGATGAAAGCGAATCTGTGAATAACGTTACTTTTAGTGCATGTTTTTTGCAACTATTTCAAATGTTATTTGTATACTTCTAGTTAAGCAATAACGATTTTTATGTTGTCTGTGATCAGCTAATTTGTATTTATATTTCCATTTTGAAATTATTATTCCTTCTCCAATTTGGTTCTGCTGTTCATTTTACCCATCCGTGAATCCATGATAGCCTATTTTCCCTCTGTTATGATCATATCTATTTTGTGCAAACATTAGACATATAATTTGAGCTATGTGCTTTTTTAACCCTTAATATTTCTTAATTAAATCTTAACGTTATACGTTAATTACGTACACACCGCACGATCCCAAATGTCAAGCCACATCCAGCAGGCGAGCCGCAATTTTTTTACCCCGGTGCAAAACTATTCTCCACCAACATTATGGGATTTCTCGTTCATTCTCTTTTGCCACATTTTTCCAAATCCGTCAATTGTGATTTCAAGGACGCTTTTAGTGTCATTGCTGTTCCCGACACGTAACCGTGCTGCAGAACTGTCAGCCCCAGACTTCAATCGGAAATAAAAGTCGGAGCCCACAGTAGCGCAAACATTGTCGTGCGCCATCCATACAGAGCGCAACAGATGCTACTAATGTCAGCGACAATTTTGGAGGGGTTTTTCTGCTTTTAAAAAAATTGCAGATTGATTGGCTTAGCTTCGCCTGACACGGGCCTAAGTAGCAAAATGTAGTCCAGAGAATGAAATGCGTTGTAGTTTACAACTCAACTGCGATATTTGCAACTTTTGATCTAACACATCCGACTTCAGCAAAAATGTTGTAAGTACCGGGCTAGCATTTCCTCTTCGATCCCTTCTCCTTAGCCAGTCTGCTCTGTTGCAGACTGTTATCCAGGATCACCGCGTGGAGGTGTAGAAGGGTCTTGGCAGCTCTAGTTTGCTGGCCCTGACGCTAGCAGTCCGCTATGGGTCGCTGACCGCTGCAGCCCATGCGCTGCTCGGCGTCTTGATCTCGCAGATTAATTTAAAAATAGCTATAAATAAAATTTGTGGAACCTTCCAAGCATGCCAGAAAAGGAGGCTGAAGAGTGCAGTGTATGGTGTTAGCAGCCACATGTGTGTAAGATCGTTCATTAACCGTTATTGCAAGAACCTAGAGACATGCTTCCTGGATGGGACTACTTGTAGTGGTCACTCTATGATTCAGTTTGCGCAAAATAGTAGAATGTTCCTTATTTTTATACCTTTCTTCTTCTGCGCTATCATCTAGTTCTTCTAGATTTTTAGCAATTTTTCCTCTTGTTTTTGTGCTCTTTTTCCTCTTCTAGTGTTTCTTGTTCTTGTTCTATCTGTTTTTTCTTGTTCACGTTCGTCTTGTTCCCATTATTGTTTCTTTCTTTGTTCATATTATTGTTGTTTTCCATTTTTTTCGTGTTATTTCTTTTATTCCTCTTTTTCTTGTTCTTCATCTGATGCTCCTTGTCGTTATCTGTTGTCTTCTACTTCTCCTGATTCCACTAAAGCCAGTTACATTATTTGCGCTTCTGCAAATGGTCTCACATTGTGAGTAAATTATATTTTAAGAACATGCTAGTAAAGTGCTTACGGAAACCGAGTTGCTAGTCAAGGGGTTGCGAGTTCAAAACCTGGTTTTAAATTGGTAGGAAATAGCAACATTTCCTAGGAGAATAATAGGGCTGGCGGCCTTTATTTCTCAGTCTTAAAATACATTTCTTCTCCTTTAGGGTAATACAAATACAATAACCGTCGATGGAGCGTCTGATTAGTGTAGCGATAGAGTACTCGCATTTTATGACAAAGTTACGAGGTTCAACTCCCGCTACCGACGCACTTCAGTCGACTCAACTGTAAAGAGGGTTAATTTGAAAAAAAAAGACATCGTGAAGGAAACTGACCACCTCACCTTCCATAAGCTGTGACTTCGTACAATGAAGTCTCTAACACTCCATCCCCGATGACAAGATTCTATCATGGAACTTATATGAAATTAGATACAAGTTATACATAATGGAATGCAACTAACGCTTACGTTAGGGTCAATTGAAACATATTGACCAAGAACCAGCCGTGCATGCAGTTTTGGAAGGTAATGTAATCAGAAATGAAACAAATCATCACAAGTCATGAAAAACTGAATGAGATTTTCAACACTTTATCTGCTTTGAGCTATCTTTATTTATAAATTATTTTCTCACAAGGGTTTTGCTTTGTACTGGTACTAACTCCATCATGTCAAAAATAATGTCGCAGATTGGGGGTCACACAAAGTACTTCGATGCAGGTATTCATTTCGGAACCACTTCCAGTGTCGGTCGTATGCTTCGTGCGGTACAAACCAGAAAATATGTCAATTATTTGCCTTTCATTTCGCAGATAAGCTCTCTCTTCCTGCCTGACTTTTCCCAGACCTTCATATTTGTCCGCTTTTCCTTTCTAATATTTCCAAGACCTTAGTTGTTCTCATTTACTTTTAACTTTTTCAAGTACCTTCGTTAATGTGCTCTTTTCATTCCCATCTTGTCTGCGACCTTCTTAATCGTTTGCTTTACCTTCCTATCTTACCAAGACCTTCATAAATGTTCTCTTTTCATTCATAATGTTACAAAAATTTACATTTTTTAATTTTCTTCCTATTTCAAGATCTTCTGAACTGTTCTCTGTTTTTTTCCTACCCTCCCCATGACCTTCTGAATTGTTTTAATTTCCTTTTTAACTACTCCAGAGTTTTCTGAATTGTTCTCTTTTCCTTTCCAATCACTTCACGACCTTCTGAATGGTTTAATTTCCAGTCTAACTACTCTAGGACTATCGGAATTGTGTATTTTCTTAACTTCTCCTGGAACCTCTTAATTGTTCCATTTTCCTCAATAAGTGTTCCAAGACCTTCTAATGTTTTCTCAATATCCTCCTAACCTTTCCAGTATCTCAATAGTTCACTTTTCTTTCCATCAGATACGCGCTAATGTTCTATATATTTACATATCCGTCCGTGTTTCAAAAATATTGTTCATTGTCCATGTTTACACGTCTTAAATGTATTGCTGCCTTCTTCAAATCTCATTAGTTTGCACGCAGGCGAGACTGAGTACGCGAGGTATGTCTCAGACTGGCATAAAACAATGTTAGGTTATGGTTCTTGGATCCTGTTACCTCCCTGCGATTTCGTTCGGCATTTGAGTAGCTCACTGAGTTGTTAGAGCAGTGGCTTCTGACGGCAACTCTATCCGGTTTAATCGCCATCCTGCACACTTACAGTCTACCCAGCTATAATTAGCTGCCTGACTTACAACTATGGAAAGAGAGCTGTATTGAAGGAACTTGGTCATCTCACTTCAATAAAAATGAGCTTAGAACAAGAACAATGAAGTTCCCAACTACTTACTCACTGGTGGAAGTGTCTTATATGGTAGCACCAGTAGCTGTGTGCAAGTCTTTAAACATTGTCCAACAGACATGCACATATACCGCAAAGCTTTAAATTACAAAAGGACGTCGAGCAAAGAAACCTTAACATTCCATATTCTATAGATTACAAAATATAATGCTTACTCGTTGGCTCTACGTCGCGAATGAAAGAGAAGTGTCCACTACCATTCACATATTTGTTATTCCCCGATGTCTCGGTTAAACATGATATTGAAATTGATGGATGTGGTATCGTCATTATATTTCAAAACAAAGTGCTCTTGATAGCAATTGTCGCTATGATATATTGCAATTACTGTAATGCTGAGGCTACACAGGGAGAAGAGATAAACCGCATAGTGCAGGTGGCAGAGAAGAAAGTAGTGAATTTCACATATTCCCTCTTTGTAATAACAGTACTAAAAATCAGCACACAATAAATGCCTTTATTTTTAAAGGGCCCTCAGCCATTGACGTGGTCCCACTAGTAGTGAGCGGCACGCAGGTGAAACCAAGCAAAGTACAACCGCCTTTAGGACCATGGTTTACCTTCATCAGCACGTTTGGAATGTGAGGAAAGGTGCTTCAAGCAGTCACTTAAAGACCCCATTAATTGCGTATAATATTGTCAACTTACTGAATGTGGGCTTTCTCAACAACAACTTGAAAACTATTTTGTATTCCACTGCCATTTGCCTTATTTCTTAATTCAATCTCTACCAACATTTCTGCATTATCTCATCGCTTCATCAGCGCTTCAAAACATGCAGTATAGAAGTCGTGTCTCTGCTGTCTCTTTCTCATTCGCACCTCGCGCTCAACCTTTTCGTCATCCGCTAAAGGCTTGTCTGCAAGAGAACAAAAGGCATACCTGCAAGGTGACAACTGGCTTGCCTGCAAGGTAACAAATGGTTTGCCCGCAAGGTGACAAAAGGCTTGGCTATAAGATGACAAAAAGCTTGCCTGCAAGGTGACAAAAGGGTTGCTTGCAAGGTGACCAAAGGCTTGCCTACAAGATGACAAAAAGCGTGCCTGCAAGGTGACAAAAAGCTTGCCTGCTGGGTGAGTATTTAGCGGACCTTGCAGGCGGAAATAACTTGGGACTAAGTCGGATACGTAACATATGTTGGCAAGAAGATATCGCTCTAGTTCTGCCATTTTATTGTCTCTTAATTAAGCCAAAGGTGATAGGACTTTGTCGTGACGAAGCAATACTTCTCTGGACAGTAAGTTTAAACGTTTTCTTCGACATGCATCGTAATGCCGCACCAAAACGTCACAGAACGAAGCACCATTCACATTTCTTGAAAATCACAGTATACTGTAGGCAAAACCTTCCCTGCTAATGGCGTGACCTTGCATTTCTTGGCACAAGATGAAACTGGATATATCCATTATTTTGAAGCATTCTTTGATTCAGAGTGGTAGTGATGCTTGCATGATTCTTCCACAGTACCTTCCATGTTAACCATGTCTTCTCCTTCATCTGCGTATCAAGAAAGATGGTGCAAGGTCTTGCCCATTCGACTCAATTTTCGTTCTTCGATTTCTTGTCTGAGCACCCACCGCGAGCACACTCTCCGAAAATTCTTCTTCTTCTTCTTCTGCGTACACAGTCAGACAGTAACCATTTTTTTTTCGAAAAAAGCGGCGGTCGTCCTGAGGCTCTCGCCACTGCCATAGAGCTTGTCTTGCAGTTCCACTGGTAATGGCCACATCTGCTCTCTCTGATCCTCGTATGTCGGGCAGTTCTGCAGCAGATGTTCAGTGGTCATTTTACCAGTACCGCACGGGCATTCGTCGGTACACCCTATCTACAATTTGTTGAATAGGTGGTACCTCAGTCTGTTGTGGCCAGTGCGAAGTCTGAAGACAACGACCTGCTCTCTTCGGTTCAACTGGTAATAGGCATCGTTTTTGGTGTAACCAGTATGTTCGGTTTCCCATTTGGTCATGTATCTGGCTTTGATAAGCCGTTTTGACTCTTCGTACGTCATACTGGTATCTGTTTGTGGTAGTCTTGCGCCTTCTTTTGCCAGTCTGTCTGCCTCCTCGTTGCGTTGGATGTTGCAGTGTGACGGGACCCACTGTACCACTACCCTTTTTGGTGCGGACTGCTGGCACAGTTTGCAGAGTGCTGCTCTTAGGTCATTAAGCTCAGTGTTTTTCTGGCTTTTTAGCGCTGTGACTACTTCGAGAGCATCTGTCAGCAGAACTATATGGCTCTCATTTTCACTGTTTGTCACCATTTCTTCCACTGCCGCCCTCAGTGCCTCTGCCTCCGCTCTGAAATTGCTTGTGTACTTACCAGTAGCGAATGACAGTGTTATTTGTCTGCCATTTGGTAGGTTCAGGAATGCTCCTGCCCCTCCGTTCTGTGTAGTGTTTGTTACAGAACCGTCGGTGTATGCATGGGTCCAGTCCATGCTTGGGTAGCTTTTCGTTATGAAGCTTAGGGTAGTGTCTCTCCTTTCTTTTTTAGTCTGGCAGTTTTTGTTTGCAATACCTGGTATATTTTCTACCACCTCTGGAAATATATCCTGCCTCCAGGTGGGTTTTCGTACAGTAGTGATGGGTTTTGGTGTTGTTTGTGCGTTTGTGGGATCTTCGTGCATCTTTGCTTTGGCTATTTCTGCAAAGTTTCTCCGCTTTAGTTTCCCATTTCCCAAATTCCGAAAATTCAAACGATTTAGTCTAAACCACGAGAACACACTAATTTAGTTGAAGCACTGTCTATCGAAGGTTGATTCTTTCATTTTCATATTTTTCTTGTAACCCCATCTTTGATGTTTATGCCGCCAGACCAGTTTCCTTGATGAGCTCAACCGTTGTTGAGAACTCCTCTGTACAATATTAAATCCACTGTTGAATCGCTGCGTCTGTGTATCGCCCTTAATTGGTCATACAAGGGACAGTCCTGTAACGCATGATCAGCAGTGTGTTCGCTCAGTCTACATGTGCATGGTGGTGAATCAGACAGTCGCAGCTTGTACGTGCTCAGGGTCATGTCTAAAGTGATCATGGTTATGGTAGTTGATGTCTCACGATGACGCCTTTAGAAATCACCATTAACTATTTCTAGCTATCCTATTTTAGCTTGTGACGTACTAATTGACTTGCACATGTAGTTACTTTAGTTAGTAATCATGATGCTTAATCTTTGCGCTCTAGGAGATGCATATTGCCACCACTACAGCTAGCCCTTATAAGAGATGACCTGTACATGAAAATCTACAGATGCTATTTCAATAACAACAGTTCTAACACGATGAAGTTGCTAAGCACATGCAATGCCCTCTTCATTTGTCTTATTAGACATACTTGTTAGGTTGAAATGGTCATGTCCTTTTCAACCTGGTTGCTCTGACAGGACTTTTGTCTGTACAGCCAGCCGAGGAAGGTTCACTAACCAAATGACTCAACTCTAAACTCAAAGTTGTACCGAGCTAAGGACGTGCGCTATACAACCGGTAAGCGCGTCATCGCTAAATCGTTTGACTGTGTGTAAATCAATGAACAAATTCAGGAAGAAGATGAAGAATTCGGATGCTAATTAGAAATAGCATATAAATTTTAAAAAAGCAGCTATGACGCAATAAAAAAAACAAAAGCAATCAATAACATGAAGACAACAGATTTACGAGAATGGCTGGGTACAACAAGTAATCTTTATCCAATAAACGTGAACCGAATACTATTACTCAGATTCGAGCTCGTGCCCTTTGTCTGCGAATTAGCGAGCTGCGCGTGCTGTATGTCCAAATTCAATTATCGGAATATAAAAGATGATACAGACTGAGGATCAAAAGTAATTGGTTCTGTTCGTGGTAGATTAATGCTGTTGACACAGTACTCGGTTATTAAGCAGGCAACGCATGCATTTGGCATCTCGCTTAGTGCTACACCCCGCCCACATTGCCAGCTCTGCTTACGGCTGTAAATTTGTTTCCCTGATTGTATGCGCAGATACGTGTGTCAAAGTTTACTCAAGCTGTTTTGACGCAATAAACAATAAATGAAGAAGAAAGAGATAATTATAAATATCTCACCATCATGTTGCGCAGAACAAAGCTCTGATCAGAGCCTCGGTCTTCTTCTCGTTCTCCCGACTTCATCACTGTCATCATCAGAACATCTCTCATGTCATGTGTCAATGTTCTGTTCTGTCTGCCTCAGCCTCGTGTTCCAGGTACTAAGCCAAGAAATATATATTTTCCCAGATTATTGTGGCGTTTGATATGACCAACGTATTTTAGTTTCCTCCCATTGTTAGATGTTTTAAGACATCTGTGTTTTTTATGTTTCGATGTAAATCTTACTCTGAGAACTTTCCAGAAGTATTTCAGCTCGATAAATTAAATTATCTTATTTCGTTTATTTTTGGTTATAGTCCCAGCTTCACATCCGTATGTTGACACGTCCTCAAATATTTATATCCTGCTGTTCTGTTCCTGATCTGGCGTGTTTCTAATTTTATTTAGCCTCTGCACTGCCATGGCCATACTATTTCCTTATAGGGACAGTCTCCATTACTACCTGCAATGGGGAGGAGATATTAGAAACTTACAACGTTTTCGATTTCTGACTTTTCTGTTGTAACTTTATGTTTTTTGTGTTTTTTATTTGTTTTGCGTGTGGTCATTATCTAAATATTTAATTAAAGGAAACAACGATAATTTTGTTGTCTATAGCTACTCGTACTAAGCACTTCCATCTGTACCTACTCGTACTGAGTACTTCCATCTGTAGCTACTCGTACTAAGCGCGTTCATATCTAGCCACTTGTACTGTGCACTTACATCTGTAGCCACTCGTGTTAAACACTTCCTCCTGTAGCTACTCGTCCTAAACACTTCCAGCTGTAGCTACTCTTAAAAAACACTTCCAGTTGTAGCTACGCGTACTGAGTACTTCCATCTGTAGCCACTCGTACTAGGCACTTCCATCTGCAGCCACTCATACTAAACACTTCCTTCTGTAGCTACTTCTACTGTGCACTTTGATCTGTAGCGATTCGTACTAAGCATTTCCATCTGTAGTTACAGGTCTCACACTGGGGGCCACTCTTCCCCTTCTCTCTCCTCTCACCTCACTCTGTTTCATTTGACTCTGTCCTTCAGTCACACCCTTGCACAACTTCCACACGCGCTATCGTGGTAAAGCCCTTCCATTGCACTTTGGTTGGGCTAGCTTCTGAGGGCGCACAAACCTAGCATAGGTACATACAGATGCACACATGCATCCAAGCACTGGTTTATGCGTCCTGATATCGTCCAATTGACTACGGTCTGGGGTGGAAAATGGCGCGCCTCCGCCAGTAGAAACTAGTGAGGCAAACATCTAAACAAAAAAAACAAAAAATGTGTAGTCACACGTACCAAGCATTTCCATATATTGCTTTTCGTACTAAACAACCCCATCTGTAGCTACTTCTACTGTGCACTTTCATATGTAGCCACTCGTACTAAGCATTTCCATCTGTAGTCACACGTACCAAGCATTTCCATACATTGCTTTTCGTACTAAACAACCCCATCTGTAGCTACTTCTACTGTGCACTTTCATATGTAGCCACTCGTACTAAGCATTTCCATCTGTAGTCACACGTACCAAGCATTTCTATATATAACCATTCGTACTAAACAACCCCATCTGTAGCTACTTCTACTGTGCACTTTCATATGTAGCCACTCGTACTAAGCATTTCCATCTGTAGTCACACGTACCAAGCATTTCTATATATAACCATTCGTACTAAACAACCCCATCTGTAGCTACTTCTACTGTGCACTTTCATATGTAGCCACTCGTACTAAGCATTTCCATCTGTAGTCACACGTACCAAGCATTTCTATATATAACCATTCGTACTAAACAACCCCATCTGTAGCTACTTCTACTGTGCACTTTCATATGTAGCCACTCGTACTAAGCATTTCCATCTGTAGTCACACGTACCAAGCATTTCTATATATAACCATTCGTACTAAACAATCCCATCTGTAGCAATCCCTGCTGAACACTGCCATAGTGTCTCTCGTAGCAGGCTCTAGTGGGTCTTGTTACATCCAAGGCGTACTAAAGAATGTTGATTTGAACCATGCTAGCTGTAGTGCAGTGTTCGACTTCTTAGTAGGATCACCACCACACAGATTACAATGTCAATTACCCACGTTGTTGACCAGGCTACTGCAGGACAGTCTATTTCCAGATGCTTTACATCGACGTGACGCGATGTTTTGGACATGACCATTTGTTCGGTAACTTTGTAAAGAATGTTTATTATTAATTTAGAGAGCTCCGTTTGGGTGTAAACTATAGATAACATAAAAGATCACATATTCTTTATAATACAATGGAACTATCATAACAGTAAACAAGGATGTGTAACATAAATAAAGAACAGGTTACAATTTGTTCAAACAGGTTTTCAGATAACAACAACTCATGACCAGTAATGAAAGAGAGAAGAAAACGCGCAAAATTATATGGAAGCAATATTTATGAAAACATGAGAGTCCTGTAAAATGCACAAAGAAACATAAAAATGACTTGCAGTAACAGACATAGAAGCTACGTGTGCATTTATGTAGTAATTAATCCAGTTAATATATAAGGCTTGGTTGGCTTGGCTTCGTTCGTTCTCAATCTCCCGCTACCAAACCCTGAAAGGGATTAAGTAGCAGAATGTAGGCCAGAGAACAGAATGCGTTGTGTCGTAGTTTACAGCTTGACTGCGATATTTGCATCTTTCGGTCCACCACATCTGACTTTAGCAAGCATTTTTTTTAGTACCGGGTTAGAATTCCCTCTTCGATCCCTTTTCCTTAGCCAGTCTGCCCTGCTACAGCCTGTTATCCAGGATCACCACGTGGAGGTGTAGAAGGGTCTTGCCAGCTCTGGTTCGCTGGCCCTGACGCTAGCAGTCAGCTATGGGTCGCTGACCACTGCAGTTCATGCGCTGCTCAGCATCTTGATCCCATAATATGGCAAGAAAGCATTTTAATGTCATATTTAACTGAAATAAAAAAGACGGCAAGCCTCGGTTCTTTGAATTTGTACTAAGCAAGGAGAACAAGGAACACCCTGTGAAAAAAGACAAAGACCAAAGGCTAAAGAGGGCAAGGAAAACATAGAGAAGTTATGGAATAACAGGACAGAGTGGATGAGAACACTGAGAACATCATGGAAGAGGAAATACTCAAAGTGAGTTCATTGAGGCATGGCGGCAGATGGTTCGGTTTGAGATTAAACAATTCGTCGAGGGGACGCGTGGGCTAGTGGTTAAGTGACCCGGCTCACAACCAGAAGGTGCTGGGCTCGATCCCCATCACAGCACCGGCCGTTACCCCGGGGAAGCAAACCCTTAGAAACTGCAGGAGGAAGCAGACCCTTACATAAAATGCATGCTGAAGTCGGATGCACTGGGCCAACAGGCGCAAAATAAAAACCATAGTGCAACGCACACCGTCTTGGGGAATAGATAAATGCGGCGAACGCAAAAAATAAACCAAAAACACACTGGGGATTGAACCTAAATAGATCGGCTAGGCAACAAGTGCACTAACCATCGCATTACCGCGAACAAGAGTGTGGATACTGATGGTTGCCAAAGCTTGCTGGCTGCACATGCTCGTGTTCCGTCCTCTCAGGCGCCCCTCTTTTCTGGACCACCGAATGATTCAACAAGTTATAATATGGGCACCACAGTGTAATGTATTCATTGAAAAAAAAGTCTTAATTCGTCCTCTTCTTCTTCTTCATCTTCTTCTTCTACGTTCTCAATCTCCCGCTACCAAGCCATGAACAGAGCTCTGCAAGGACAAGGATGTAGCCCGGAGAATGGAATCCGTTGTGTCGCTAGTTTACAGCTTGATTGCGATATTTGGACCTTTCGGTCCGACACATCCGTCTTCGGCAGAAGATTAACTTTAAATGGCATATCTGTCTTCTACATTAGAAGAGTTACATACTATCCTCAATCCCTTTTACCACATGCTGTCAGTGTGAAAGTGGTTCTTTTCTCGTATCGGGCACACACATAAAGCTTTTTTTTATCTCACAGTGGTTTAGCCCAATTAGGGAGCCAGCTACCACATGCTCTCGGCGTGGCAGTGATCCTATAATGGTCCCCGTAGTACGAAGCGAGCCTGTGAGCGAAGAGTAGTCAATGTCAGGTAAAACATGCACATTATGAGTCCACCTCATGTGCTCGTTCGTGCTCCTGGAAACAGAATGTGTCACATCAGTCTGGACAGGTACTGTAAGACACATAGTAGTGAGCTTACTGAGGAGCCTCAAATTGCAATACAACCAGGGCAAAGAAAGTCCACTTTAAGAAGAGCCATTTTAATCTGCTACAAAAAGAACCTTGTCCAGCAGAGAACTCAACTCAACTCAGCATAAGTTACTTTCAGCAACATTAACAACGAAGAGGGGCTACTATTAGGGGCAATGAAAGAGCTGACATCTTGGCTTCACAAGCTTCCATCATGGGTACATTAGTGATGGACAGAAGTGACATTTTGAAATCAATCAATGACCACCTGTTAGATGAAGACACCGCAATAGATGAAGCAGCAATCCACAGACTGCAAAGTTTCGACATTAAACTAGGTTCGAGCGGAGTATGGCTCATGAGAGGATGGAGCAGGAGAGTGTACTTCTTCTTCTTCTTCTTCATCGTACGCAGTCAGACAGTAACCATTATTTTTTTCGAAAAAAGGCAGCGGTCATCCTGAGGCTTTCGACACTGCCATAGAGCTATTCTAGTGTTACCATTGGTGATGGCCACATCTGCTCTCTCTGATCCTCGTATGTCGGGCAGTTTTGCAGCAAATGCTCAAAGGTAATTTTCCCGGTATCACAGGGGCATTCGTCGGTGCCACCTATCTTCAATTTGTTGAATAGGTGGTACCTGAGTCTATTGTGGCCAGTGCGAAGTCTGAAGACCACGACCTGCTCTCTTCTGTTCAACTGGTAATAGGCATCTTTTTTGGTGTAGCCAGTATGTTCGGTTTCCCATTTAGTCATGTATCTAGCTCTAATAAGCCGTTTTGACTCTTCGTATGTCATACTAGTATCTGGTTGTGGTAGTTTTGCACCTTCTTTTGCCAGTCTGTCTGCCTCCTCGTTGCCTTGGATGTTGCAGTGAGATGGAACCCACTGCACCACTACCCTTTTTGGTGCGGCCTGCTGGCATAGTTGACAGAGTACTGCTTTTAAATCATTAAGTTCAGTAGTTTTCTGGCTTTTTAGTGCTGTGACTACGGCCAGGGCATCTGTAAGCGGGACTATATGTTTTCATTCCTTTTATCTGTCCCCATTTCTTCCTCAGTGCCTCTGCCTCCGCTCTGAAATTGCTTGTGTATTTTCCAGTAGCGAATGACAGTGTTATTTTTCTGCCATTTGGTATGTTCAGAAATGCTCCTGCCCCTCCGTTCTGTGTTGAATTTGTTACGGAACCGTCGGTGTATGCATGGGTCCAGTCCATGCTTGGGTAGTTTTCAGTTATGTAACTCATGGTAGTATCTCTTCTTTCTTTTTCAGACTGGCAGATTTTGTTTCCAATACATGGTATATTTTCTACCACCTCTGAAAATATATGCTGCCTCCAGGAAGGTTTTCGAACAGTAGGGATGGGCTTTGGTGTTAGTGCGTTCATGGGGTTTTCGTGCATCTTTGCTGTGGCTATTTCTGCAAAGTTTCTTCGCTTTAGTTTCCCATTTCCGAAATTGTTTAGTCTCTGGTACATTGGATGCTCAGTCAGTCTTCTGAGTTTCTCTGATTGCAGGTGAGCTCTGCAGTCTCTTCTGTCGGTCATGGATTGCAGTTTTGTAATCTTTTCAAGTTCTACAATTGGCGTTTACTTCATGCAGGAGAGTGTACAACCAGCGAGCTACAGAGACCATCAGCATCCATACCCTAGGTCATTTGCTGGTTGAGATTGAGCACCTATGGGTATGCCCTAAGTGCAGTTACGGCGATTCTTAGAAACAGAGACAGAGAGCGATTAAACCACACTGCAAGCCCTTCCCTGTGGCATGCTCTCAGCGTGTAAGTGGATCTATTCTTATTTCTGTTAGGCGCTGAGCCCTCATGGATAACATGTGGGTGTTCCTCGTTAATCGTTAAAAGTTGTATCTCTTGTTATCGAGATGATTCTGCTAATGGTGAGATTAATCGTGATATCGATGCAAATGATAACAATTGTGATAATGTTGAATTTGTTGACGATCATGACGATGTCGAAGACAATTATATAATGATGATAATGGTAATGTTGGTGATTGTGATAATGATGATACTGATGACGATGATAATGATGTTAATCATAATGATGGTGGTGATAGAGATGATATTGTTAATGATGCTGATTATGGTGGTGATGGAGATGATATTGTTAATGATGCTGATGATGGTAGTGATAGAGATGATGATGTTAATGATGCTGATGATGGTGGTGATAGGGATGATGATGTTAATGATGCTGATGATGGTGGTGATAGAGATGTGATGTTACTGATGCTGATGATGGTGGTGATAGGGATGATGATGTTAATGATAATGAGGATGATGATGATGATGGTAATGACGGCGAATATAAGCCTTCCTCATGTTCAAGTAGAACGAAATCATAACATACACTGTTAACACACTCGATCTCCCTTACAAAAGACCCATTCTGCCATCATATCAAAGCCATACTTAACCAAAATAACAAATGAGAGAAATCACGAACAGACAAATCAAACAACTGGCTCCTAAACTTGTTCATGTGTGGCTCGAATTATACTCAATTTATACGCGACCTCTATCAAGCACTGGTAACATAACTTCATGACAAATCGACACAATCAACAAGGACTGATGAATAATCCCAATAAACGTAGACTCCGTTCTATCCTTGTTCTTTCTAAGTCATGACTACAGCTTGCCTGTTCTTTAATCGCTGCAGTGCTCGACATAATGTACCAACAAGTCCCCGTAGCGATTTATCATTATCTAATCATTTACATATGTTTAACGGGTCCAATTCCCCTGAGGGATCTCAAATTGTCCTGGCCATTTTGCACACATGACGAGCTTACGATCCATAGACAACAATATCTCCAGCATGTCTTGATAATTATCTCTGGCAATTCATCGGAGATGTAATTCTAATTTGTTTTTTGGCCATGTCGCGGAGTGGTCGTTTTGCACTTATGTTGTATTTGTGTGTGCTTTTCACGCGTTGGGAGCTACTGACAGGGCGTCAATACATCACCCACTTTGACTTCGCTGAATACGCCACTGCTCCCTGCTGTGATTCCCACAGCTGGTCGTGGTGATGTTTTCAACTGCGGTTATCATAGGCGCGTGTGACTAAATTTAGAATATCTGGTATACAGTATCTTTTTTATTAATGCAATAATCCAGCAAACATTTATAGGGCAGAACAATACCATTGTTTGTGAAAGGAGAAAAAAAATGATTTAAATTAGAGGTCGTTCATTTATCACGGGACGTCTCATTGTTAGTGGCAGAGTGCGAGAGAGAAAAAGAGACAGAAAGAGAGAGAGAGTGAGAGAGAGAGAGACATTTAAATGAAAGGTCGCTCACATATGACAGGACGTCTCATGGTTACAGAGAGCGAGATTGGGATTATACATTTACATTACTGGTCGTTCACATATGACGTCTCGTAATTAGCAGAGTGAGAGAGAGGGAGAAAGAGAGAGAGAGAGAGAGAGAGAGAGAGAGAGATGATTCACAATTTGTGGTGAATTGTTACGGTGAAAGGTTGTAAGCGGGTGAAGAAAGTTGGCACGATCAAATTAGTATCGTCTTTAAGTTGAAAAAGTGGTTAGTCGACCACATTCTAAATATTCTCATCTGCTTGTTATTTAAACCGGGTTCGAAAACGCTGTGGACCATATTACAGAAGTCCGCTACTCGAAGCTGACTGTTTGCGTCAGTGTTGGCGAACTAGACTCT
Organism: Ariolimax columbianus; assembly: GCA_036924085.1. NCBI lineage: Eukaryota > Metazoa > Mollusca > Gastropoda > Stylommatophora > Arionidae > Ariolimax > Ariolimax columbianus. The sequence continues at coordinate 150,441,904 of JAVGWX010000002.1, read as the reverse complement.
GCAAGACCCTATTCCGCCTCCAAATGGCAACACGTTACGTTCGAGCAGTCTGGCTTAGACCGTAGGGATCGAAGCGCTTATACAAACCAAGCTGCAAAAATATGTCGTGCTCAACAGGACATGTTCAGATACGGTAGCCTCGCTGTGAACAACGACACAACGTAACATCACGTTCTTTTCGGGACAAACAACAAAAGCAATGAGCGAGACACATGAAAGCAAAGCCAATCAGGTTTTTCATATGCAGATCCACAAGAGAACAGTCACACAGGTGTCCCGACGTCCTCCTCAATATGTTCTTATCAACTTACGGAGATCTTATGCTTCTGTGTAGCGCTGAGAGCTAGAAAGAGTTACGTACCTTTTGTGGTTATGTGTAGCGCTGAGAGTTGGAAAGAGATACGTAATTTTTGTGCTCTGTTTAGGGCTGAGGGTTGCAAAGATTTACGTACCTTTTGTGCTTCTATGTAGTGCCGAATATTGGAAAGAGTTACGTACCTCTTGTAAATCCCAAACGACACCGGAAAATCTCAAACGACATCGGAAAGCTTCCGCTGTGAATTATGAATTGTCACAAATTGTCAGCTTGGCAACTAAACAGCCCCTGATAAAACTTGTATTTTTACAAACTCTGTGCTACCAGTGTCAGACTTGGCACTTATTCGAGGCTCAAGACAGGAAAATAACGGCTTGTACATATAAATGTCTAAGAAAGGTGAAGGGTGTCACCAGGAGAGATTGAATACGAAATGGAGCCAAAGATGCAGCCCCGTGAATAAGCTGACTGAAGTCAGAGAATATAGCTGCAACTACCCCTTGTGCTGACACATTTCAGTACGCAATTTGTGTTGGTTTTGACATCTCATGAAAATGCGCCCTTATCGACTCCCACTGCGCGATTATAACGCAAGAAGATTTGGACTATTTGGCAGAGTAAGTTATTAACGACACATGCGTAGAACGACCTACGCTACACACTAGCCCAACAGCAAGAATCTTAGCTCCACACAGCGGTCACTGGACAAAAGTGCATGGACAGCTGTACTGTAGCGATATGAAGTTTGCCTTCTGGATTATTATGTCTGCGTGTTCTTCCATACCTCTGATCTTAACCTTGATATATCTCAGATGTGCTTGCCAGTTAGTTTCACTGTGGCTACTCGCAATGTCCATGCAATGGTGGTCATCGGAAATGCTATTCACATACACGCAACAAGAAGTGGGCTTCTCGTATTTTGGCTCATACCGGTTTCTTACGCTCAAAGAGTCTCACTCTAGCAGAGAAAAGCTGGATGCCCTGATGGTGTTGTTGAATCCCAAAAATGAGTAACATAACTCATTTGTGCGCCATCAAAAAGGCGTAAGGTGGCGTGTTGCAGTAGCTTTCCTCACATCTCTAGCGTGCTGATTAAGATGGACCATGCCCTCACTACTACGGGGATCACGTCGATCCCTCACCCCGTTAGTCAGGCTGTCATGAAAAGAGCCGGTTTCTGTTAAGTGCTAACATTCATGATAGTGATGCCCCTTTATATACCAATAGATCAATGCTATGCAGTGGGAAATTAGGTTGGGCTGCTCTCCTGTAGGGAGTGGTCATGTTGTGGCAGAACGGATTCAGGCATACAACACCACAACTCCCAGTATCAGATAGGAGATGGAGGCGCTGATCTCATCTCTATGATGGCTATCTGAGGCATTTTTAACTAAGGTAATCATCGCATAAGACTCCAAATCGTTACGTCTGAAGGCATGCAAGGACTGGGTAAGGCAGCTGTAGAGGCATCAAACCTCCTGGGGCTGGTGTGAATCGACTGTCCATGCCAGGGTTCGGTGCAACGCGAGCGTTATTATCCTAATTACTATTCCCCCATTTCGCAAACATTGGAAATGGAAAGATGAGACATTTGGAAGTCTACCACTGTCTGTTGGGTAAAGATATTGTGATAAAACAATGAACAATTTACAGACTGTATACATTTGAAATCTAACAAGGGTCCTGAGTGATCCGCCAGGGTCTTTATGTATGACAAGGACAAGAATAGCACCACTGCCTCACAGAGAGCATGTCGTAAGAGGCGACTAACTGTGTCACATGGGATAACACCGGCCACGGTTAGGCTGTTTGTTTAGATAAGCATAGATGGTATCTAACAGGCCGGGGGTTTACTTTACTCTAGTGTTTGAGTCTATTAAGATGGACTTACAAATCGGTTAACCACTCTCCTTGCACGTGTACTAACGCAGTGGAGTTATAAGTTATTCGTACATAGCGGAAAACTACCCAAGTATGGACTGGACCCATGCATATAATGATGGTTTTGTAACAAACACAACACAGAATGGAGGGGGTGGGGTATTACTGAGACTAACAAATGGTAGACAAATAACACGGTCAGTGGCAACTGGAAAATTCTCAAGCAATTTAAGAACGGAGGCAGAGGCACTGAAGGCTGCAGTAAAAGCAATGCTGATAGGCGAAAGCAATGAAAGCCAGATAGTCATGTTTATAGATGCCCTGGCCGTGGTTACAGCACTAAAAAGCCAGACAAATATTGAACTTAATGATTTAAGAGCAGTATTATGTCAACTATGCCAGCAGACAACACCAAAAAGAGTAGTGATACAGTGGGTTCCATCCCAATGTAACATCCAAGGGAACGAGGAGGCAGACAGACTGGCAAAAGAAGGTGCAAGACTACCACAGCCAGATTCTAGTGTGACCTACGAAGAGTCCAAAAGGTTTATTAGGACCAGATACATGGCCAAATGGGAAACAGAACATACTGGCTACACAAAAAATGATGCCTACTACCAGTTGAACAGAAAAGAGCGGGTCGTGGTCTTCAGACTCCGCACAGGCCACAACAGACTGAGGTACCATCTATTCAATAAACTGAAGATAGGTAGCACTGACGAATGCACTGTGGTACAGGGAAAATGACCGCTGAACATCTGCTGTAAAATTGCCCGACATACGAGGACTAGAGAAAGCACATGTGGCCATCACCAGTGACAACACTAGACAAGCTCTATGGCAGTTTTGACAGCCTCAGGATGACAGCTGCTTTCTTCGAACAAATTCAAGTTGACGTCTGACAGCGTACGAAGAAGAAGAAAGATAAGCTGTTCAAGTCTTGTCCAGTCCGCTAAGCAGGAAATTATTCTCCTGGCTACATCCAACTAGTACCAGTGCTGGGACCAGCAAAGGAGAATCAGTTCCTGTAGAAGTACATGTGGACTACAAATTAAGAACAAGGGTCAAGCAGAGTTGGGCAATTGATGGGACGGAACAGGATTGTGCACAACCAACGGCCTACAGGAATCATCAATATCCACACCCAACACGACTTGATAAGAGAGACTGCTTACCTATGAAGTACAGCGATGTCGATTCTTAAAAAACCAGCGTACGAAGAAGATTCTTAAAAACCAAACCAAATAGTCTCACACAATGGTTATCTTTCTCAAATGTAGTTTCCCTCATTAGACCTTTTTCTTTTCTGTTTCTTTCCCCGCCAAATGTGGGCTTTGAAACCCAAAAGTCGGTGATCGAACCAACATCTTGGTGGCTTTACTCTGTTCCCGGGGAGGAAGACTAACGTCGGTGATCGAAACGATATCTTGGTGGCTTTACTCTGTTCCCGGGGAGGAAGACTAACGTCGGTGATCGAACAAACATCTTGGTGGCTTTACCCTGTTCCCGGGGAGGAAGACTAACGTCAGTACTCGAACAAACATCTTGGTGGCTTTACTCTGTTCCCGGGAAGGGAGACTAACGTCGGTGCTCGAACCGACATCTTGGTGGCTTTACTCTGTTCCCTGGGAGGAAGACTAACGTCGGTGCTCGAATCGACATCTTGTTGGCTTTAGTCTGTTCCGGGGGAGGAAGACTAACGTCGGTGCTCGAACCGACATCTTGGTGGCTTTAGTCTGTTCCCGGGGAGGAAGACCAACGTCTAGTCAGGCAAAATATACTGATCAGACATGTTAGTCAGGGTCAAGCAAGACATACTGGCCAAGACCCTCACCTCCCTTGAAATGGGCTGTTGTCATGGCAGCCTGACTAACAAGGTCAGGCATCGATGTGATTCTCGTAGTAGTGTGTGATAGGCAGATGAAGCTAAGCATAGCACAACCGTCTGGAGGAGGACATTGGTACACCTTCATCAGCACACTCGGGATGTGAGGAAAGCTACTGCAACCCGCCACTTAATGCCCACTGCAAGAGTAACCTACTCATTGTGGGCATTCGCAAACAACAACTCTGTTCCCTAATTCTTCCCAAAATTACCTAAAATAAAACAGCCGATTTCAGTAGCACAATCATTTTCATTGCCTGTTATGTTTTATATAGAACGGCCTTCAAATTACCCCCAGAATACAATATACATGCACTGATGTGACTATGACAAAATCGCCTGCCCGTCATGGCCAACTTCCATCACGTGTCATTTATAATTAAACACCCAAAACGAGCAATTGGAATTACCATCTACGCGACTCCTTTGTCAATTTCCAATCAGTAACATTTATAGATATGATTCATATAAATGGTCCTATTAGTTACAGCTCATAAACTGACCCGTTAAAACATAAGTCAGGTCTGCGTTGACTGGTGTATTTGTGATCATTCGTGCCGACACGTGGTTTGTTACTTTAAAATTCAGTAGATCATACATCACTGAAGGCCGAGCAGACACACGGGTGTTTAGTTTATGCTAATTGATTCGGAATGTGGGGACAATGAGGAGTCATTTCTGTTATGTTGTATTAATAATTTATGCCGTTGCATTGCAGGCAGATCTATAGCTGCTCAGTCTCTTTCAGTAAACAACGGAGAGTGTAGATACTGATGGATCTTATAGCTCACTGATCTTACACACTCCTGCTCAGGCGCCCCTATCAGCTAGAATTTTGCAATCATCGATGCGATATATCGATGCGACACTGTAAAACATCAACATATGTGGAGAATCATGAAGGAAAGGGGTTTAATTTGCATATAGTCCATCTCATTGAAACATTATACCAAGATCAACAAGCCGCTGTCCGAGTATCTGGGCAAACATCAGATTGGTTTTCAGTACAGAAGGGAGTCCGACAGGGATGTATCCTCTCACCTTATCTGTACAACATACATGCGGAATGTTTAATGAGAAATGTTGGAGAAGACGAGAACATGGACATTTTCGACCCATTTACGATTGGGGGATACGAGATTCCAGAGTTACGATACGCAGATGACACAGTGATACTATCAAGAAGTGCAGGAGGGCTAGAGCAGCTACTTTCAGCCGTTAATGGACATAGTAAAGGCCAAAACCTGTTTATAGACATAAATAAAACAAATATAATGACCACCGACAAAACACAATGTCAACATAAATTTACAGTGGGTGGTGAGGAAATAGATCAGATCACACATTTTGAATATCTGGGCTCCAGAATTGACAAAAATGGCGACTGCTCGAAAGAAATAAGAAGAAGACTAGCTTTGGCAATGCAGAGACCGAACAGCATGAAGAAATTATGGCAGAGCACCAACAAAATAATAAAAGATAAAGTCTTGAGAGCATGTGTGTTTCCTATGGCAGCTTATGGCTGTAAATCATGGACGATTACCAAAACTTCTAGACAAAGAATCGAATCCTTCGAGTCAAAATGTTACAGGAAGATCATCAGAATTCCCTGGACAGAGAACAAAACAAATGTAGATATTCAGCAGGGGTTAAGCATAGAGGAGAACTGGTTTATCAATTCCATTTTGGCTAGAAAATGCAAATACTTTGGTCACATCAAGAGACACAACGGTCTCGAGAGAACGGTGATGGAAGGTATGGTGCCAGGCAAAAGAGGAAAGGGTAGACCAGGAAGACGATGGCACCAGGATATCCAGGAATGCCTGAGTATGACAGTGGCGGAGGCTGGAGTTTTGGCAAGAGAACGAGTTTCTTTCAGACAGACTGTGATGGAAGCGACGTTCTACAAAGAACATGCTACATGATGATGGATTCGATATCATTATCAAAATCATTTATATATATCAAGAACAACATTGGTCCCAATACCGATCCCTGAGACACTCCACTTATAACATCCCACCAATCAGAGTACTCCTTATCTATGCTTACTCTCTGCCTTCTGCATTTAAATTCTGCAATCTTTACCATGTGATTTCAATTTCCGAAACAATCTCTGATGAGGTACTCTATCAAAGGCCTTTGCAAAATCCAGATAAATAACATCTACTTCTCTCCAATATTCAACATTTTGGTAACCTCTTCCATGAATTCTAATAGATTTGTTAAGCACGATCTCCCCTAGAAAAACCATGCTGACTCTTGGTGAGATTAAACTTGTTCAATGCATAGTTACATTGTCTTTAATAATAGATTCTAACATTTTTCAAAGTATGCTTGTCAAGCACACAGGTCTGTATTTGCCTGGATCTGATATCTTGCCATTATGAAACAAAAGGATCACACCTGCATCTTTCCAATCTATTGACAAAATCGCCTTCTCAATAGTTAGAGAACAAAATCTAGACAATGGTTTTGCCAGCAAGTATCTGAGATCAAATTTGAATTTTCGATGAATACCATCAAAACCAGTACTTTTATACACTTTCAAACATTTTAATTTTTTTAAAATCATTTCCTCAGTAATGAAGATTGAGTGTAATCCCTCTGTGTATATCTCCCTTTGGTAGATATCTAAGGGATCTGGAATCTTGGAGTAGTCTTCTTTAGTGAAGACTGAGCTGAAGTAACGATTAAGTAGATTTGCAGCTTCAAAATTTTCTCTAATTATATTTCCCATACTACATTGGAGTGGTGGATCTACGGTGTCTTTGGTTCTAACTTTATGTCTAACATACGAGAAAAAACTTTTGTTATCAGTTTTGATATTTTCAGCACGTTTTTTTTTCAAAGTCAATCTTCACAGATCTATTTACTTTTATAAGATTTTTTTTTTTGTATTTCCAAATATTTTTAAAATGTTCCATTAGACTTTCCATTATCTACAAATTTTTTCCAAGCTTTATTCTTATGTAGCTGAACTACGGACGCAGATATTCCAATTCTACTGTGTACTACGACACAACGTAATAAAACGTCATTTGCAGACGAATGACAACTAGAAAGAAGAAGATGATAACGATGAAAAAGAAGAAGGGAAAGAAAAAACGGCCTGTGGATTTGGGGCAATAACAGATAACTACAAAGACAAAACGAATTTAACAGATTCTTTCTACGTTACACAGACAAACAATTATAGCTAAGTCTATGAATGCATTCAGCCATCAACATGTGTCTCAGCTAACAGTCACCAACAGATGTCTCAGCTAACAGTCATCAACAGATGTCTCAGCTAACAGTCATCAACAGATGTCTCAGCTAACAGTCATCAACAGATGTCTCGGCTAACAGTCATCAACAGATGTCTCAGCGAACAGTCATCAACAGATGTCTCAGCGAACAGTCATCAACAGATGTCTCAGCTAACAGTCATCAACAGATGTCTCAGCTAACAGTCACCAACAGATGTCTCAGCTAACAGTCATCAACAGATGTCTCAGCTAACAGTCATCAACAGATGTCTCAGCTAACAGTCACCAACAGATGTCTCAGCTAACAGTCATCAACAGATGTCTCAGCTAACAGTCATCAACATATGTCTCAGCTAACAGTCATCAACAGATGTCTCAGCTAACAGTCATCAACAGATGTCTCAGCTAACAGTCACCAACAGATGTCTCAGCTAACAGTCACCAACAGATGTCTCAGCTAACAGTCATCAACAGATGTCTCAGCTAACAGTCATCAATAGATGTCTCGGCTAACAGTCATCAACAGATGTCTCAGCTAACAGTCATCAACAGATGGCTCAGCTAACAGTCATCAACAGATGTCTCAGCTAACAGTCATCAACAGATGTCTCAGCTAACAGTCACCAACAGATATCTCAGCTAACAGTCATCAACAGATGGCTCAGCTAACAGTCATCAACAGATGTCTCAGCTAACAGTCATCAACAGATGTCTCAGCTAACAGTCACCAACAGATGTATCAGCTGTATACTTCGTGCAACTCTGTCAGAAGACTAACAAAAAGATGTAACAAATATCTCAGCAGTCGACTCAGATGTTAATCAAGAAGAGAAAGTGAAAATAAAAATGACTAAACGCAATCAGGCGTACCTGATGCAAGGAAGCTAAAGATGATCCACCTGGTCGGCTCTTGGAAGATGACGTCTAATGCCTTATAGGGTTTGCCTTTCGGACTCACATTTGCCTATTAGTAGTACGATTGCCGGGGGTTCTCTTCCTGTGAGTTACTAGAAAGGTGTAGCGCTAGGGTGTTCTACCTCCCAACTGCTCTTATGACATAGGACCTGCATAGGACCTGCATAGGACATGGTATGGGACCTGCATTCTACCTTTTCTTAGTGGCGGCAACCCTTAAACTGTCATTGTGCGCCTTCCCCGCCAATCTCAAGGATGTATGCAACATTGATGAAAATGAAAACAACTGCGAACTAAATATAACCACACATTGGTTGAGGATAAATGTGAGGGGAGATGCGAGTGGAGACACACAAATATTGAGTGCAGAATAATTTATGAACAAGTCAATTTCAAGAAAGGATGCGGATTTCAGTGGAAAGTGAATGAATGAACTCTGTAAAAGTATTACCAAGGAAATGAAAATTCAGACACCAATAAATAAATTATTTCTTTTAGCGACAGCAACAGCCACAAAAATGAAGTGCATTTTTAACACTCATAAAACATATACACCAGACAATAGCAAAGAAAGTAAAGTAATAGGCCATCAAGGCTCAAACCACGGACCCTAAGGTGATGGTTTCACATTTTCGCAAAGAAAGACAGGACTAGCGTGTTGCACACTTTTTTTTCTAAATAGCTATACAACACTATAATAATCATGAAATTATTAAAACGATTGCGTTCTGGACAATATTTATTTTAAATCTAGCCTCTGGAGCCCTCCAAAGCTGGAAATGTAGCCCTGGCTCGAAAATGTAGGACACCCGCGCTCTAGGTCATTACCCGATATCTCAAGAAGAAGGAGATGACCTAGTCCTGGACAGTAATAAACTACACTGATTTCTCTCGTTCAGTGGTCATCATTTGTAACGTGCCCCAGATCTAGTTCCCGATTTTATTGAGGAGTAAATCGACTCGTTGAATATCAAATACTCAATTAACGTGTAATAATGTTACCCAAGAAACCAAACATTGGCTCCCACGGAGCGGAGGACGCTCCAGAGTGGATTAGCATTCGCGAGCTTCATGCTTCATAAACGTGTCACAGGCGTTAAATAAGTTCGGGTCAATTCTTATGTTGTCCTTTCAATTGTTACCCGTGGACGAACAAGTGTTCTGGTGGACTGATCTGTCTTTTATTGAATAGCGTAGACTGGGAGTGACACCAGCAAATGAACACCAGAGCCCGGTAACCTGATCTCAGTGGCTGTTACCTTTGAGTTGCTGTACATCTTGACACACAATGCTAGCACAGTAGGTGTGCAAAGCCACATCTAATTTCCAGAATGTAAAAGTAGATGTAGTACCATTGCAGACATTGATGTCAGGGATGAAGTGTTATAAACTATTTTACTAGATCCCATTCTTTTATGAGATGGGGTGGTTAGTTCCGATGTCTAATGTTGTTTCGTCACTAGCATCAAGTCATGTAGCGATTAACTGCTGGGTTGATATGAGCGTGTCCATACCGGGAACTGTAGTTGGCAACTTTGCTGGGACAATGTAGCTCACAATACTATGCTGCTTATATGCTCAGATAGGAAGTACTTTTACGGAAATAAAAACATGACAGCAACGGTACGAACAAATGTTCAAAAGGCGAAAGACATTCTCTGTAATAGATATATCATCATCATCATGTAGCATGACCTTTGCAGAACAGCCAATCGTAACAGCCAATCTGTAAAACTCGTTTTTTGGCCATCCAAACCCCGTATCACTCAATGTCAACCTCAGACCCTCGTTAATGTCCTGTGTTCTTCTATTTTTCTTTGATATGCCTCGCCTCGTGTAGAAACGTTACATGAGATTATATCGAAAAATAACTTTAATTTTGACTACTTTAAAAAATAATTGTCCTTACAAAAAAGTCTCGGTTTGACTTGAACGCCCCTTCGTAATAAGGATCGAAGAATGCACATTCTAGAACCAAAATGTTGCCATGCTCCAACCGGACGTGTCTGGCCGAGATGTTCGGATATCGCAGCTTTGCTGCAAACTTTTACAACAAACTCAACCATTTAAACTAGGATTTAATTTCCTGTTTCGTCAAACTGAGCATGAGCATTACCATGCTGGAGTTACAGGTAACCAGCGTTCCTGGTAGAGTTTGATGTTTTACCTGTTTCGTTTAACGAACCAACGTTTAACGTAATTATTGTCCGCTGGTCTTGAGGCTCTAATTTCCAAGTATGCACTTGGTTTACCAATGTTTGAGGAAGTGATCTCGGATTGGCTATTGTGCACTGAGCATGTTTTTAATTCACATTAACCGGAAAACAGCTTCTCGTAGTGTTTTCCGGGAAGACGATTTCTGTGACATAGATGATGATAGGATCTCTGCTACACGGAGTTATGGAGAACAGCAGTGAGTAAGAGTGTACTAAGTGTTAGATACTCTCTGGACACTCAAATAATATGTGACTATCGCGTAGAACAGACAGACAGACAGACAGACAGACAGACAGACAGACAGGCAGGCAGGCAGGCAGGCAGGCAGGCAGGCAGGCAGACAGACAGACAGACAGACAGACAGACAGACAGACAGACAGACAGACAGACAGACAGACAGACAGACAGATAGACAGATAGACAGATAGATAGATAGATAGATAGATAGATAGATAGATAGATAGATAGATAGATAGATAGATAGATAGATAGATAGATAGATAGATAGATAGATAGATAGATAGATAGATAGATAGATAGATAGATAGATAGATAGATAGATAGATAGATAGATAGATATACATTTATGGATGCCTGCCATTTATGGATCTTCATGTGTTACGTCTGCCGGGAATGTAATGTCACCCAAGAATTAACATCAGCGAATTGAATGCACAGCACAGTAACTGCATGAGAACATCTTCGAAGGAGTGCAACAAAATATGTCCGAAATAAGCTGAAGTGGAATCAACTGCTAAACATGACAATTGATGTAGAAGGTGATGACATATTTGGTTGTACAAATCACAAAAGCTTGTATATTTTGGTGGAATCCACATTTCTTCATTGTATTCCCCAACTTCAAAAGCAATAATTATGCACAAAGATATGTAAATATGGCTTTGGTAATGAAAACCTGTTTTATCGATCACCGCCAGTTTTTTTAAAAATAATTTTGTAATCAGATTGGTTCAGAGTTGATTTACTTGTCTCATTTTAACAGCAGTTTGACTGTGTGGTTGTGGGAAGGTTCCTCCAGCTTAGAGAAAAATGATTTTCCCTCACAGAGTAGAACCGAGGTGAACCGTTTTTATCAAACATTAAATGGGGTACGAATGGGACAGCACGACACAACACAAGACTTGCATGTCTCTCACCCCCCCCCCCCTCAACCACCACCACCCCCACTGTTAATATACTTAACATACTCTTGTTTGACCCTGTTATATCAAGTAAACTTGACAACAGTTGTGTTTCAACAAGACAAGCAAATTAGACAATTACCGATAACCGATTACCGAAAAAACCACCTGGATATATCGACAGAAACCGATTAATCGGCTGTCGATTATTTTTAATGTAAATATGTAATTATCAGGCCCGTATGGTCTGCCGAGGTCTTTGTGTATGACAAGGACAAGAATAGCACCACTGCGTGACAGGGAGTAGAGGCAACTAACTTTAGAATGGCATAACACGGGCCCTGGGTAGGTGGTTTGTTTAGAGCAGCATAGATGGCGCTTAACAGGCTGCGGGTCTACTTAGCTCTAGTGTTTGATTCTATTGAGATAAATTCGCACATCGGTTAACCACCCTACGTAAGTGAATTTTCCAACACAGTGGAGTATTACGCTGCTTGAGCCTAGCCCGCTATGCAGGAAATCCTTATTCCGGCTACATCCAGCTCATACCAGAGCTGGGATCTGCACAGTGGCACCTGCCCCTGTAGAAATATAGGTCAACTAAGACTATTTATATTCTGAAACCTATTCGGGCTCAGTGCCTTTAAAAAAATATCAGCTGTTGAGGACTGTGACGATTGAATGCAAGTTTGTATCGGAATTTCAAACTGACACAACATAGTAGTGTGCCAATTGGCAGCTGTCCCCCACACGTGCCCATTCGTGTAACTGTGTGATTTAGGTGCGTGTACTAATATGAGATCATATCATTTCTGCCAATAATAACAAAATACAATATTGATTATTAAAACCGCGTGATCGGCCGAGATGACAATGCCGATTAATGACCGATTATGCATTATCTGCCGATTAATATATCAATAACATTGTAATTCCCATTGTGGTGAGCTTGATCAAGATTCTCACGTTACAATTTAGCGAGAAGAACCCCAATCCACCATCTCAAGAAAGCATTGAGATGTATGAATACTCACTATAACTCGCTAGTAATGAAACCTCGTCAAAAGGAACCAAAGAGCTTCAACAACACAACATCCGAACTGCGGCTGGCAGAGAGCTTTTAGTGTCCATTGTCTGACCACACAGATAAGCGTTCGAACCCTCGGTTAAGTATAAGCTTTTTCTCTCTCTTAGATACGCATATAACCAGTACAGTTTGTGGTGACTGCAGGAACGAGTAGCCGTTATTTCTCAGCCCTATAAATCCTTCTAGTGGATTCGAGAAATACAAATCAATGCCACAATGATCACTTATTTTTAGATACCCACATCCTTACCAGGTCTCAATTCCTGACCGTTTGTCTATAAAATGGCGTCCCAAAGTTGTCAGTGTCACCGGCTCAGGGATTTATACATCATTGCAGCAGCAACCGGTGCCTAATTGATTATGTATTGTTCATTTCAGAACGTCTTAGATTTGTATTTTCATTTTCTCCTCTTGCGTATGAACGAGCTTGTGGCCCCCATGCCCTTAAGATCTATCCCCCCTCACCCCCCCCCCCCCCCCTCCCTCCCACCCAGAGTACGGATCAGAAAAAAGGGAGATTCAAACATCTTGCCCTGCAGGCAGACTGGGGACAGTCAAGGATTAGGAAAAATAAACCTGGCCGAAACGCTTGTTGAAAACTAATGCAAGTGCACCATAGACCTAACCAAACAGTGCAGCCTATTTTTCAGTTAAGGATGACGTCACGAATAAAGAGAAACCCGCGTGATGTTCATCTCGGGAAGTCCATCCAGGCGGTGAAAGTGCAGCGCCTCTCCGTCTCTAAGAGTGTCCATTCAATGCTGCCAGTGGTCACCCTCCTTTGTTCTGTGGTGTCAAGGTACATAGAGAATGTGTACAAACCATTGACCAAACTTCATGAACTTAGTGCAGTAGAATGCGGAAGGTATACTGAAGAAAAAAATATATCACCATCAATACGACTGCATGAAGATCAAATTGATGTTTCATGTATCTAGAAGATCCACCCCAGTATCCAGGAAACCCACCTAAGTATCCAAGAGACCCACCTCAGTATCCAGGAGATCCACCCTAATAGCAACCACAGATTTTCAGTCAGAGGATACCAGACCTTTAGACTCAACTTAGAAAGACACAAATGGGGGCGTGCTGATACTTTCACAAAATTTAATTGCAAGCAGCGAAGTACCATTGAGCACCAATAACAACACATAAATCATTAGAGACGATTTAGCTGTACATGAAATCAAAATCCGAATGCAAAACCTGTGTAGTCCACCATCAAAAGATCTCTCACTTTATAGTATGGAAATACGGAGCTCCAACTGCACATTGGTTGTAGACTGCAATAGAAAGAGAGATGGAGCTAAGCCGACACAGACAGTAGAAAGGGACGTTTCGCTGTCTAGGGTTTATAGAAAGCAGTGGAGAGTTGACTGTATCGGGCAAAAAAATGTAGTCCGCGTAGTCGAGATCGGTGATGACCACCTGGTCGATAGTGATGCCCTTTGGTGCGTGCTAAGGCGGCCAAGAACTCACTCGTCGACTCGGCAGAATAGATCAGGAGTATGTACACAGATATATTTCTGAAATAAGAACTCGAGAGTGTGTGGGGGAATCTGTCAGAGAGAGAGAGAGAGAGAGAGAGAGAGAGAGAGAGCCAGTCAGTAGAATTCTGGCGCCGGTGTGATTGTATAGCTCCTTGATCAGATTTACCAAGGTCACGGTGTGCGTATTCCATGGAGGCTTTCCATAAAACCGACCAATCAGCTGAGTGTAAAAGGGACTATAAGTTCACGTTTGCATCCCACAATGGGCGATCGATGACGCAGTGCATATCCTGGGATAAAACCAATGTTTGAAATGTCATTTCCGACACAGCACCCCAGGGTATTTGAACTCAAAGCTGCACAGCGTGGGGTGCCACAGAATTCACCTATCTAAGTAGTATGACCTCATTTGTTTAACACACTGGTCCTGATATGTCAAGGCAGATTTGACTAGCCGCATCTGCTATGGACGACCTCCGACGTATATCGAATAATGACACGATTTCCCTTAAAACAAAAACCTGCGTTTATCGGTACCCCAGTTCTACTTTACGGCTCTGAAACATGAGCATTACTCAAACACGGCATATCAGGACTAGAGGTCTTCTACTTGCGCAACCTGTGGATCAGATGTCATAACTATATCCGCGTGCAGATTCTGCTGAAACAGTCCTCCACCCAATCCTGGAAACACTGGATCGCCGCCGAGTTTCTTTGATCACCTATGTCAGACGATTATACCAGAACAAGCCGACGGTCAATGTACTTTCTTTGATCAGCTATGTCAGACGACTATACCAGAACAAGCCGACGGTCAATGTACTTTCTTTGATCAGCTATGTCAGACGACTATACCAGAACAAGCCGACGGTCAAGGTACTTTCTTTGATCAGCTATGTCAGACGACTATACCAGAACAAGCCGACGGTCAAGGTACTTAAAAGACCGTTACTCGGCACCAAAGTACTATCCCCTCCGACTGGAGTCGCAGAAGAGGCTGCCTCCGCACAGTATGACTTCTAGAGAAATCACCCTCCTCTTCTGTTATGGACGAGTCCTGGAGCCGTGTCCCAGCAGTGGGCCATGGATGCGACAGACCGACGCAACCGGTCTTAGATGCCCAAGCAAACTTATTTTTATTTGTTTTATAAGTATAGTAGAGCGAATGAAGCAGATGATTGAAAAACTGATACAACTCTCCACCTAATAAATAGGCAGGGTGATGAAACAAGCTTCTGCTCCAGAAGGTGGCACACAACCGCCACTCTCAATTAGCAGGCAGCTACCACAAGCCTTTGAGGCTGGTAATAAAGGGGGAAATATTTTTGCCATACACAAAAATATTTGCCTCACAGGCACTGCAAAAGAATAGTCTGCCGGGGGTCTTTGTCTATGACAAGGACAAGAATAGTACCACTGCCTTGCAGACAGCATGTCGTGAGAGGCGACAGTGTGACATTGCACAACACCAGACATGGCTAGGTGGTTTGTTTAGAGCGCAAGCAATTGTCCTAACGCAAAAGAGTATTAAGCTGCTAGGACCAAGCCCGTCAAGCAGTAAACCCTTCTCCCGGCTACATCCCGCTCATACCAGAGCTGGGACCTGCTCAGGGGCATCTGTCCCTGTAGAAGTACAGGTCGACTAGGAACTAAGAGGAACTGCAACAGAGCTGACTGGGACAGATTTGCCATGCAACAGACATACTTTTTTAGATAGGAAATATACGTAAATATTCGAAACTGGAGCACGAGAACAATGGTTAGAAGCCTAAATAAAGATATTCTGGAAACTGCTACTGAAACTATTTCTAGGGGGACAAAGAAGAACTACCCACTTTACTGAGACTACAAAAGCTCGAGGGAAAACTATCAGATGCCATCAATAAGCTTGGCAGAGCGAGAACAGTCAACAAAAGTAAATATGGTTTTTACAATAAGCATTTTAAAATGTAAAAACAAAACCCATTTAAATCAGACAAGAGATTGTTGGATAAAAGAACCAAACTCTCTCAAACTAGATAGTCAAGGAAACAGACTTTGGAAACTAGTTAGATCACTGAATAACGAATGATACTACACTAAGCAAATTACAACCAAGCATGGTGACATTTTGCTAACAGTGAAAAAAGCTACATCTTCACTTATGGAACACAATACTTGTGCAAAAAAAAGTGGGACATACAACAGATCAAAACAAAATCATAAATGACGAACAAATGACCTGTGAAAACACAGATATTGTGAAAGAAGAGCAGATGATGACAAATTTAACAATGGACGAAGTGTTGGTAGCAATGAAACCACTAAAGAAAAGGAAAACACCAGGAAAAGATGGGATGACAAATGAAATCTGAAAAGCGTAGCAAAAAAGAAGCTTATGACAGTCCTACACTGCTGCTGGACAAAAGGAATTATACTGCATGTATGACTGGAGGCCATATTGATCCAAATTCAGAAGAAAAATAATGGCTTAACAAATCCAAATGGTTACTTGTTGATCACTTTAATTAGCAGGAAAATGCGAGAAAATTGATGGAAATAAAAAACATGTGAAATTTGGAAGAAAAACATCTTTAAATTAAAGATGCCTTCCTAGAGAAAAATTAAGTCACTGATGGTTTATGTGCATTAAGAAAATAACTTTCGATAAGGTCTGGAGAGAGAGATTGAAAGTCAAACTGCGCAGAAACACCATTTCTGAGACAAAATGTATAAATAGATCAGTCACTATGTAGAAAACATAACCACTACAGTTCAAGTCCAAGTACAGACTCATAGAAATAGGACATTTGAGCATGGTGTCCTCAAATGTACTGGCATCCATGCTGTTCCTCTCAACATTCCATAAAAAGGTCACGTCTCTGTTTTTGTAAATGATTTGTCTTGTGAATCTAAGAAGAAAACATCTCAACATCAAGCACTCAGGTTCATCACGTTCTAACTTCACTGGATGAGTGGCTACTGAGGATAAATAAAGAAAAAAGCCACATACAGTCTTTTATCTCTCTCAAGCAGACCTGGGCTCTAAACTAAAGCGAATGCCAATAATGTTCCCCTTGATGAGCACCCTAACTACTTAGGTATTACTTTACATCAACGGTAGTCAAAAACACATAATGTGAGAAACCGGATTTGTTCAAAGCGGGGCATAGCAATCAGCAATCATGAAGAAACGTGATGTTACAACTTGCAGAGGAAGGGGGGGGGGGGGGAGATACCTGAAAGAGTATTACATGACATGAACACTGGATGTGTGGTGAGACCAGGTCTAGAGTATAGTAATGCAGCAGGGGCAACTCCAGCCAATTCAATCTTTGACAAAATAAACAGAGTGCAAAACCAAGCCATGCCAATCATTAACCGTGGACATGAGGACCCGTCCATTGTATTAACTGGAAACAAATTACTAACCTGCAAACCAATTGAGGACAGAAGAGACCACAACAAGGTGAGCAATTCTAAAGACTGATAGGCCATCCAATGTGCTAGGGAAAAAATGGGATGGCAGGGGAAGCCTCAAGCTTCAGTGACTTTCTGGCATCAGTGAAAGAATTATGTAGAACAAATCACATAAATGGCACATCACAAATGAAACCTTTGCATACCAGAAACATGCTTCTCATCTGAAAAAAGCAGCGCCTTCCAGTGATAATAGAGAACATTCCCAACATTGTTTTTAAAAGAAACAACCTGACAGAAACACAAAGAAGAGCCCCAAGTGTCAAACAAATGGATAATAACAACCAGGCAGAAACATAAAGAAGAGCCCCAAGTGTAAAACATATAGATAATAACAACCAGACAGAAACAGAAAGAAGAGCTCTAATTGTAGCACATAGAGAATCACTACTCAAGCAACATCTGGGCACATGTATATACCGATGAATCGGCATCACATACAACAGAGAATGCAGGCGGAGGGATCTTTCTAAGTCTAAAAAACAATAAACAAAAACAGTTAACAAAGGCAGCTGGAACATTTTCAAGTAATTTCCAGAGCAGAGGCACCGAAAACTGCAACATAATTTATAATTATAGATCAAAACATAGAGAGATACAAGTTTAACTATTCACAGACTCACTGTTAGCTATTGGGCTAGCTGGTAGTCGAAAAAATACAGACTTAAGGAACTAATTGTTATACTCTGTAAACTATATCACTGGTTCAAGAGAGTTGCAATACAGTGGATTCCATCTCGCTGCAATATTTTTGACAATGAAGAGGCTGAGACTGTCGAAAGCAGGTGGAAAACTATCTAGGCCTGATGAAAGTACAACATATGTAGAGACCAAGAGGTTTGTCAGGTGTAGAAACAGGAACAATTAGAAAGCAGAGCATACATGCCAACAACGAAATGAAGCATAATACCAGCTCAACAGAGGTGAGGAGAGAGTAATCTTTAGACTCCGCACAGGCCACAACAGAGATATCATATGTTCAACAAAACTAAGGATACAGCATACAAACGAATGTACATACGTTGCACTGAAAAAGGACTGCTGAACATCTGCTACAAAGCTGGCCAAGATATGAGGAACAGAAAAAGTACGTTATGCTATCCCCAGTACCATTCATGGGCAAGCTACTTCCTTGAGATATATTCAAGTTGACTTCTGAAAGCGTACAAAGGAAAAGTAGATGAAGAAGAGAAAGAAAAAAAAGATGAAAAAGAAGAAGACAGAAGGAAGTAGTAGTGGTAGCAATAGCAGTAATATTAGTAGTAGCAGCAGAAGCAGTAGTAATTTCAGTATTAGTTGTAGTAGTATTTGTAGTTGTAGTAGTAGTAATAGTAGTAGTAGGAGTAGATGTAGTAGTAGTAGAAGTATTAGTAGTAGTAACAGTAGTAGTACAATTTTGTCATTTTCCAATGACGGATAAAGTCTTCTGATCGAGAGACAAAGACGGTTCGAAGCCGAGACCCAAGTCAAAAAACGTCTGCATGCTGTGTTCTATTTCTTGACACCCTTTGCAGACTGGCAATTGGGGGCTCACAGAACAGCACCGATAATTGACCACGAATTTGAGAATTGGTATATCAGACGTGTATCCTAGCCGCTCGAAATCTCACTCTTCAACCCATTCAAAAAAACCAGCGCTGCTCAATGCGTGGTCTCACAGTCCTTGAAGGCCACAGGGAAGGACCTATTGAAGAACAGAAACAGTAGTTGTTATCACAACCTATAATGTTAATGCTAAAGTAAACCTTCTAACGATAGTGATAACAAATGCCTTAGAACGCAGCAGTCGCCAAGCATTTTTTTTGTGTTTTTGCGTTCGCCTTATTTCGCCAATCCCCAAGGCGTTGTGCGTTGCCTGTCTGCCCAGTGCATCTGACTTCAGCATGCATTTTATGTAAGGGTCTGCTTCCTCCTTCATTTTCTAAGGGTTTGCTTCCCCAGGGTAACGGCCGGTGTTGTGATGGGGATCGAGCCCAGTACATTATGGTTGTAAACCGTGTCACTTAACCACTAGCCCACGCCGCCCCAAGCATCGTGCAGGCATTATTAAAACTGACGTTTGATCTGGTACCCCATTGGCTAGGTGTATTACATGTAAAAATATGGTCTAAACTCGGTCACCCATTTTGTTGGTATTGTTGTTAATGTTCAGTTCCACACACATCTAGAGGCCAATGAAATGACACGATAATTTACGAGGTCAAACTTCTACATTCCTGAGCCTATGCCCGTTACCTTTGCGTTGCTACCTCCATTCTTACGTAAGACTGGTTTAGGCAGTAATAGGCGTGACAGTGCTATGGGCGGCGCCGTCGGACTCGCGCCAAGTTATAACGATGACCGCTGATTTCTCCGCTGTCTCGCCCAGTGATACCTGATACGGTCAGAGTGCTGAAAATGATACCCAGGTGACTGTAGACTTTCCGATTGTACTGACAAAAACCGCCGATTGTGTTGTGATGGCCTGGAATTTTGGGGACTCTCTTGGGTGGCGGTGGTTTGTAACATGTATGGAATTTACGTTAATGTCCATGCGTAATAGAGGTTTACAGGTACATTCTGAACCATAGCAGGTACTGCCGTCGGGGTTGATGTGTTCGTTACTTCACTGAACTAGATCTCTGTCTGCAGACATAGTTCCATTCAACCTTGTCTTTCCTAATATAACAGAAAGTTAGTTACCCATTTCTAGAATCATAGACAGGAGCCGCGGGATTGAACACCGTACCCAAATGGCAGAAAAATAACACTGTCATTCGCTACTGGTAAGTACACAAGCAATTTCAGAGCGGAGGCAGAGGCACTGAGGGCGGCAGTGAAAGAAATGGTGACACATAAAGAAAATGAAAGCCATATAGTCCTGCTTACAGATGCTCTCGCCGTAGTCACAGCGCTACAAAGCCAGAAAAACACTGAGCTTAATGACTTAAGAGCAGCACTCTGCAAACTGTGCCAGCAGTCCGCAACAAAAAAGGGTAGTGGTACAGTGGGTCCCATCACACTGCAGCATCCAAGGCAACGAGGATGCAGACAGACTGGCAAAAGAAGGCGCAAGACTACCACAAACAGATACTAGTATGACGTACGAAGAGTCAAAACGGCTTATCAAAGCCAGATACATGACCAAATGGGAAACCGAACATACTGGTTACACCAAAAACGATGCTTATTACCAGTTGAACCGAAGAGAGCAGGTCGTTGTCTTCAGACTTCGCACTGGCCACAATAGACTGAGGTACCACTTATTCAACAAATTGAAGATAGGTGGTAAAAACGAATGCCCGTGCGGTACCGGTAAAATGACCGCTGAACATCTGCTGCAGAACTGCCCGACATACGAGGATCAGAGAGAGCAGATGTGGCCATCACCAGTGGAACTGCAAGACAAGCTCTATGGCAGTGGCGACAGCCTCAGGATGATTGACGCTTTTTTCGAAAAAATAATGGTTACTGTCTGACTGCGTACGAAGAAGAAGAAGAACACCGTACGTTAGCGGTGAACACCCACTACTCTAACCTTATGCTGATTAGATATATCCTAAGTAATTATTCCTAGATCTATTAGAGAATATATCGCTGTAAGGGACCCGTGTTTGATCGTCCGACCCAACTTAGGTCTACACTGGTTGAAACAGGTGTCTAGCTTACAGCTAGAGAATGTCAGTCAGCGAGGAACGCAACTTATTGCACTGACAAATAAAACAAGATGGCATCTCGTATAATGAATTCTGTAACACGTGATCCCCAAACGACAGTGTTTGATATGGAACTAGTTTTACCTTTATCTTTTGAGGCAATAAGTTTGGAAAATGGTTATCCCACACCTAATGTCCAATTAACATGGAAACGTGCCAGTCACTCTCCATTCTTCCCTGTTAATATTTGGTATGTCTTGTTCTTCTTCGAGTGATTGCAGCATTTGTGTTTTTACATCTGAAGACTGGATCTAATGTTTTACACCATCAGAAAAGATTCCCTGTATTATCCTGTATAACTAGAACCCATGTTTTACACCATTTACTAGATCCCATGTTTTACACAGTTGAACTAGAATCCAAGCCTTACTTAATTAGACGAGATCCCATATTTTACACCATTAGACTAAATCCCATGTTTTACACTGTAGAACTTGATCACATGTTGCACACCGCAGAACTAGATCCCATGCTTTACACAATTATACGAGATCCCATATCTTACACCATAGAACTAGATCCCATGTTTTACATCATAGAACTAGATCTCATGTTTTACACTATAGAACTAGGTCTCATGTTTTACACCGTAAAACTATATATCATGTTTTACACCGTAGAACTAGATCCCACGTTTTACTTTCACATGAAGACTGTTATTCTCCACTGAGAAGGCCTCTCCGTGTGGGGCTTAGTTTTCATCGCCAGAAACTGGGAGATGTTTCTGCAGCTTAGATGATCATTCCAGTTTACTCAGACTGTTAATTAGCACTTGGATTCCTGATAGCAAAGGAAAGCGTGTTACAATGTGTGTGATATACCTTCTGTAAGGAGCTCTTGTTGTAGAAGCCACATGCCTGGCAGGTTACGGGATCACAATATTTGCTACGCTTTAGGGACCCGGTAACACTCATGCGTGACTATAGCAATAATATAAAGTATGAAGCATGTCCTTTGCAGAACGTCGCTTCTCACAACCGACAAGCTATTTGACTGCTATAAATTTCTTGGCAAGTGTGCAGAATAGTAGGTTGCCATTACTTTCCGGACGTGAAGGAGAGAAAAAAAAACGTGTCTGGACACACGCGTGATTTGAAACTGGTGCGTTGGGATTGTGAAGCGATCCCTTCATTCCTAGGCCCCGCAGTGTCCAGCTATAATATAATACATACATATTCACTTTTCTCTTGTTATTTGGCAGCTTGTATAGTTTAAGGGTACCAGAGGCGAAGGATATTTGCAGAAAGCCTCTTCCAAATCACTTTGTGTACTCATACGCTAGTGGTACATGTGGAAATTGTTTTTTTTTACACGATGAGGTTGCTAGCATAGCTCTCTTGAGCATTCCTTGGGGATGAGAGTGGAGATGCAGTTTTACAAGTAGAAACATGAATGACAAAAACAGGTAGAGACATTGTGACCGTCGGTCAATGTCACGAAAGGCGAATAAAAGGGTTGTGCTTGGAGCTAGCAACCTCATCACCTAAAATGAGATCAAGATGATGAGGAGCGCACGAGCTGCAGTGGTCAGCGACCCAAAGCTGACTGATAGAGTCAGGGTCAGCGACCCATAGCTGACTGATAGAGTCAGGGTCAGCGACCCATAGCTGACTGATAGAGTCAGGGTCAGCGACCCATAGCTGACTGATAGAGTCAGGGTCAGCGACCCATAGCTGACTACTAGCATCACGGCAAGCGACCCATAGCTGACTACTAGCATCACGGCCAGCGAACCAGAGCTGACTACTAGCATCACGGCAAGCGAACCAGAGCTGACTACTAGCATCACGGCAAGCGAACCAGAGCTGACTACTAGCATCACGGCCAGCGAACCAGAGCTGTCAATACCCTTCTACACCTCCACGCGGTGATCCTGGTAACAGGCTGCAGCAGAGCAGACTCGCTAAGGAGAAGCTATCGAAGAGGGAAGGCTAACCCGGTACTAAATTTATGCCTGCTGAAGTCGGATGTGTTGGATCAAAAGGTGCAAATATCACAGTCAAGCTGTAAACTACGACACAGCGCATTCTGTGTTCTGGACTACATTTTGGTGCTTGCCCTGGTAGCGGGAGATTGAGAACGAACGAAGTCAATCCAAGTCATCACCTATAACATGGTGCTATTGTATAAACCCAATGCAAAAGTTCTGATGCTGGCTTCCAGTTAAGGGGCCAGTTACAGTTAATGTGGATGATTTACGTAGATGCTTTATTTTCAGACGACACTGTGGCCTATGGATGTCATCCTTAGCCTAGGCATTAGTTGCCCGTAGCTCAAATCCTAGAAGAGTCTTCTGATTTTTTGTTGTTGGATAAAAGAGTCCATTCTCCCAGTGAAGACTGGTTAAAGACGGTGCACGGGAAACCACTGTATCGTGTAGTCCTCACTCTCTGTGGATAAGTACTCTATTAGAAGTAGCACACGTCACACATTGGATCATACACAAAACACGACGTGGACGGTGACGTTGTTCTATGCGTCCTTCATATGTAAGGGATCACGTGGTTAACACTTGTGATCTATTCATTGAGAACCCACCATGTTATTTTTCCTGTCTCATTCTTTGGCCCGCTTCACATGACGTGTAAGTTGCGGCTGAAGCTAATTGGTTGTTTTTCAGGAAATCATTTATCACTTGGAGGAGTTTTTACAGTGGTGGTTTTTTCTTTGTATAAATTTTTCTGAATGATTAAGCTGCAAGCCAAACGCACAACCCTCTTCATTAGCTTCATGCGATAACATTGAAAGTTGCAAGAGTATCTATTGTTCTCTGTCCTGCTACCATTCGAGTATAAGGATTATTTTTCCAGAGAATTATTGTACGGCGTGTAACACCCTGTACCACAGCAGAGAAATTCAGTGTCCTTGGAAACACCAGCAAATCATTATGAGGGCGCATTGCTATTTTGAGAATCCTGGTATTCTATAACGCAAATCTGTGACTAGTGCCAGGTAGGCAAGAGCCATCCTCTCATTCAGCAAATTCATCTGGTCGGTCATCAGAATGTGATGGTCTGTGTTTGCCCTTCAGGCTACCATTTGGGAATTTATTAGTGCGTTTGTGGATGCTGTCCTTCTTTAATAGGTTTGGGGAAGGTGCAGTTCTGTGGGTGCCCAGTCTCCAGGCCTTTCTATGTTAACTTTGAGTCTACCCCGAAGTGTAAGACCCACACTCTGTCTATGGTGGAGAAGGTAACGGATTATCTATCGTTGTGTGGGTTCTTGCTACAGGTCGTTTCCGTCGTCACGTCTAGAAGACATGTTAACATTGACCTGTTGTCACATCTAGAACACATGTTAATATTGACACGTCGTCACGTCTAGAAGACATGTAAACATTGACCCGTCGTCATGTCTAGAACACATGTTAATATTGACACGTCGTCACGTCTAGAAGACATGTAAACATTGACCCGTCGTCACGTCTAGAACAAATGTTAATATTGACACGTCGTCACGTCTAGAAGACATGTTAACATTGACCCGTCGTCACTTCTAGAAGACATGTTCACATTGACCCGTCGTCACTTCTAGAAGACATGTTAACATTGACCCGTCGTCACGTCTAGAAGACATGTTAACATTGACCCGTCGTCACTTCTAGAAGACATGTTAACATTGACCCGTCGTCACTTCTAGAAGACATGTTAACACTGACCCGTCGTCACGTCTAGAAGACATGTTAACATTGACCCGTCGTCACTTCTAGAAGACATGTTAACATTGACCCGTCGTCACGTCTAGAAGACATGTTAACATTGACCCGTCGTCACTTCTAGAAGACATGTTAACATTGACCCGTCGTCACTTCTAGAAGACATGTTAACATTGACCCGTCGTTACTTCTAGAAGACATGTTAACATTGACCCGTCGTCACTTCTAGAAGACATGTTAACATTGACCCGCCGTCACTTCTAGAAGACATGTTAACATTGACCCGTCGTCACTTCTAGAAGACATGTTAACATTGACCCGTCGTCACTTCTAGAAGACAATGTTAACATTGACCCGTCGTCACTTCCAGAAGACATGTTAACATTGACCCGTCGTCACGTCTAGAAGACATGTTAACATTGGCCCGTCGTCACTTCTAGAAGACATGTTAACATTGACCCGTCGTCACTTCTAGAAGACATGTTAACACTGATCCTTCATCACGACGCACACATTCAGAGGGGACAACATTATTCCCTGTTGTGTCTGGTTTTCTCAAACCGTTGTTAGTGCATGCTCGCCGAGCCTTATTTAAGACTAATGTATGTTCAGACCACGAACAACCACTGCAGTCACGGATGTAATCTCTGCAACAAATTGACACTCGGCTACACCGACACACGTAGTCAGTTCACAAAGTCACATAACTATTTATGTAGAACCAGTTCGGGCATATCTGTAATCTAGTCCATCCATTTCTCCTTCAAAATACTCCCACCATCTAATAAATACTCCCATCTTCTATAATAGACTCCCATGATCTGTAAAATACTCCCACCCTCTTTTACATACTCCCACCCTCTATTAAATACTCCACCCTCTCTTTAATATCCCACCTTCTAATAAATACTCACATCTTCTATTAAATACTCCCTCATCTATTAAATACTCACATCCTCTATTAAATACTCACATCCTCTATTAAATACTCACATCCTCTATTAAATACTCCACCCTCTATTAAATACTCCACCTTCTAATAAATACTCCGTCATCTATTAAATACTCCACTTTCTATTAAATACTCCACCCTCTATTAAATACTCCATTATCTATTAAATACTCCACCCTCTATTAAATACTCCACTTTCTATTAAATACTCCACCCTCTATTAAATACTCCACCTTCTAATAAATACTCCGTCATCTATTAAATACTCCACTTTCTATTAAATACTCCACCTTCTTTTAAATACTCCACCCTCTAATAAATACTCCACCCTCTATTAAATACTCCACCTTCTAATAAATACTCCATCATCTATCAAATACTCACACCCTCTATTAAATACTCCACCCTCTATTAAATACTCCATCATCTTTTAAATACTCACACCCTCTATTAAATACTCCACCCTCTATTAAATACTCCACCCTCTATTAAATACTCCATCATCTATTAAATACTCACACTCTCTATTAAATACTCCACCCTCTATTAAATACTCCATCATCTATTAAATACTCCATCATCTATTAAATATTCCACCCTCTATTAAATACTCCATCATCTATTAAATACTCACACTCTCTATTAAATTATCCACCCCCTATTAATACATCGCTGTAAACGCCTCTTCAACTTTAGTAACATTTCTGAGAGACATTTGTTGGAATAATTCGCTAATATCCTTAGCTGAAAGCCTTTAATTTCTTTAATTGTCTGAAATCACTATCCTTTCAAACTGAATGTTTGTTTGGGAAATATATTTTTAAAAGTTACTTTATCAAGGCCGAGTGGGTAGAGTGGCTGTGTAAACGCTTATTTTCGAAGTTTGCTAACAGTTGCCAAACAAGAAATGCTGCTCGATTGCCAGATTTTCATGATGGGGGAACCAGAAGTTGTGTCTTTGCAACTCATGTTTTTTTCTCCAGACGTTTTCCTAGGGACGTTTCAGCCCTACTAATTAGTGTCAGACGTTAACTACTTGCTTGTCGTGTTAGTTGGCGTAGTAGACAACGTCCTTGATGTGAAATGGCAATGTGAAATGTTTTTACACCTGACAAAATATGGCATTCCTTATGCTGTCTTGCCGAACTCTTCTCAGCTATTGTGAGAACTTCATGTTGGTCTTGATTTCATCTCTACATAACCATGTGTATTATTATCTTTATGACGTTCTCATTGAGGATTACGGGTTCCATATCATCCTGGCGTATTTCAGCGAGATTGTCTTTCCTGGCTTGTGTCAGAAGTTCTGAAACAAACTTCACAGATACATGATGCATTTTGTTATTTCTTTGTTAGAACGTCAGGGCATGGTCATATGGAAAAGTTATCTTCTTCCAATATTTCATGAAATGTCATACGGCGATTGGAATATACCATGTCACAAACCTGGGCAACGTCTGATGTCTTCGGTCGTCCCGAACTCAAGTCGTCATCTGTTGACTGCCGACCATCATTACATCACTTAAACTATTGGTAACCACGCGATCGGCTCATAAACTGATTCCCACACATTTATTTTAACATTTCATTCAACTCCGTGAACGTCTTCCCGAGCGTGAAGTATAGCCTCGATGGGAATTCGCTGCTCCTGAAATTCTTACATCTCAAAAAACGTCACAATCTTTCTGCACGAGGATTAATAATGATCTGAAGTAAAGAATCACAACAGAATAACGCGGGAAACAGTAGATTTGTAAGTCGCAATAGCCAAAGCCACTAACCAACATTTGCTTTGACATCCCGTTGGTGCGCAAATTAAAAAGCTTCCAGAGTCTCCGCACGGCCACGTTACTGATAGTTTTTATAGTGTATAAACGTCCAGGTTGGTGCTATAGACGCGGGTTTTGAATCTAAACATAGACATCTCTTCCGTCTGCTTCGTGTTCAACTGGGAACATGGTTAAAGTCATTTTGAAGCGAATTACTTTTTTTTTCCTCGGATTTGAGCATGAACGTTTTTATCTGACTTCGTAAACCCTTGTAGGTCGGATTGAAAAACAGTTGAAACGGTTTCACAGCTCTGTACGTCTACACAAGAGAAGCAGAGTGACAGCATGAGGTTCTACTTGATGGATAAATACTCTGGTGACCAGAGAAGCCCGTATTATGGGAAAAATGTGGTCAATTAACTGTTAAACTGTAAACTGGTCGTAAAGTATGCGGCAGATTGCCAGGTTTATAAGGACAACAATTGTTTCTATTCGGATACATTATTGTGACAAGCGACGTCTGTGAAAGACAACCAAATCTATAGTAGTAACAGAAGTTGTTCAGTAATAGCAGTTTGCAAAATCGATGAAGCAGAGAAGGAAGAAAGATAAGAAGAGGAAAACTAGGAATAAAAAGCAGAAATAGAAGAAGTCAAAGAAGAGGATGATGATGACTGAGAAGAATATGAAAAAGACGAAGATGATGATGATTCGGAGCACCTTCCCCCTTTACCTTGATCACACGAAATCTAACCCCAACCGTAAACCGTGTCACAACATTTCTCATCCACAAATCAACCGTTTCTTCCCCTTCCCAAATCATTCTGGCTCTGTCTGTGACCGCTTCATAAATTTCAGTTCCACGAATTAAAAGTCAGATTGATTGCAGAAACAGACCAAAATAGCCACATCCGTCTGCGCTGGAGATTGCATTTCAGACCAGAGCGATTAATTGTGAGTAGGCTTGTGACAACAACCAATGAAGAAAAGAGGCTCACAGTTAACTTGGGCCCATCAACGCCCGCATCATCTGGAGACTTCTGACAGCAGACACCAGGCGCGTTTATTCTGCTTCTCCTTCTGTCTTTCTCCATCTATCACAAGTGGGTCTCAAAATCAGATCTCTGTGTGGACCTGGCAAAGTTCAGTTAATGGCTACAGGGCTACATCAAGTCAAGTTAATGAACAAAGTCATGTCAAACTAATAGACCAAGAGCAGCTTTCAATAACAAAAATAATAGACAAGTGCAACATGAAGCCAAGTTAATAACCAAGGGCCACATGAAAACAAGTTAATGGACCAAGAGCCGCATGAATGTTGATGTTCTTATGATTGTATGAAGTGAAGTTAACGGTCATGGGTTGAATGAAGTTCAGTTGAAGTATGAAGTCAAGTTAGTAGTGTTAGGACTTATTAAGTCAAGTTAATGGGCTAAGGGCCTGCATGAATTCAAATTCACAAAACAAGAACCAAACGAAGACCAGTTAATATATATGTAATGTAATAGTTAATTAATCAACATAATGGGCAAAGGGCAGTGTAAAGTTAACCAATAAACAAAGAACAGCAGCAGTTTCAGTTAATGGGCAAAGGGCTACATACAGACGAGTGTAAAGGGCTACATACAGACGAGTGTAAAGGGTTACATACAGACGAGTGTAAAGGGTTACATACAGACGAGTTAAAGGGTTACATACAGATGAGTGTAAAGGGTTACACACAGACGAGTGTAAAGGGTTACATACAGACGAGTGTAAAGGGTTACATACAGACAAGTATAAAGGGTTACACAGAGACGAGTGTACAAACAACATGTTAGCATGCTCTGTCTCTTGTCTTGATGGTACACTCTGACAGACTCATTAGTCCATCTCTCCCATTAATAGCGATGGCTACCTCTTGTCTTCCTGCCTTCAAACTGTCCGTCCTGTATTCATTGATCTCAGCAGATTGTCGTGTTTCTTTAGGTTTCTAAAATTTTCGATCTGGCTAATTTGTTTGTCTTTAAGTATTTCATGTCACATTCCTAATCTCGCCAAGACTTCATTATTTTTTTTGCTTATCTATCCACGAAATGCAATCCGTTCTTTTGTGTATCCACATTTCAAGTACGTTGTCTCTGTCATTTACTTGTTTGCTCATTGTTCAACATTCCACAAGATATAGTAATGATGAATATACATAACACCTGATCACCCTTATTTTAAATTTATTTGTTATTTTCCTGGATGTTAATATTTTCTCATGTTGTTAAATGTGGTTTAGCCCATTAATGTTCTCTGGTTCACGTCTCTTTCACAAGATAACTAAACAAACAAAAAACTGAAAGGGGTTGGCATAAGGAAAGCAGTGTTCTACCAAATAGACGCTGACATTATGAGGAGACAATCCACCGTTTTAGCACACGTTATGCCAGAAATACATTTATGGGATCAAGATGCTAAGCAGCGCATGAGCTGCAGCGGTCAGCGACCTATAACTGACTGTTACGGATACTAACGTTGTGGTACGGGTACTGGCGTTGTGGTATGGGTACTGACGTTGTGACATTTACTAACGAGCTTGAAGTGACTAATTGACATAAGTCAATATTGCAAGTTTCACCGAATCTAGCGATCTTGTCCCGGGGCTTGACATAGAAGCTAGTTTCTCATCCGTGTATAAGCCTGACAGACATATGCATGCTGAAGCCATGATGAATTCCAATTGTATGCTCTGTTCCAAGCAAAATGGTATATATTATGGGAGCCCGAAAGGGGAACACATAATATTACAATGTAACCTGGCAGGCATATCTTAAAAAACGGCTAGGGATGGTTGGGTACCACAATACGTGGAGACTAAATCAAGCAGATACATAATTAAAGAGCTGAACACCTTAGTATTGAAGATTTTGTAGAGCAATTATCATTGCTGGGAATACAAGACAACAATTCCAAGTGGGATAATGGAGATACAGGCATTGAGTGACCTCAGCTCAGGGATGGCTACGTGAGACATCTTTAACGTAGACAGACACCGAAGTCTGAATCTCAATCCTTTCTTTGGAAAGTGCAGAAGGGCTGGTTAAGTAGTGAGTGGATAGCAGTTGAAGGAGCCTCAAGCCTCCAGAGGCAGGTGTTGATACATTGCCCTGTTCATTGTTGGGGTTTCCGGGTCACATTGGGTTTGGTTAACTGTGACATTAAGAAGTGTATTAATAACCGCCTGTTCGATGATGACACTGCAATTGATGAATCAGCAATACACAGACTGCTGAACTTTGAAATCGAACCAGTGTCTAGCGGAGAGGGACAAATAAGTGGATGGAGTAGGAATGTGTATACCTAACGAACTACAGAAACCAATAGTAACCTCTGCACATTTCCAAGAGAGGTTGAGTCCAATGAAGATGGTTCAAAAGAAGAGAATAGAGCATGGTTTATGTAAGAGCATCCATTGATATTTTTCCTGATCTTCCTCTTGGACTTAAGCCCTGTTGTCTGGCGTTATAGGTTTAACGGTGACAGTTGTCACTGCATCCAAACTATTTAAAACGAGCCATTCGTGGATTGTTCTAACTTTCTGTCGGCTATCTTCGTTTATCAATGATTTCTTTTAATCGTATCATCCCAGTCATATGCTACAAACATATGGGCCAGATGCAACACATCGACCAAGACCTTATCTTATATCAACGACATCCACTAGAAACATGGTATGTTAGTTACAACAGCCTGGACAAAGAGCTAGAAATTGAAAATGTTGTCCCAAAAGTGGTGAATCTACCGAGGAGAAAAGCATTGCAGTTCGTTCTGGAAAAATACGTTCCAGACGTGTTACCTGTTTTCTGTTACCTGTTTTCTGTTACCTGTTTTCTGTTACCTGTTTTCTGTTTTCTGCTTCTGAACAGACAAAGAGTTCGACCAATCAAATGAAAGGAAAAACCAGAACTCACATATGATGAGACAGTGATGCTGTCATAGAAAACCGAGAGACCAGAACTCACATTTGATGGGACAGTGATGCTGTCATAGAACACCGGGGACCAGAACTCACATATGATGAGACAGTGATGCTGTCATAGAAAACCGAGAGACCAGAACTCACATTTGAAGGGACAGTGATGCTGTCATAGAAAACCGAGAGACCAGAACTCACATTTGAAGGGACAGTGATGCTGTCATAGAAAACCGAGAGACCAGAACTCACATTTGATGGGACAGTGACGCTGTCATAGACCGCCGAAGGACTAGACATGTGCTCATATATTTTAACGAGACAGCTAAGAAAAACAACTTTACTTGAACAATAGCAAAATCAAAATAATGCCCACTGGTGAAGCAGCACAAACAGACACATAGTTACTTTAAGAAAGGAACAATTACAATTAGTCACGAGTTTGCAATATCTCGACTCCATTACAAAGTAGCAATGAAGTCTCCAAAACCGAATTAGAAGAAGCTTAGCCATGACAACTCAGAGCGTCAATAACATGAGCAACTTATGAGAAAACACTAACAACCAAACCAAAATGAAATCCTGGGAACATGCATCTTTCCTGTGACAACATAGTGATGCGAATGTACCTTCATATAAACAATAAATAAGAATATCGAATCATTGTAGCTAAAATACTACAGGGAAGTCAGAATATCCTGGATAAGTAAAGTGGAAATCATAGAATTAACCGCTGGTTGGAAATTGAGTTTTGGAAGACTCCAGTGTATTAAGCTGCAGCCTTTGAGAGATGGGTTGGTCAGTTCCCTTCGTTGCTGTTTTTACTTTCCCTAACTCATGTTTCAGGTACCCATTTACAGCTGGGTTGACTGGAGAAGTAGTCCCCGATTAAAATCAGGACCCGAATTTTGTTGTCTCCTAATGCGATTCCTCTTCTTCTGATGCGCTCGTTCTCAATCTGGAACCGAGGCACGTTGTTACCACAGACAATAGTGAATTGCTCTCTATGAACTGAGCTTACGCGCCTATCTTAGACAGTGAACTTGAAAAATATAACTGTCGTAATGGTGAAGGACAAGGAACAAAATGGGCTTATAAACAGCATTACGGCTAGGAAACTAAAATAGTTTGGTCACCTGAAACACCACAGCAGAATAGGAAAAATAGTACTGAGTTATATGGTACTTGAAAAATTAGGAGAGGCAGGCCAAAGAGAAGATGGACACGGGACATGAAAGATGTTCAGAAGATGACAGTGACGGAGCGGAAGAACAGACCAAACATCGAGATTCTTACGGTGCGGCTGTGATGAGAGCGACGTTATGTAAATAGTATGATACAAGATCGTGATAATGATGATGATGCTGGTGGTATGGGAAGAGCCAGTTCCAACCGCTATCAGAGAATGAATGGTTATGACTGATGAACTCAGTACAACAAGCTTCTGCAACACCATCTCGCGCCCTTTTCCGCTTTTCGGGATAATCTCATACCAAATAGTGGGAACAATTACAGCACTACATTCTTTCCATTTGTATCGATCTACCGACGTCGTAAATAACGCTTGACTGTTCAGACCCGGCAGTCCATACATATTTGACGCTTGACCACTAGTCCGTCTGGTCTGTTCTTTGTGGATTTCCCTCTTCAAGATCCCCAACAGCGACACCAGGTATCACACTACCTGTCTCTGGGAAGCGCCAGCACACTCAATTCATTCGTCCAGAAATATGTTGGTGTAGAATTTCGGCCGGCCACATACAAACGGACATTTGTTCTTCCCTTGCTTGGATAAAACAGGACACAATTCTGGAAGTACACGTGCCATTAGAAGGTATAATGTGGTTCTCAAGATCTTTAAGTGAATATATTGTTCTGAAAATTGTCATAAGGTACATGCAGGCTTACAAAATGTCAGTAGTTGGATTCGGACTAAATGCTGGCTCAATGTTTAGGTCAGTTCAGGGGCCTAGGGGAGGTATATTTGTTGTTGTTTAATGCCCAGGTCGGGTAACTTTGTTGTGCGTCTAGAAGATGGTGGGTTGTCGTAGCTTTTCTCATATCCTGGAAGTGCTAATGGAGGCGGATCGGGGTCCTCCAGGCGGGTGTTATGCTTGACTTCCTCTGTGTGTCGCTCACTACCACGGGGATAGTAACTACATGTGAGGTACAAACAGTGCAATTGAAAGCACATGAGAGTGAGAAAGTTTACTGAAAGCTGAGGGAGTACGGCAAGGTGCACTGGAAGCTGAGG
The DNA here is from genome assembly GCA_036924085.1 of Ariolimax columbianus. Lineage (NCBI taxonomy): Eukaryota > Metazoa > Mollusca > Gastropoda > Stylommatophora > Arionidae > Ariolimax > Ariolimax columbianus. Next base: position 150,407,996 of record JAVGWX010000002.1, on the reverse strand, counting down.
GAGTAATGCAAGGTGCACTGAAAGCTGAGGAAGTAAGGCAAGGTGCACAGAAAGCTGAGGGAGTAAGGCAAGGTGCATTAAAAGCTGAGGAAGTAAGGCAAGGTGCACAGAAAGCTGAGGGGGTAAGGCAAGGTGCACAGAAAGCTGAGGGAGTAAGGCAAGGTGCATTGAAAGCTGAAGGAGTAAGGCTAGGTGCACTGAAAGCTGAGGGAGTAAGGCAAGGGGCACAGAAAGCTGAGGGAGTAAGGCAAGGTGCACAGAAAGCTGAGGGAGTAAGGCAAGGTGCACAGAAAGCTGAGGGAGTACGGCAAGGTGCACTGGAAGCTGAGGGAGTAAGGCAAGGTGCACTGAAAGCTGAGGGAGTAAGGCAAGGTGCACTGAAAGCTGAGGGAGTAAGGCAAGGTGCACTGAAAGCTGAGGGAGTAAGGCAAGGTGCACTGAAAGCTGAGCGAGTAAGGCAAGGTGCACTGAAAGCTGAGGGAGTAAGGCAAGGTGCACTGAAAGCTGAGGGAGTAAGGCAAGGTGAAATGAAAACTGAGTTAGTAAGGCAAGGTGCACTGAAAGTTGAGGGAGTACGGCAAGGTGGGAGGGGGGTTTGGGGGTATGGGAAGGTTTACTGAAAGGCGAGGTTGTATGAGAAGGTATACTGAAAGGCGAGGTTGTACGGGTAGGTTTAATGAGAAGCCAAAGGGGTACCACATGGTCTACAAATAGGTAGGGAAGTATGGTAATGCTTACTGAAAGACAAAGCTGTAAGGTTAATGTTATTGCAAGCTAAGATCTAAGGTAATGTTAAGTGAATGTCAAGGTGGTATGGGTAGGTATTTCTGAAAGTCTTATACGATACGAAAAAGTATGCAGAAAACAAAAGGCAAACTGAAAGTCAAGTTGAAACGATAATATTTACTGAAAGCTAAAGTATACTCTTTTTTCCTCCATGTTCGCCATGTATTTTTCTTGTTTTGTCTGCACGTAAAGTCCAGTTCTCTGTATCAATGTTGCTGTAGGGGAGAATTCTTCTTCAATTCCAAACAGCTTTGTGTGGATGAATATTCGTCTCCGTGGGCCAGTGCTCAACACGCAATTGGCTAAGCATGTAACAGTCTTGCACGATATGTTCGGATGACTGTGCTGCCCGCCTGTACATACACATGGACGATGGAGCCATCTTTAGCTGGTGCAGACGCCTATTTAATCTGGTATGTCTCATTCTCCATCGGAACATGATCACTTGTCCTTCTCGATCAAGAAAGTGATAGTTGCCTTTGTATTCCTCAACTTTCCTCAATGTTTGGATATGTGTCTTCTATTCTTGGATGGTTTGTTCGTTTTGTTCTTTGCCAACCTGTCTGCTGTCTCATTTCCTTATAAGCCACAGTGTGATGGTATCCACTGTAGCATTACCCTTCTCTTGACTTTTAGTTCTCCCTAGACTTCGCTCTGTCAGTTAATCGTTCTTGAGGGCTTGCTTAACTGACATTGCATCTGTAAGGGAAACAACCTGCTGACATAACTGACATTGCATCTGTAAGGGAAACAACCTGCTGATATAACTGACATTGCATCTGTAAGGGAAACAACCTGCTGACAGAACTGACATTACATCTGTAAGGGAAACAACCTGCTGACATAACTGACATTGCATCTGTAAGGGAAACAGCCTGCTGATATAACTGACATTGCATCTGTAAGAAATTCAACCTGCTTACATAACTGACATTGCATCTGTAAGAAATACAACCTGCTGATATTACTGACATTGCATCTTTAAGGGAAACAACCTGCTGATATAACTGACATTGCATCTGTAAGAAATACAACCTGCTGACATTAACTTGTAATGTTCCTAATCATTTCTGAAAGCAATAATGTGCGCCTGTACTTCACCCGATAGTGCGAACAGAATTTTCCAGTGGATGAACTAGTCGTTTCGTTTTTTTTATCTGGGTAGACAACACATATTCCTGCGCTTGCATGTTTCACTGCTCTTGTTAATGATTCATCAGTATATACCTGGATCCATGCTGCTCTGTGGTACAGTTCACCGATGCTGCTATCTTTTAAAGAGTATTTTGGTTTCACATAGTGTAGGTGTAAGTTATGAATGTTTTTATGCCGAGGTTTCGGTGTTGTTCCTGTAGTGGTGTCTTGTTATCTATTCTTACAAGTTCTTATTAATGTTTTGAACCGATGTACAAAGCTACTTATTTTCAATGTTCCACCGGCAAGATCTTCTAATCTGGTCTTCATTAAGTGTGCTGTCATGTTTTTTGTATTTTTCTGCTTGTATCATGGTCTTGGTGTCCCGTCTTTAGGATAGAAGTGCGAAGCCATTGATTTTTTTCCTTTTGATTTTTTGGAATAGTCGTCATGGCACCATCTAAGCGATTGGTTTTTGTACCTTATCTAAGATTTGTATGTGTGATTTGGCTGCTATGTGCCATGCTGCTAATCCGTAGACCACTATTGGTTATTTTACCCAATTATAGACTTTCTTAAGCATTCTTAAGCTTTCATTTGTTCCCAAATTTGGCCCAGCTGTTTTCCTGAGTATTGTGAGTGTTTTCATTGCCTCGGCCTCTGTTTTGTTTTCCATGTCAGGCATCTACGTCATTCTCGTATCAAATGTGAAGCTCAGATATATCAGCTCATCATCTATTTGGACCTGTATATTTCCAAGTCGTATTTGTCCTGTCTTTTCTTTGTTTGAGAGTGTGAAGCGTGTTGTTGCAGATTTCTCGGCATGGACTTGTACCATCCATTTCTCATCCGTTGCTGCCATATTGTTTGCTGCTTCTTGTATTTGCAATTCCACAGACCACACCACCAAGTCATATGTATATAGAGCAGCTCTCACTCCTTGTGACAGATCGTTGGTAAGATCATTGATAAACACGAGAAACAATGTGGGAAACAGTACTGAGCCATGAGGAACTCCGTATTTTGGGAGGACTTTTTGTTGTAATAACCTGCAATGCAAGTATTGCTTTCCGGTTGTGCAGAAACGCCTTGATCCATTTTCTCATGATACCCTCGATGCCAGTACTTTGTACTTGTCGCCATTAGTCCATCTTTCCAAACATTATCGAAGGCTTTCTGGAAATGGATCCATTGTGTAAGAACCTTCTCCTTTTCTTGGAAGGCGTCTTCAACAATCTGGGACAACTATGTGATCTGGTCTCCTGTGCTGCTACACTCTCTAAACCCTGCTTTTTCTGGTCTAACATTTTCTCTGTTTCAAGGTACAATTTCAGTCTTCTGTTGACCATCCTCTATATTGTCCTGCAGATATAGCTCGTTACGTTTTTGGCTTGTAACTGGGGGCCTTTTTCTTAGCCTTTCCTTTCTTAATGATGGGCCACATATATGCCTATCTCTATGTCTACGGCACATTACCTGTCATCCAGCTATAATTGTATAATTGCTGCAGTTTTTCCATTGCTGCATGTCCAATGTGTTTGAGAATTTCGTTGGTTATGCCATTTCGACCTGGTAATTTCCATAAAGCTGTTTTAGCTCTTCCATAGTAAACGATTTTGACATTATATCCGGACTGTTTTCGCAGTTTTGTTTTTATTTCTTGTCGAATGTCTCTTTGTCTGCATGGGTTTACGGTTGATGTTGCTCTCATTCCGGTACGATTCCGCAAAAATATTGGCTGCTTGACAATGAAGAAGAAGAAGAAGAAGAAGAAGAAGAAGAAGAAGAAAATGAAGAGGAACAAGAACAATAGGAACAAGATTCAAAAAGGAGAAGAAGAAGAAGAAGAAGAAGAAGAAGAAGAAGAAGAAAAAGAGGAAGACAAAGAAGAAAAAGAAGAAGAAGAAGAAAACAAAATAAAAGAGGAATAACAAAAGGATGAAGAAAAACAAAGATAAAGAAGACATAGAAGAAGTAGAACGAAACAGAAAAAATGGAGAAATAATAAATAAATAAAAAGAAGAAAAGAAAAAGAAGAAAACGAAGAAGATGAAGAGGAAGAAGAAGAAGAAAAAGAAAAAGAAAAAAGAGAAGAAGAAGAAGAAGAAGAAGAAGAAGAAGAAGAGAAAAAAGAAAAGAAGAAAAAGAAAAAGAATAAAAAAGAAGAAGAAGAAGAAGAAGAAGAAAAAGAAGAACAAGATATAAAAAGATGCAGAAGATAAACAATAGGAAGACAAAGAAAAGAAGAAAAAAAAGATACAAATAGGAATAAATTGAAGAAGAAGAAAAACAGAAAAGATACAAAAAAGAAGAAGAAGACACAGAAGATGAAGTTGGCGAAGAAGACGAAGAATAAGTAGCAGAAGAAAAAGAATAAGAACGAGAAAAAGAGAAAGAAAAACAAGAAGAAAAAGAAGAAGAAGAAGAAGAAGTAGAAGAAGTAGAAGAAGAAGATGAAGAATGAGAAAAAGAACAAGAAAAAGAACATGAACAAGAGGAAGAAGACGAACACGACGAAGAAGAAGAATTAGAAGAAGAAGAAGAAGAAGAAGGAAAAGATGAAGAAGAAGAAGAAAAGGAAGAAGAAAAAAATAAGAAAATTAAAAGAAAAAGAAAAAAAAGAAGACGAAATAGAAGAAGAAGGTGAAGAATAAGAAGAAGAAAAAGAAGAAAATAAAACAGAAGAGGAGGAGGAAGAAGAAGAAGAAGCAGAAGAAGAAGAAATAGAAGAAGAAGAAGAAGAAGAAGAAAAAGAAGAAGAAGAAGAAGTACAGAAGAAGAAGAAGAAGAAGAAGAAGAAGAAGAAGAAGAAGAAGAAGAAGAAGAAGAAGAAGAAGAAGAAGAAGAAGAAAAAGAAGAAAAAGAAGAAGATAAAAAAGAAGAAGATGATGAAGAAGAAGAAAAAGAAAACATTGGTACGGGAATGTTTACTGGATGCGAAGATAGTACGGGAAAGTGATATCTTCTGTATACACCCAGCAAAAATCTGTAACGGCTGACACCAAAGTATAGTCTGTAACGGCAGACACCCATCTATAGTCTGTGACGGCTGACACCCAGGTATAGTCTGTGATGGCTGACGCTCAGGTTTAGTCTGTAGCGGCTGACACCAAAGTATAGTCTGTAACGGCAGACACCCATCTATAGTCTGTGATGGCTGACGCTCAGGTATAGTCTGTAGCGGCTGACACCAAAGTATAGTCTGTAACGGCTAACACCAAAGTATAGTCTGTAACGGCTGACACCAAACTATAGTCTGTGACAGCTGACACCAAAATGATGTATGTGACGGCTAACATCAAAGTATAGTCTGTGACGACTGATTTCCATTATTCTCTAAAGTTTCACTTACTTATTTTACATCACGGGCCTCAGGAAACGATTTGTCAATAATCGATTTTGTCCATCGGCCCCGACGTTTGAGAGTCCTGACATAAACACGCGATCTTCACAAAGCCAAGATATATCCTGAGGCAAATGGTGCGATATTGTTACACAGTCATACTGATAACGCTACAGAAACGGGTTTTCTTGAACAAGTCCATTTACCCTTCACTGACATTTGACTTGTGCAGATCCCAATCTGCAAGATGAATTGATATTTTATGGAAATATCTTGTCAAACATACGTCTTCTTGCAAGTTGTTCTTAGTTTTATTTGGCACTGAATGGTTTATTGGTTGATTAAGATTTCCTGGATACGCAGTTGGAGACAGCGATAAGATTGACACTGTGCAACTGTTAATTGTATCGGGACAATCATCGCAGAAGATGTTGTGTTCCTGTCGGTTGCTGTGGTTGAGAGGTAAGGTGCTCGTCTCTAAAGAAGTCAACTAACAAAAGCACAACGGTGGCGCGTTTGAATCTCAAAGGTTCCAAGCGTTTCCTAGTCTCAACGGAATGTGAGACATAGTGCCTAGTCATGTCGGAGATGAACGATAAAACAATGAGTTCCGTGTGCACGCTTTGCACGTAAAAGAACATTTGGTAACTAAAATTAGCATACTGCTCTCACCTGTCCGGACAAAACTGAACATTCGAAAAATAATTGAAATTCTACCCAATGCTCCAAAAACATCTACTATCAAAGCAGGACATCAAGCTAGAAGAGGAAACCACTGAGGTTGTCTACTCTTTTATTTCCCTTGGTCGAGAGATAAACTCCAACGACTAAACGACGAAAAGCAGCGGTCGTATTCCTTTCACTTCATTTATTAAATACTCCAAGAAATGAAACACACCGGCAAGATCACACACTTGCAATGCCATTGTCATTCCTGTAATGATTTACGGATGCAAAGTGTGGAACTTAGACAAAACAGATGTCGAAATGTTAAGTCCATCAGAGAGTAATGGAACGGTGCGTACTAAAAATATTGATACGGGATAGTATTCGAACTAGGTAATTTGAAGTCAAAATTTGTTTAGGGACGTTGTGGAAACAGATTTATCACGCAAACATCGTTGGGCCGGGCATGTGGTACGCATGCCTGACAACTGATGGACATGTAGAACAACGTTTTGGTGACCATATGCCTGTACACGTCCACGGGGTCGCCCACCTATTCGATGGCGAGATGAACTAACCAAAGACCTAGACCATTCGTACAGCGCTACAGAAGATTGGAACACATGCAGAACATTGTTGGCTTTCTAGCTGGCTAGGATTCGCTTAATGTCAGAATTGGACCTGTGAATGTCAGTTGTTTTGTCTTTACGCAAAGCGCGTTTTGTCTGTTCTTCTGAGGACTGGCGCTCCTCCGCAATAGAGGTGCCTCTGATGGTGGTTCTACGCCATGCCTTGCTGTCCTGTGCGACACACCCCCTTACGTTTGCATCGATTTTGAAGCGTGTCTTAGATACTTTGAGAGAATCTTTGAAACGCTGCTTTTGGCCATCGGCTTGACGCAGGCCATCTTTCAGCTCACCATACATTAGTTGTTTTTGGATGCAGTTGTCTAACATGCGCATGACGTGGCAGACCCACCTGATCTGGGTCTTCTGCAACCGTGTGTGGATGATCGGCATTTTTTGCCGCCATGAGGATCTATGCGCCTTGTACCATATCCTGCGACTTTATTTTGAACAATCTATGGAGGCACCTTGTATGGAAGTGGTTTATTTTCCTAGTATGCCTGTTGTACACAGTGCACGTCTCACTGGCATACAGAAGGGTGGGTAGCACTACAGCTTGGTAGACTTTTAGTTTCGTGTCAAGCCTAAGACCCCTACGATTCCAGACACTGTTGCACAGCCTCCCAAAGGCAGCACTGGCCTTGGAGAGTATGTTACTGATCTCGCAGTCAATAGTTGTTTCCCTGGAAAGAGAGCTACCAAGGTACGTTAAGCTGTTTACTAATTCGAGGTGGTCGTTCTTGACTCTGATATCTAGTTAGTCCAGGTGGAATCCTGAAGACAATACATCCCGTGTTACCATCAGTGCTATTGACAAACACGACTTGCCATCGAATAATGGTAGCTCCTGACGAGAGAGTGCGGTTGATAATTAGCGCAACGCTTCTACATTTAAATCTAATAAAAGCGCAAGTCACTGTGTCAGACCTGAGAGGATAGGCTCAAATCTCACTACCATGACGGTGTGGCAATCATCGGTTGCGACTGGCAACTAATTTTGTTAACATTGTTTTTATGACTTGGCTTAATTGCTCCTCATCTACCATAGGGCAATAGCTCTTCTTGATTTGTTTATTATGAATTTTTATTTTACAGGGCTATAGGCCCCATGTTCGAAAACCATTGATTATCTTCTACCATGATGTTTACAAGTCATTTATGACTTAAAGTTCAACCAGGATTCGATCAGCCCGGAACTCTCCTTTGTCCATTCATACGACGTGCCTGGCAGGTTATATTACTAATATTTGAGGCTCCTCATTCCAGTCCTGATGACACGAGGTGATGTTTCTATGAAGTCTGTAATGGTATGATAAAGTACAGCCATATGTTTTGTCTACTTCTTTTCTTCGTCCTTATCTTCTTAGGGTGAATAAGCAATCAACCAATCCTCTTCAAATAGACTTATCATGTGACTATTTCTCCAGTTCTTTCCCGCTTCTGCGTCTGTCTTGTATCAGCACCTAGGTCTTTTTTTCCATGTGTCCTTGACCTTATGTGGCCTCTTTTTACCTGTGTGTTTGTGGGGGGAGGGAGGAGGAGGGGGGTGGGGGGGGGGGTAGCTCCATGACAGAGATTGTTTGGTAATGATGGCTTGAGGTTTTCATCGAGTGGTCCTAAGATTACATGTTCCTCCTGCCATTGTCCTATACGCTTTAATTTTGGTTGTCCTGCTGACCAACAATCTTTCTCAAGGATGTGTCGATGCAGACCTCTATCTGCTGCATATTGATTTAGATCATCAACTATTTGTTTACTTAATTTCCGATCCATATAGATGGACCGCCTTTATATTGTAGTTGACAATATTTGGTATGTATTTTGATCACTTCCATGTGATCCACAACTTGATTCTTGATTTGAGGAAGAAGACTAACGTCTGGTCAGACAAAACATATTGATCAGACATGTTAGTCAGGGTCAGACAAAACATTCTGATCAGACATGTTAGTCAGGGTCAGACAAAACATTCTGATTAGACATGTTAGTCAGGGTCAGGCAAAACATTCTGATTAGATATGTTAGTCAGGGTCAGACAAAACATTCTGATTAGACATGTTAGTCAGGGTCAGGCAAAACATACTGATCAAACATTTTAGTCAGGGGCAGACAAAACATACTGGCCAAGACCTTCACCTTAACTTAACTGAAAACAAGCTGTTTTAATGGCAGCCTGGTTAACCAGGAGAGGGATCGGTGTGATCCCGGTAGTAGTGAGCGGCACGCAGATGAAGCCAAGCATAGCACACCCGCCTGGAGGACCATGCTCCATCTCTATCAGCACGCTCGGGATGTAAGGAAGGCTACTGCAACCCGCAACTTGACGTTCTTTTCAGGACGCAAAAAAGAGTAAACATACTCATTCCTATACTCATTCGAATCAATGCCTTGATTTATACTTCCTTTTTCTACATTCTCGTCTGTACATCCTGCTTTGTTTATGCTCTCTACTTTATCCTAAAGAAGTCCTATAGGTTTGATAGGAGCAGTGTTTGTTGTCCGCATGCATTTTTAACATTTCTGTCTTTTCTGCTTGAAGCCTTAGATATACTACCTAGTAGATTATGTCGAGTGTGCCTGTCTTTTTCTACACTTGGAGTTCTTAGTCGACCTGTTCTTCTGCAGGAGCAGATGCCACTGTGCAGTTCCCACTTAGTCGAGCTGTACTTCTACAGGAGCAGATGCCACTGTGCATGTCCCAGTTCTTGTATGAGCTGGATGTAGCCGGAAGAAGGGCTTCCTGCTTATTGGACTAGGCTGGATGAGCTTAATTTGCCTAATACTCCGCTGCGTTGGAAAAGCGCTTACAGAGGGTGGTTAAGCGATGTGCGAGTACATCTCAATAGACTCAAACACTAGAGCAAAGTAGACCCACAGCCTGTTATGCGGCATCTATGCTGCTCCAAACAAATCACCTAACCATGGCCGGCGTTATGCCATACCACACAGTTAGTCGCCTCTTACGACATGCTTTCTGTGGGGCAGTGGGTCTATTCTTGTCCTTGTCATACACAAACACCCTGGCTGACTACTCGGGACATAAAGAAGAAAGAAACTCACAATTAAAACAGCCAATTTAATTAATTTATTTATTCAGAAAATACCTTGAGAAATACTTGGGAGTTGACTGTCAAATAGGAGGACTATATCCTCAACAAAGTCCAGATCGCCCTACAGTTTAAATAAGATCCAGTGAGGTCTATTGATCTTAAAGTCTGTTCATGTAGCTTATCTCATGATACAATCAACTGTCTTCGGTGGGATAAGAAATTGTCTTAGAAGACAGCCTTGATGAATCACCAAATTTAATGTTAAATGATTTTATGAGATGGCCCTCGCAAAACATTCTACTCTATTTGACCTTATATGTCAATTTTACTATGTAAGTGAGTTATTTAGCTATGCGATTTGACGGCAACAGGGAATGTTGTCAGAGATAAAGTGTTATAGACTTCATTCTACGATGCCGCAGCGTGTCTATAGTGCGGGGCGCTGCCTTTCATTCCCTTAAAGAAAGCCACGTTTGCAGCTATGTCCACTGGAGCGCGCCGGTAACGATATTTGAATCTCGTACTTTTGTCAGGAAAATCTGGTTCTCTAACCCAGGGCTAATCAAACAGGAGTGTTTTGTCCCATACAGACGTATCATAATTAGCCTTAGCAAACAACTACATAAAGACGAGGCGTAAATGTTCATTTCCTCTAAACCTTATAAACAGGGCCACAACAAAGACAATCAAGATGGTAATAAAGAATCCACCAAAACGACGTGATACGAATAGCAATCTTAAAGAACATGTGTATAGAATCAAGGGGAGGATATTACGGGGCGGTAATTACGTCAATAATTATCTGATCATTCCATATTAAACTCTATATGAGACGTGTCGTTATGCCAAAATATTAGCAGCTTTAGTGTAAGAGTTGCGGAGACGCCATCATCAATTCTTATCTCAACTGTCAGGGGCCATAATGGCGGAAATGTGCGATACAGCACGCGGGCTTCATCTATGTTGTTTCTTCTCTTTTCTTTTCTTTTCTGGGTCTCTTCTTTGACACATGTTCACTTCTTCGTTTTATGAATTAATTTTTTTTATATTTTTGTCGTAGCTCGGTTTTGTCTTATTCTGGAAAGACCAACAACTTGCAATGAAAGATGGGCGGATTTTGTTTATATCTTCCTTTTTTTCTTCGATCTTTGTCCCGAGAAGGACGTTGTGACGCTGTACCATAGTGTAAAGCGAGGCTGCGATATCTGCGCCTTTCGATTCAACACATCCGATTTCAGCTGACTTTTTTGTGGATCCTGGTTTGCCTTCTCTCTGCTATCCCTATCCCTTAGCTAGACTACACTAGAGACTAGTGCAGCTTGTTTGCATGGGTCCCATCTTGGAGGTGAAATAGGTCTTGGTTACCTATGGTTCGCTGATCCTGCGTTGCCTTTCGTAGCGTATGTTCTTTGCAGCCTCATTTTCCCGTTTAATGTATTGTTCCAGTGACTGTTATTGGCTCCTTTTCCATTGTCTTCATTCCTCACTTTGTCCTGCCACTGTATTCCCATTATCCATCTAAGGCACCTGTTAACGAAGGGACGGAGTCTTTGTTGCATGACCTTGGCCGTTCTCCGTGTTTTTCTCCATACATGTACCACCTGTTTAGGTCTAATAGAACAAATCATCATCTTCATTGCGTTGGGGCTGGGATTCAACGGCTCATCCTACCAATTGACGATTGTCACCACTGGTCCCTACCGTCTGTAGAGTTCCTACCTACCTGGTCCCTACCGTCTGTAGAGTTCCTACCTACCTGGTCCCTACCGTCTGTAGAGTTCCTACCTACCTGGTCCCTACCGTCTGTAGAGTTCCTACCTACCTGGTCCCTACCGTCTGTAGAGTTCCTACCTACCTGGTCCCTACCGTCTGTAGAGTTCCTACCTACCTGGTCCCTACCGTCTGTAGAATTCCTACCTACCTGGTCCCTACCGTCTGTAGAGTTCCTACCTACCTGGTCCCTACCGTCTGTAGAGTTCCTACCTACCTGGTCCCTACCGTCTGTAGAGTTCCTACCTACCTGGTCCCTACCGTCTGTAGAGTTCCTACCTACCTGGTCCCTACCGTCTGTAGAATTCCTACCTACCTGGTCCCTACCGTCTGTAGAGTTCCTACCTACCTGGTCCCTACCGTCTGTAGAGTTCCTACCTACCTGGTCCCTACCGTCTGTAGAGTTCCTACCTACCTGGTCCCTACCGTCTGTAGAGTTCCTACCTACCTGGTCCCTACCGTCTGTAGAGTTCCTACCTACCTGGTCCCTACCGTCTGTAGAGTTCCTACCTACCTGGTCCCTACCGTCTGTAGAGTTCCTACCTACCTGGTCCCTACCGTCTGTAGAATTCCTACCTACCTGGTCCCTACCGTCTGTAGAATTCCTACCTACCTGGTCCCTACCGTCTGTAGAATTCCTACCTACCTGGTCCCTACCGTCTGTAGAATTCCTACCTACCTGGTCCCTACCGTCTGTAGAATTCCTACCTACCTGGTCCCTACCGTCTGTAGAATTCCTACCTACCTGGTCCCTACCGTCTGTAGAATTCCTACCTACCTGGTCCCTACCGTCTGTAGAATTCCTACCTACCTGGTCCCTACCGTCTGTAGAATTCCTACCTACCTGGTCCCTACCGTCTGTAGAATTCCTACCTACCTGGTCCCTACCGTCTGTAGAATTCCTACCTACTATCTACTTACCTTAGTTGTTCTTCATGTTTTAAATCCACGTAACACTGGTGTCGAATATTCTAACTTTGGTGTGAATTTTGATTTCTTTTGATCTCCAAATGTTGTTTAGCGTCAGGAATGCCCCTTTCGCCTCTCCAAGACGACGCTTGCGTCTGCATCTCCACCTCCTGATGTGTCAACTGTGCTGCTCAAATTGATTAAGGTATCCACTTCCTCCAACTGGTCTCCCTCCAACATCACTGGTTCTATGCTGATGGTGTTGAATTTGAGAAGCGTGGTTATCTTCATGTTGATATTCTGCCCCAATTTGGCCGATTGTTCTTTCACCCTGTCAATTTTCTCTTGTATTTAGCTATCACTGCGTGGCATATGTATCAGATCATCAGATAATCCAGGTCCTTCAATTGTGATAAGCGTCTATTGAATACAAGTTATTTTTCCACGAATGTATGTACTCATTAGCCTATCTATAGCCAACAAGAACACGAAAAGTGAGATCAAGCATCCTTATCTCACACCTGTTTGCCCCCGGAAGCTGTCAGACAGTGCTCCTTTGTGTACCACTCTACTAACTGTTTCTTTGTACATATTCTGGATGGAGGTTATGAGCATCTCTTGTATTCCATAGTGTCTCAACAGTTACCATAGCGTACTTGGATCCACACTGTCAAATAGTCTATCAAATGTGCTTATAGGAATATGATGAGTAGTTTAGCTATATGATCTGTGCATGATCTTCCTTGATGACATTCTACCTGTTCGTCTCTGAATGTTTGTCCACTTTTGCGTTGAATATTCCAAAGATGATTCTGTTGAATATAATACAAAGTAATCCAACTATAATTGCTGCAATCTGCCAGTTATCCATTCTTAGACAGTTTAAATCAGATTTCATTCTTTCCATTCTGTGGACACTCTGTCCCCTCCCTATAATTCTTGAATAATCCTTGCAATGTATATGTGACCTTATCTTTATCTGCCATTATAACTTCCACTGCTATTCCATCTGGTCCTTCTGCTCTCCATTCTTAAGTTTAGAGCACTGATAAAGCTCTTAAATACATGTATCAGTGCTAGAAAATGAGGGAAAAGATATCTAAACTTATAGAAGGTTTTCAAGGTATATATCATTTAGTTTAAATATATATATATATATATATATATATATATATATATATATATATATAGTCTCGTGGTAAGTTGTTCGCCTCGGGTGCTGGAAGTCGCTGGTTCAAATTACGATGAAGACCGGCATTTTTTCACGTGGATCATCCGGTAAATATTTCCCCTGATCTCTGAGTAGTGAGATCAGACACCCGTGTTCAGTGGCGCGCACGTTAAAAAGTACCCAAGCAGTTTGAAACGAAAAGAGTATGTCTAACGGCCGCTGTTCGAGCAAAATTCACGTTTCAAATCTATTCAAATTATTCTAGGGATATTCGTCCCACAGAGAATATGTCGCCAAAATGAAACTGTGTGGCCATAATTTCACGTCTTGGTTATGTGGTTAGCGAAACGGCTTAGAAGGTGCCTGACAGGCCGCGGGTCTACTTGTTGTAATTAACGCTTTCACCTCGACCAATCTCAAAAATAGACGATCGTATATTCTAAGGGCTAACAGAAGCTGGGATTGATCTTGCAAGTCACCAGTGGATTTTAACCTGCAAAAAAATAAAACACTAAGCAGATCACACTTCCCCACGACGTCTAACGACATAAATATATGTGTGTGTATGTGTGTGTGTGGCCTATTTACTGATTATTATTGGTATGTACAGTACGTTACCGTTGTATTTGGGAGCAAAGAGTAATCATGATCTAGAGAGAAACAGACTTATCAGGACCGCCACCCACACCTCACTCCCTGACTGTTCTCCTGGGAAAGTTATGTTACATTACTAAAGGTGTGGGGATCAACACTGTCGCCAAAGTGGGGAGCTTTCCGATGAGCCTCGAATTGCACTACAGTCAGTTAACAGGATCAAGGTCCACCTTCTCATGTAAGCCTCAAGATCGAATAAGAGCCACAGTAACCTGCTACATAAGTATCATCATCAGGTGTTAGCTCAATCATCACGATTGAAGTCATGTTTGTAAAGTTTATAAGTTTCTTTGCCTAGCCTGAGTAGTTCTCGGGTATGCTGAATAAGTCCACTGTTTCCTACTTTACATATCGCAAGAGACGACTAAAGAGGGTTGTGCATTGTGCTGGCAACTTCACCATATTAATACCATTGATGTAAAAATTCCACGGTAAATTATAAGTCATATTTTCTGAAAAGCTAGTTAGGGGGGGGGGCCAAATGTGGTGTTGGACATAAAAGCTGGTTTATCAAACCAAACGCAGTTTTTGAGTCTATGCTTGGAGACAAAGACGGGAAAATGATTCAATTATTATACCTTTCCTTCCCTCAGTCTGGCTGCACAGTTACAGGTTTACGCCTCGCTTTGCCTGGTCCGCCTCTGTACCCTCACCCGAGTCTTGACACCTACACGTTCTAATTAGCCTCGATGTAAATGGACACCCGACTTGCAGCTGTGGCTAAAAGAAGTGTAGAGGGGACTGAACATCCTACACAAAATGAATTCATCCTCCAAGGTCTTAGCTTTCCTAGAGGTGGTGAAGACTAGGTGGTGTGACTAGGTGGTGTGACTATATTTCTTCAGTTTCACCTTGTTTTCACAAAATATAAGACAGGTACCCATTTACGGCTTGACAGAAACAGATGTGGATGTGATCGCTTTGTAGTTGCAAGGTAAAATGTGCTTGCTTTTTATTTTGAACACCGAAAGAAAACACCTTAACTCTTACCTAGGGTTTGAACTCGTATCTTCAGACTCACATGCAAATTTCCTAACCACTCGGTAAAAATATCCTCACAAGTAATAAGAGTTTCATTTACTCCTCTGTCATCGCTTTCATTTTTCGTGCCTCTTCCGAACATGGGATTATGCCCTCTTCATTATCTTATGCTACTTGTTACTCTTCATCTTTGGTTTTCTTCTTTTTCTTCCTCTTATTTTATTTCCTTTTCTTATTATTATTCTTTTTCGTATTCTTGTAGTCCCTATTCATCCGATTGTCGAAAAATTGTTTTTAAATAGTTGTCGGTCTTTTGATCCTGTATCATATATGACGTCTGAGTGTAGGCATATCTTGGGAGTTTAGAAAACTATCCCTCACACAGCTTGGCTAGTGGGCTGCACCTTTCAATGGTGGTGCATGCTTAGCTTGGGCTCTGCGGTTTTCTGCACCAGAGTGAGGGAGACGGATGGGGGGGAGGGGGTGTAGAGATGCAGGACTAGACATTTGTGTTGTTGCTAATGCACTCCTACTTTATTTAGATACTCTTGACGGTTTATATTGTTTGTTTGGTTTTTTTGGGGTTTTTTTGTTGGGGGGGGGGGGGGGGTTGCAGTGGCTCTGCTCACATTCCAAAACGCACTTAAAAAGGTGGAACAGACTCCTCCTGGCTGTAGTCGACAAATACAAGGGTCCTTAGTATGCTAACCTCTAAGGGGATCACAGTACCAATCCCCATGTTGTTAGTAGCACTGCCATGGATTAGCTTGCTGCCAGAGAGAACTACTTGGAAGTGGTGTGGGTCGACCCCACCTGACCTTAACTCCTTAACTAACATAATCTTTCAAGTATGTTTTGTCTGAACTTAACTAACATAATCTTTCAAGTATGTTTTGTCTGAACTTAACTAACATAATCTTTCAAGTATGTTTTGTCTAAACTACACTAACAGTTTTTACCAGTATGTTTTGTCAGAACTACACTAACAGTTTTTACCAGTATGTTTTGTCAGAACTACACTAACAGTTTTTACCAGTATGTTTTGTCTGAACTACACTAACAGTTTTTACCAGTATGTTTTGTCGGAACTACACTAACAGTTTTTACCAGTATGTTTTGTCTCACCCTGACTAACAGTCTTACCAGTATGTTTTGCCTCAGCCTGACTAACAGTCTCATCATTCCGCCTACCATCTATGGGTACACAATTACTGTCATTTCCTGGCCAGGTACCCATATTTCAACCAAATGTGTTGACAAGATTCATAATATCAGATGTTGATATTGAGAGACCGGATTTTTATTACAAATGTTACAGACGCCTACAAGTAATCAGAGATGACTGGTCCAGAAGTTTACAGATTACAGAGCTCGGAAAATTACTAAGAGTTCAAAGACACTTTAAATAGGTTGAATGTACTTATAACTGAATACTTTAGACATCGACTGGCCATTGTCTATGACGAATTCCTGATTTATAAGCAATTATGGCTACAGTCCAACCAAAATGATGTTATAGTCTTAAGGAAAAGACCTTGGCCTACATAAGACACGGTCTTTGCATGAACAATCATAAACTCCATTTGTATGCGATTATGTGGAACCCATAGGGCAAATTGAAGCGAGGAAGATTCAGGAAGACTCTTCGCAGAACAATCATCTGGGATGGTGCAGTCATGGGAGGCTAGGGAGCATGCAAGAGCTGCAGAGAGCAGCTGTGGACTACTGGAACTTGAGATTTGTGTGGTCTGCATTATGCGCCCTGTTTGATACAGAACGAACATAGAGGTAAAGAGAACTTTGGAATTAGGCGAGGTTAGTACGGAGTGGAGAACATGAGCGGATAGAACTGGAGTGTGTACAGCCAACGAGCTACAGGAACTATCAGTATCTGCACATATGTTCATTATTGAGAGAGAGAAGAGAGAGAGAGAGAGATAGAGAGGTAAATACTAGGCACCCATGGGTTTGCCCTGAGTCCAGTGAAGTCCATCTACAGAATAGCACTAGTAACACTTATTGATAAATGCCCCCACTCTAACGTCCTCGTTTGTTCGTGTTCCTGGAAATACGCTATTTTACAGCAGACTTAATTATTTAGTTAATTATTTCGGTCTCATCAATGAAACCAATCATCTGATGAGACGGAAAGGGAGGAAGGGGAAGGGAGAAGATTTATGTTTTTAAGAATCGACGTCACTACACTCCGGGCATACCCATAGGTGCTCAGTCTCTCTCAGCAAGTGGGAAAGGATATGGATGCCGATGATCCCTGTAGCTCGCTTTTTGTACACTGTCCTGCTCCGTTCTCTCATGCGCGATACTCCGGTCGAACCTCGTTGATTGTCAAAATTTTGCAGTCTGTGGATTGCTGCTTCATCTATTGCGGTGTCCTCATCCAGCAGGCGGTCATTGATTGATTTCAAAATGTCACTTCTATCCATCACTAATGTAATGTACCCATGATGGGAGTTTGTGAAGCCATGATGCCAGCTCTTTCATTGCCCTGAACCTCAGCATTAGCAGAACAGTAAATCCATGTCAATTCCTGGAGGTTTGAGGCCTTAACAGCTGCTATCCATTCGTACCTAAGCCATCCCCTATGTACCTTCTGAAGTACGACTTGCGTGTCTATCTGCAGGAAGGATGAAACTGTGCTTTATTTTCTTTTACTGTTTTCCCAGTGCTGATAAATATAACCAAGCATTCTTTGAAACCAATTGCGCAGGCGATTAGGATGGACCCAAGACACATCATCAACGGTCAAATTTACTCAGCGCGAGTAGCTTCAAGCAACAGCTAGAACAATTATTACCAGGTGTCTCTTCTTGTTCTTTGGCTTATTGTTTGTTTGGATGGTTTGTCTATCTTCCAATATGGCTGGATCTCGCATGGGATATTCATAGAACTAAAGAATAAATACCGCTTGCCAAAAGTATCGCAATGTAGTGTGCAGGCCAGGTTTTAACTTCGACCTTCGACAGTACATTTAAAGTAAAGCCAAATACTTCCTGAGGTTCGAGCCCATGTTCTCCACAAAAGACGAGAACGATAACGACAAGACCACCCACCCCCTCGAAACCTATAGCACCTGAAACCATATTTTTCAACACTCCGTGACTTGGTCACAAACAGATTCGCTTCAATAATCCGTAGCTGAATATAGTCCCCAGAATAAGATTCATTCATTCGCTGACACTTTCCCGTCGCCCATCAGTCAGAACATCGAGTAGGCGGAGTTGCTTTTAAGAGCACGACGCGCACACCATCTCAAGGTCTGTCAATCGGGACCGAAGCGAGGGTTTTAAATAACGTCACAATTCTCCGACGCTGCACACTGGCTGTTAAAAATCTGGGCGGGGACTAACAGTCTAGACAGCGAAACCAGCGTGTTATAAGCTTGTTTGTGTGGATTTGAACCCCAGAAGTTTAATTTGTGTTTGTGAGAACGCTACGCGACCATAGCTTGTTCCAGGCATTCACCCGGATTGTGATAATTGATTTGAAATTTTTTTTTTAATGTATAAACTCAGATAGCTCTGTTAAATTCAGATTGAATTGCAGACAAAAACCGTACTGGCTGTAAGAGAATTTCTGTAAAAGTTCTGTAAAAACTCGAATGTTCAATTATAACCACGCACAATTGGTTTCATTTAGTCTACTGGCAACGAAATAAGGTTTTTTTCCATCCATAGTTTGTGAAAAGTTTTGATTGGGCTAATATTTGAGAGTGACATTGAGAAGCCGTTTCATTCTTTATCAAAAAGGCAAATCGACGTCCGGTCTGCTATATCTGACACAGTAAGTAACACTATTTTGGAGTATGATAAAGGTGGACTAATTGAATTAACCAATGCAGGGGAGAAAGTGGTAAGGACTTCATTGCTAAAGTTAACATTTTATGTTGTCGGGGGGGGGGGGGGGGGTGAAGATGACCAACTCCCTTCCTCGCTGCCTTGTCTGGAATAATAGAAAGTCATATGCCGATTGATAGCTGGGGAGATTAGGGGCTTATCACAGTTAGATATGTAGTAGTTGACTCATTATATAACGTCATTCCTTTTCACGACGAACAAAGGACATTTAAATGAATCTTGATTTTTCTGTTATCTGGTTTTATCTTGTCGTTGGTACACTCAGACATACTTTTGCTTGTCTATTTCACAATGTTATCTCTCATCTCTGTTTTTTTTTAAATGATGTTTATTGATGCATTGGCAATATACTCAGGCACACTGCTGTGTATATGTTTTTTGTTTTATTGCTAACCATTTTCTCTCACATATCACGTTATATTACATTGACATTCCACTGTGACAGACTATTGCCTGTTAGTGTATTCTTCCTCATTATGGTCCCTGCTTGTCTCCCTGGGAACAGGATGTGTTCTTTCAGTCTAGTCAACGTGTAGAGTGTCAGCAGTGTAATCACCCTATTGGTTAGCTCTCTAGGGTACCTCGTATTGCACTACAGCAAGGAGGACCTGCTCAACATTACCAAGTACTCCTCCTGGTGTATGAAAAACCAGTGCAGTCCTTACCAAAGCGACTTCGTCAATAGTTGACTCAACTCACCACGGGTAGCTTCAGACATTGCATGTAACCAGTACTTAGGGTCCGAACATGCAGCACGATGGAGGAGCTGACACTCGTCTAGTCTGGCTAAGAGAATATTGATCAAAGAGGGAAAGTCAACTCGGTCCCAAAAATATCAAGCTGGAACCGGATGTGTTGGGCCGAAAGGGGAAGACACCCCAGGCTCGATGTAAACTGCGACACAACGTCACAGCCGTTTTTTGTTCAGCCGGGAAGGTGTGAAAAATTATGGTTCTTATCACTCACTGGTTATACCGCTCCTGTACCTTCATCTGATGCGTCCGCCCCTGACAAGACTGATGTTTGCTTTGAGCATTGCACATTTTGTGGATTACGGGTTCGTTAATTAGTTTAGTTTGGTTTAGTTTAGTCGAAGAATCAACGTCATTGCACACGGTTTAAACCATAAGTGCTCTGTTAGTCTACATATTTTGGGAGAATCTCAGCACAATGCACGAGCTCCGTAGCACCAGCGAGGATCGCATAATAGATTGAGTTGACTTTTCCCATAATTTTGAGTAAACAATTTTTTTTTTACTTCGTTAATTGCACTGTTTTAGTATAAAATAAAACTGCAGATCGACTGCAACATTATGGCTACCTTCGACGCCGAAATATAAGCTTTTTCACTGCTGCAGATTCCAGCATGACCGGGACTACATGTCATCATAAGTCCTGAAATGTCTGAGACCTCCATGTCTGCTATCCATTCACAATACAGTCATCTCTTCTGTATCCTGCGAAACCAGGATGGAAAGTGTAATACGTGAACGAACCTCAAGAAGGATGCACGCATAGCCACCAAAGAATTGAATCTTCCGCCTTAACCTCAAGAAAGATGCACGAATAGCCACCAAAGAATTGAATCTTCCGCCTTAACCTCAGAAAGGATGCACGAATCGCCACACTAGATTTAAAGTCACTGCCTTAACCTCAAGAAGGATGCATAAGTAGCCACCTCAGATTTGAAGCCACTGTCTTAACCTCAGAAAGGATGCACGAATAGCCACCTCAGATTTGAAGCCACTGTTTTAACCTCAAAAAGGATGCACGAATAGCCACATCAGAATTGAAGCCACTGTCTTATCCACCGTTCTCAAATTTTCTAGATCCCACAACCTGATATGTGTAGATTAGTTAATAGCACCTGTCAACAGTCCTCACTGACACGACCATGGAGTGGTATCTACTCAACTGAATTGTGTTCTTTCTCCTTCCGGTATCGTCGCCATGTTCGCATAGACGAGTGGTTAGTTTCTATGAGGATGCAAGATAGAGGTTAGAAGATTCAGGGTGGTAGACCTCACTTGTTACGGGTGTCGATTGGTTCATTTCTGTTACCCCGTCAAGCCTTCCCTAATTCTCCAGCAGGCGGCTAATTACAGCTGGGTAGACCATAGTGGGTCAATACCGGCGAGTAAACCCACTTCTCTTGCCGGAAAAGGAAGGGCTCTTACCGCAATGCCACTCTGTGTCAAATATAGTTTATAAATTCGCTGGTCCCGATAGCTAGATCAGCAGTAACGCCAGTAATGGAATTGGGTAGTCTCGCTTCAGTTACAATCTTGTCAAGTGATCGATTCTCAACCATTAGTTGATATTGTTGTTGGAAGCTATTCGTGGTGAGATGCTCACTCTTGGTAGCAGACTTCAGAGATCATGATTCGTCTTTTCGTTCCATGTGAATAATAAGGCTACCGGTTCAGGTGACCCCTTTTTACGGGAAGCCTAGGCAGAGATGGATCTAATTCTTCGAGTCTGTCATTGTTTTATCAAGTATACAGACGAAGACCAGTTCTCCATATAACCTTTGCTACGATAGAGATTTCTTCAATGGCTTCAGATACCCTTGTGGTAGATGTTGTCTCCGTGCTCCGTATGCAGCTACTCAATCGTTTCAGTTTTGTTGGGCATTCTCGGCTGTTAGGAATGAAGATTGATCAGGGTTGCGTGAAACCTGCTGATCAAGACCCCCTCACATAGTGTTTGTTCTCCTGAAACCAGCCCGCGTTACAGTAGTCTCGCCGATGAGGTAAGGATCGAAACTGTAATCCACATAGTGGTGAGATTACTGAAGAGCCTCACATTGCACTACGGCAAAGAGGACCCTATTCTATCTTCTCAAGTATGCTAGCTGCAAAAGTAAAGTCACACAGAGCTAACTCCACTGATCACAAGTAGCTTGTAATAATGGGAAGCCTGTATCGAAATTATTGCAACGGTAGTTTCCACAGGTTTGCACGAGGAGGCTGCTAACCGTTCGCAAAATTGCCTTCAGTCGCTTTTTACAGCATGCTTGAGAGGTTACAGTGCCCCTATTTTTTTCAACCTCGCTACCACTTGGTTTATGGTGGCTTGTCTTGCATCATTATGTGTACTAAAGGAGGTGATCCTGACTTCTCCTAGCTGTAATGTAATGGAACACTTCTCAGTGGACAGGTTTTAATCACCGTGATCATCTCCACCACGTTGTTCAGACTGCTGTAACATGTTTCCAAGGGCACTGCATGAAAGTGAAGATGTAACCTGGTCAGGATGTTGTACCTGGTGCTGACACTGGGTCTTGGTCAGGATGTTCTACCTGGTGCAGACACTGGATCTCGGTCGGGATGTTGTACTTGGTGCGGATACTGGATCTTGTTCAGGATGTTCTACCCGGTACGGACATTGGATCTTGGTCAGGATATTCTACCTGGTGCGGACAGACTCACCTCCTTATGTCTTCTTTAAACCATATTCTGGGTGTTCTATGGTCCATTTTGTAATCATTTATTTCCGTGTCGACATGTTGCCCTGTCTTCAGTGCAGTTATTGCTTTCGTCCTGTTACTATTCTATATGAAGCATCATTTATGTGTCAGTTTAGTGCTTATGGCCCACTGTATTGTTCACTGTGGAACATGTTTCCGGTTTTATGGCTTCTGAAGGTTGCCAGCACTGATAGAGACAATGTAAGGTCAACACCCTTGTCGACATGGCTAAAGCAACGTGACAGCATGGCCTTCCAGCCTAAAAATAATAGCTATCCATCGTTGTCGATGAGGACCGCCGACATCATCCTTGTCACAGATTTTCCTGTTGGGTGTGGGAGCGCATGTGGCTGGACAGGCCAATGCGGGCACGAAAACATCTGCTACATATCAGGCACACGAGGTTTGTCGAAGGTGATGGTGTTCCCGCTGTTCGGGTTTCCGGGTCTCGCGTCTGCTCTGGGCTTTCACAACACGGTCGTCTTCGCTGGTAGCTACACCCGATTTGACTGCTTCTCCAGTCAGATCTGTTTTGCGCAAGACATTCTCAGGTGTCGATGTCTATCTGGCAACTTTTCAGTTAGTACTTCAGACCGTCTTTAAAACGTTTCTTTGGGCGCTCTCTCTAAAAACAATCCCTCTCTCAGCTCGCCGTAGAGAAGTTTCTTTAGGAGCCGCTCGTCTGACATGCAAACGAGGTGTCCGGCCCATCCTAGTCGTGCTTTTTCTAGCAGTGCATAGATGCTGGGCATGTTAGCCTTCGAGAGAACCTCGATGTCAGTGACACGATCTTGCCATCGGATGTGAAATATTCGCCTCAGGCAACCTGTGGGGAAGTGGTTTAACCTCCTTGCATGTCTAGAGTATACAGTCCAGCTTTCGCAAGCGTATAGTAGGGTTGGAATGATGTTTGCACGGTAGACTTTGAGTTTGATCTTGACGCTGATGCCACGATGTGCCCAGACCATCGAGCGCATTCTACCAAAGGCTGTGCTGGCCTTTGCTATTCTGCTTGCTACCTCATCGTCTAGGCTGACAGATCTCTACAGCGTGCGGCCCAAATATGTGAATTTGTCTACGGCATTTAGCGTCTGCCCGCTGACTGTAGTCTCTGGTTTTGTGTACGGCATGCCTGGTGCTGGTTGGTACATGACCTCTGTTTTGTTGACATTTATGGTCAGGCCAAAATGTTCGCTGCAGCAGAGAACCGGTCCATTCCAACTTTCATGTTCAGTTCTGAGTTGCTCATTAGAGCGAAGTCGTCAGCAAATACAAGTTCCCTGATTATGTCGCCAGCCACTTTGGTTATGGCCTTCATTCTTCTGGGATTGAGTAACTTGCCATCTGTGCGGTACTTTATGTGTATTCCAAGCTCCAGTGATCTGATGGCGTCTGGCATCGTGGCCGCGAACATCATGCTGAACAAAGTCGGTGCGAGTACACATCCTCTTTCCAGCCTAGACCAGGGAGAAACCACATATTTCACGGGGGAAAAGGAAAACATTTTTTCTGCCATTTCTCTTCTCTTCTTCATTTTCTTATTTTTCTTCTTCTCTTTCTCTTCTTCTTCTTTTTCTCCCTCTTCTACTAGATCTACAACTACTACTACTACTATTAATACTACTACCAAAACTACTACAATTACCACTGCTACAATTACTTCTAATACTACTACTACTACTACTACTTCTACTTCTGCTACTACTTCTACTACTACTACTTCTGCTACTACTACTACTACTACTACTACTACTACTACTACTTCTACTATTGCTACTACAAATTATAACTCGTACTACTATTACTTTCACTTATTCTTAAACGTTTTCTCTGTTTCTGCTTATTCTTCTATTACTTCCTCTCCTTCTTCCTGTTTTTTTTCCTCTCTTTCTTCTTTTTCTTCTCCTCGTATGGGCTTCTTCTGTCCCCTATTACTCTTCTTATCAAACATCTTTTACTACTCGTACTTCTTCCTTATATGATGTTACTTCTCGTTCGTTTACTACAAATGTTTTCTTCTTTTTCTTCGTCCTCTTTTTTTCTTCATCTTCCTCTTCTTCTTCTTTCTATTCCTCAACTTCTTCTGATGCCACTTCTTCTTTTGTATTTTTATGAAGCATCATTTTCTTAAATTTCTTTTTCAGTCTTTTCTTTATCTCTTTTATTTATGTTTTCTTAAGCCTAAGATTGTCTGGGCCGCAGGTTGTCAATGAAATGCGAAATCTACCACTTTCAGCCTGTCACAAGCGCTGTCATCAAGTCGGTTTGTTTGGACTAGCTTTTGCTAGATGGATTACCTCATATGACATACGCAGTTAATCTGCGCAGGGTATTCTGTTTTGTGTAGCCAGAGACTTGCACCAGCCTTTAAGTCTGTAAGTATGAACAGTCATTCACAGGAGATTAAAGAGCGTCCCAGGATGGCTGTGACAGTGGTCGGTGTGCTGAGACTCTTACAGATTGGTTGTTATGAAAGAGACCTTCTGCAAAGGGCGTACTACATGAGAATAATGAACAGTCGAGTCGCGAGTAAACCAAGTGACTCGTTCTTTGCTGTATGCGCATTCCTTTGGAAATTTGCTTAGAATTGATAGTTTATTCTGTTTTACTCCCTGCTTTTGTATTGCTTTGGCGCCATTTGATTTATTTGGCTTGGCTTGGTTTCGTTCGCTCCTAAACTCTTGATATCAAGCCATGAAAGGGCTTTAAGTAGCAGAATGTAGTCACGAGAACGGATTGTGTTGTGTCGTAGTTTACAGCTTGACTTCGATATTTGCACCTTCCGGTTCGACTTCAGCAGGCATTATTTGAGGGAACATGAAGAAGAAAGAGATGCAAATATTGATTTTGTTTGACGTGTTGTAATAGCTATATTCAATGTTGGGTATTTGTTTACGTAACATAATATTAGCTATATGCAATGTTTGGTTTTTTTTATACGTAATACCATATTAGCTATATTCAGTGTTGGTTTTGTTTGACATAATGTAGTATTAGTTATATTCAATGTTTAGTTTTGTTTGACATAATGTAATATTAGCTATATTCAATGTTGGGTATTTGTTTACGTAACATAATATTAGCTATATGCAATGTTTGGTTTTTTTTATACGTAATACCATATTAGCTATATTCAGTGTTGGTTTTGTTTGACATAATGTAGTATTAGTTATATTGAATGTTTAGTTTTGTTTGACATAATGTAATATTAGCTATATTCAATGTTGGATTTGTTTGACATAATGTAATATTAGCTACATTCAATGAAACATAGTTTTAGTAGAAGCTTCATTTTTCAGATTCTATCAGTCTGGCTTACAACGTAGTGATCCAAGTGATCATCGTGTTAGTGAGCGTCACGCAAATGAATTCAAGCATAGCACAACAGCTTGAAGGATGTCGGTCCACCTTCTTCAGCACGCTCGGGATGTGAGACCGCTACTACAACCCCCGCTAAACGCCCTTTTCAAGGCGCACGAAAAAGTACACATATTCATTTTATGTATTCAACAACAACATAATTGTAGTGAAGTTCTATGTAACATAATTGTAGTGAAGTTATATGTAACATAATTGTATTGAAGTTCTATGTAACATAATTGCAGTGAAGTTCTATGTAACATAATTGTAGTGAAGTTCTATGTAACATAATTGTAGTGAAGTTCTATGTAACATAATTGTAGTGAAGTTCTATGTAACATACTTTTAGTAATGTCATCTGGGTTTGGTGCCAAATTAATGGGAGTTGTTTTCCTGAAGACAAAATGGGTCCCTGGGTGACCCATCCTAAAATTTTAGTTACCAGAACAATTTTGGTAGTAAAGGAGGCCCGAGTGATGTTGATCACATCGCGTCTAGTGAGCCGTTGGTCAAGATCATATGGGCCCTAATACCATATTCACAAAATGCCATACGATGTGTAACCTGATCTTTACTCTTTATGTTCTACATGACGGAATGTTAGTAAAGTTCCACGTAATGACATTCTAATTATCCTCTGTGTTGTTCAATTTATGACAAGTTCAATGGTAATATATTCGTAATGTTAAGAGAAGTTCATACCAAATTGTTTGTGGAATTCTATGTAGCATAATTCTTGTTAGGTTCCACGAAGTATAATTTTAATTAAATATTTTATACAAGGCGCTTCAGTTCACATATGTTAGTCAGACAATACATCCGTAATCGGGGCGTTGAGTATCGACACATGTACGTCAGACAATACATCCGTAATCGAGGCGTTGAGTATCGACACATGTACGTCAGACAATACATCCGTAATCGGGGCGTTGAGTATCGACACATGTAAGTCAAACAATACATCCGTAATCGGGGCGTTGACTATCAACACATGTAAGTCAGACAATACATCCGTAATCGGGGCGTTGAGAATCGACACATGTAAGTCAAACAATACATCCGTAATCGGGGCGTTGACTATCGACACATGTAAGTCAGACAATACATCCGTAATCCGGGCGTTGAGTATCGACACATATAAGTCCAACAATACATCCGTAATCGGGGCGTTGACTATCGACACATGTAAGTCAGACAATACATCCGTAATCCGGGCGTTGAGTATCGACACATGTAAGTCAAACAATACATCCGTAATCGGGGCTTCAAGTATTGACATCAACATGTGTTAGTCAAACAATACATCCGTAATCGGGGCTTTAAGTATTGACATCAACATGTGTAAGTCAGACAATACATCCGTAATCGGGGCTTTTAGTATTGACATCAACATGTGTAATTCAGACAATACATCCATTATCGGGGCTTTTAGTATTGACATCAACATGTGTAAGTCAGACAATACATCCGTAATCGGGGCTTTTAGTATTGACATCAACATGTGTAAGTCAGACAATACATCCGTAATCGGGGCTTTTAGTATTGACATCGACAT
Source organism: Ariolimax columbianus (assembly GCA_036924085.1). Classification (NCBI taxonomy): domain Eukaryota; kingdom Metazoa; phylum Mollusca; class Gastropoda; order Stylommatophora; family Arionidae; genus Ariolimax; species Ariolimax columbianus. Next base: position 150,380,647 of record JAVGWX010000002.1, on the reverse strand, counting down.
GTGTAAGTCAGACAATACATCCGTAATCGGGGCTTTTAGTATTGATATCGACATGTGTAAGTCAGACAATACATCCGTAATCGGGGCTTTTAGTATTGACATCAACATGTGTAAGTCAGACAATACATCCGTAATCGGGGCTTTTAGTATTGACATCAACATGTGTAAGTCAGACAATACATCCGTAATCGGGGCTTTTAGTATTGACATCGACATGTGTAAGTCAGACAATACATGGGATCAAGATGATGAGTAGTGAATGAGCTGCAACGGTCAGCGTGCCACAGCTGAATGCTAGCGCCAGCGTAAGGGAACCAGAGCGGTCAAGACCCTTCTACACCCCCCGTGTTGATTCTGTTTCAGATGCTGCAACAGGCAGACTGGCTAAAGAGAATGGATTGAAGAAGGAAGGCTAAATCGATAGTCAAAAATATCTTCTGAAGACGAATGTGTTAGACTGAAAGGTGCAAGTATCGCAGTCAAGCTGTAAACTATGACACAACGCCTACCGTTCTCCGGACATCATCTTGCTACTTTCAAAAACACTTCAGTCCTTGCTAGCAGACGACTGACAACGAACGAAGACGAAGAAAAAGAAGAAGAATAAGAAGAAGAAGAGCATGAAGAAGGAGAATAAGAAGAAGAAATCAATACATCCCTAATCGGGGCTTTGGGTAGGCAATACATGCGTAATGAGGCCGTTGTCTGTTTGTTATCTGTAATTCTCATATTCAGTAAGACAAAGGATAAGACTGAAGCCAGGTAGCCAAATGTTTAAACTATTGCCCAGGAATACCATGCTAGACCTTTGGTTTGACTCAGGCCATCTCATTGCTGAAAGTTGTAATGCCACTAAGACGTCCATCTTGATGCTCGGCATTCACAACCTCATGCCTCGTCCATCTGAGTTTTTTTAAACCAATGCAGTATACACTATAACTTTGAACCCAGTTCGGTGTCTAATTTCGATGTTAACAAGTCTGTTCCGTAGAGATTGTTGGGCATCGACAAAAGTAAGTCAGTCAATAGCCTCATATAGGATATACAACAAAAGATGAGTAGCGGAGAGTAACATCGTGGTCAAGTGACACATTCTGACCTTGACCTTACACCCACGTCGGACTCCATGGAAACGAGCCACTTCATGACAGTCTGGTCAGCTAGGTGGAGATCAATAAGTAATCCTTATACTAGTGAGCTTGCGCAAAGGTCTCGCACTGCACTGCAGCCAGGAGGTCATCCTTGTTTAGAACGTCTCGGGATGTCAGAAGAGTCATTATAACCTACCACCAATGAAGAGCCGTCAAGAGTTGAAATAAATCAATACGGGTGACCTAAACAACAATAATAATATTAAATATAAAACAGCAGGTATTCAGACAACAGCAGTTTCGGTTCAATAACAGATCGACCAGGATTGAGTGCCAACAAGGACAGAATAGAAGTTTGTACAACAAGAGAGCTACAAGAACCACCAGGACGCATACACTTTAGCATCTAGTGCAATATATGTAGTACCTGTTAGTCTGCCCGTAGTGCCGTGATGTTTGCTTGCTCTGCTCTAAATAATAAAACATAGCAAACAAGGAAAGCACAATAGTTCAAGATGTTCTTCATTTGAGTCAGTACCATCAGAAAGCAAACACCATGGGAGAAGCAAAAACACTTTCATCGTCAAATTGTAAGGCATTGATAATGGCCTGCCTGCAACAACCATAACAACTCATATTTGGACAGCTTGTCAGAGACACTTACAGATGATAGCTTGTCAGAGACACTTACGGCCGATAGCTTGTCAGAGACACTTACATATGATAACTTGTCAGAGACACTTACATATGATAACTTGTCATAGACACTTACAGCCGCTAGCTTGTCAGAGACACTTACAGATGATAGCTTGTCAGAGACACTTACAGATGACAACTTGTCAGATACACTTACAGATGATAGCTTGTCAGAGGCACTTACAGATGATAGCATGTCAGAGGCACAGATGGCGGGTTGTCAGAGACCCTTACAGATGATAGCTTGTCAGAGACACCTAAAAAGTATAGCTTGTCAGAGACACTTACAGATGGCATCTACATTTTCAACAATGTTTAAAAGGATGTTTATTTCTTCCCAATACAAAACACAAATTCATCGTAGGTTCCTTGCCATATACGGCTTCTTCTTCCAATTTTTCATCTCTCTGTCTATGATTGCTACTCATTTTTTCGTAACTTCATATTGCTATTTTTGATGTCTACTCCTTTTTCCCCCTTAATCGTCATAATGTTGTCATTGCCATCTATACTTATTTCCTCCAAATAGCATTGTGGTATCTTTCTTTTAACCCCTTGCTCATACCCATCTTCATTATGTTGTAATTACATTCTGACTGATTTTCTACATCTTTCACTTGATATATTTCTCCTGCACAATTTCCATCTATTCTCGTATGCCTCTCTTGTTCCCCTTTTTCGATCTTCCTTTTTCAAATCCATTGGAATCGTTAATCATTTAAAAATAATTCACATTTAAATATTATTTCCCATTTAAATAGTATTCATCATTTGTATATTCTTTACAATTTCAAAATCATTCACCAGTTTAAAATCATTCACAATTTCCCTAACTTTTATTCTGTCAAAATTAGCAGTTAATAATGAAAACCTCCCGGACCCTCACATAATTAAGAAATGAAACCTACTTTTTATCTTTTAACTTCAGAAAACCACGAAAATCCTGGATTAAAGATAGTGACATCGCATTCTCCGCCCAGATAATGACAAGATGGAAAGTGTATGCTACCTCAAGGTCATTGACAGTCTAGTCCGATCAACGATGGACACTGCAACATCTGGCCTCACTCCCATCTCCGTAAGTTCCTGTACCTTAGGACGGACCAAAACAGATTTGAAAAGATCTTCTGTTCTAGAGAATTCCAATGACTGTAACGAGCAGCTATCTCCTGTGAAACAAATACGTTCTGATTATTTTGAAACTGCAAGACGACATACTGACGTTAAGTTCACTGTTTCTGATAGAAATATCCAATCATATGATGGGCTGCTGATGAGAGACAATAACTGTGAGACTAGCGGTGTACCAGATCGTAAGGTTATCGATCGTCTACGTCTAGGCAAAGACATTTACACTGACATCGCACAGAGTCCAGAGACACTGACGCTCAGGCGTAGTCGTCTAACAAATGATCAATTGAGTGCAGCGTCAGTAATACGTTCTTGGAACAACTGTGACGGCAACCTTCGGTGTCAAAGCTTCCCAAGTCTTCAGACTTCGTGTCATCACACGTCTCGAGCCTGTGACAGTAGCATGAATAAGGATAACATGATGAACGCCGTCGGAAGCGAGCTAAGGGTGAAGCGGTGCCGCTCACTTCCTTGTCGAACAACGCCTGACATATACCAAGATGGGAAATTGATGTATTTTGTCAAGGAACAATGCCAAAGTCAATATGGTCGAATGTCTGAAGTTTCTACTGAAAATGCCACTGGTATTGGCAATCAGTTTAGCTACAGTTCACAGCAGTCGGATATTTCTGATACCGACAGTGACACCACATTTGAAAATGGACTCTGCCGTTCAACTCTTGCTACGCCCTCTTCCTGCATCATTGACGTAGAAAGCGACGTATTGCCATGTTCCCCATTAAATCTAACAGTCATGGACAACGAGTTTCAATTGAATGGCACTGGCATCAATCAAGACATTCCTTTCAAAAATGTTAGCAAAACATTTACAGAAACGGACGACGAATACTTCTCCAAAATTGGAAAATGTAATCAACAGTTCCACAGAAACCCGCATGATTTTGAAACAGAAAAGCACATTGGTGAAAGTCCAGCCACTGAAAAGCCACAAGAAAAGAAAATTAATTTTTCTATAGACGCTATTCTCCGACCTGACTTTGGCGTAGCAAACACATGCAACCAACTCCCAGCTTCATTCCAGAGATGCCCCGCCCAGACTGTCAGCCCTCGCTTACGAGGCACTATCAAATCCTTCCATTCAGCATTCACGGCAGTTGATCTTAGCACAAGATCAAGGTCAGATTCGTTATCATCTCCTTCGTGCTCATCGTCATCATCGCCATCACCACCGTTATCAACATCATCACCATCTCCAAGACTCAAACCAGACTTTATCCACCCCTCCATGTTTGAAAAGCACATTGGACAGGAGAACTTCTTGTTTACATCGCGACTATTCCAAGAACCACACAAAGAACTCGAGAACTTCTTCAATGGCCGTATTCCGTTCATTAACTCACTCCACACAACCGGATTCGGTAACTTCCCTTTCATGTACACGCCTCAAAGTAGCCCACAAAGTAAATGCTCTGCCGACAGAGGCTCTTACAGGCATCAATATACACAAGACCATGCCAGATCTAAAACAGATCAAGTCACAAACGATATTTCAAAACTACTGAGCCGACCTCTATACTCTTTCGCTGGAAACTCCCCAAACTGCACTTCTGAGATGCTGAAGGTGTCACGAAACCATGCCAGTCAACTCAAAACAGGAAATGACTCCACCTTGCAAGTGTTACGCCATAATAAGCAAGGAAAGAATCCTATACACTTAACATCAACAATAAAACCTTCCGTACAAACACAATTCCAAGAAAAAAACGAGGCAAAACCTGTTTCACGTGTTGAAACTAAAGTTATAAAATCAGATAATGACACTTCGGCTAATTGCAAAATCGAATTAAAAAAAGAGAAATCAGGACAAAATCATGAAAAGTCCGGAGATTCTTCCGGAAAAACAGGCAGAAACCCAGTGTGGCCAGCTTGGGTGTTTTGTACCCGTTATTCTGATCGTCCATCTTCAGGTATGTAGTATGTCAACTATTTTCACTGTTTAACTGGGGTTTCTTCTCCTTTATCCAACAAATAAATCGAAGCGTCGTCGGTACTGCAAGTCAAAAGTCCATAATAATCAATATTGATCAATTCTTGTTTTCTTCTACTCTGTCATAACTGGCACAATGTGATTATTATATCTGGACACTTTTCATGTTCTGGCAAATGACCGCCCCAACATTCGAATCCTGGTCCTGTTGAATTCCACTGGAAACGCTGTTGTGACTCGTTTTGTTTCTGTCTCGCTGTGGTACCTGAGCCATATCTGTTTATATCGTTGATTCTCTGGAATCTAGTGACACGCGGAATAGCACATAAGTTTATACATCTTGTAATGCTACTTTCTTTGTTTTCTTCTTTCTTCTTCTTTGTCTTTTCGATTTCTACATTTTCTTATTTGTCTTCTCCTCCTTCTTCTTCTTCTTCTTCTTCTTCTTCTTCTTCTTTTTCTTCTTCTTCTTCTAATTCTGCTGCTTCTTTTTATTCATCTATGTTTTTTTCTTCATCATCATCATCATTTTCGTATCCTTTTGTACCTGTAATAAAGGTCGTTCACAGTTATATTGCTTGTTCAAACACAAGGAACTGTCTTCTATTATTGAAATTTTGTTTAATTCATCTCTTGCTTTATTTCTTATTGACTTATTTGTCGAGTTTTCCAGTAATCATCATTTAGTTTAGCTAATATCTTTAGTGCTCTTTTAGTTTTGTTACGTCCTTCATAACAGTCTTAAGTCTGAGACTCGACCAGCATTTGCAGGTACTGTTCTGCATTTTAGCACTTTCTAATTTGTTGTTGTTGTTTTTGTTGTTGTTGTTGCTGTTGTTACTGTGAGAGGTTGCCTTTGCTGCGTTGTCCACTCTTGACCGTATTTACATGGAAGCAGGATATAGTAGCAGACCTATGCTTCAACAAATGTTATGTTGGATCTATACTTCAACAAACGTAGTGTTGAATCTATACTTCAACAAATGGGGTGTTGGATCTATGCTTCAATACACGTAGTGATGGATCTATGATTCAACAAATATTATGTTGAATCTTTACTTCAACAAATGTAGTGTTGGATCTATGCTTCAACAAATGTAGTGATGGGACGACGAGGGAAGTTAAGTTACGGTTGCAGAATCTCTGTCCAGGACGTAATGAAGATTGTGAGCCCTTTTTGGCTTATAGTGCAATACAAGACGCCTCAATGATCTCACCACTACGGGGATTATAAACACACCCTACCTCGTTGGTCATGCTGCTATAACACAGATGCATAGTTTAGCTGCGATGTGAACAGCTGACGTGGACGAGAGCGGCTGTACACCTGGCATTTCTCAATTATTATTGCTCGTCTGGAAAAGTGTCTCATATAGTGGAACATATGAGAAATACAGAAAAATCAGACATAGCTATCCCGTGTACAGTTCCGTACACATCTCCATGACATACTAACAACTTTACAATGACCACTGCTTTCAGTGAGATATATTCCAGTTCATATCCGACGGGATAAAGACTCCCCACAAATGCTCTCTTGATAGACTCACATCTACCCGGCATCTCTTTAGCATGCAACGAACGGAATGGATACTAGATACCAGAGTGGATCTCATAATAAAGAATAGGGCAATCGTAGCTTACCATGAACACCGAACGTTAGATTAACTATAGGGTTGTGGATCTATCTAGTAACCGTATTATGAAAAACCACTTGAAATGGACACAATTTCGGCTAAGCACGCACTGAACATAGGATCATGCTTTAGTGGTAGGCCAATTGCTATGGTTACCCTGCACTTTGCAAGGGTCAAGATGAAGGCAAGAAATATATGCATACTGATGTTTTGTATTGTTTGCTAGTTGTGCACACTCCAGATTTGTCCTCTTAAGTGCTTCTTCAAGCTGGGCGCAAGTTGCATTCCAGAATCCAACAACTGTAGGTCAATGGGTCAACGATTGAGATGCTATCATTCAAAATGAGGTTGTCTTTGATTGGTAGGGATGGCTTTGATTGAACTGAGGTTGTCTTTGGTGGACATGAGGCTGTCTTTGATTGAACTGAGGTTGTCTTTGGTGGACATGAGACTGGCGTTGATTGAAATGTTGCCTTTGGACACGAGTCTGGTTTTGATTGAACTGTTGCTTTAGACATAAGTGTGGTTTTGATTGAACTGTTTCTTTGGACATAAGTCTGTTTTGAATAGACTGTTGTCTTTGAACACTAGTTTTGATTGAACTGTTGTCTTTGAATGACTTGAGGATGACTTTGATTGAACAGAGTTTGGCTTCAAATGACAATACGTTGTCTTTGATGAACAAGCGGTTGTATTTGACAGACAGGAGTTGGCTTTGATTGATATATTGTTGACTTTGTTGGACGGAATGTTGTCTTTGATTGAAATGAGTTATCTTATTGACAGGAGGTTACTTTGATTGACAAGATCCGGACTTTGTTTCACACAATGTTGTCGTTGATTGGCAGAAGTCATATTTGATTTGCAGAAGGTTACCACTGACAATACACGTATACTAACAATATGAGTGTCAGATATATGCAATATGGTCTAGAGAGCTGTTTACAGGAAGGAAGCAACAGCTCAACTGAAGACTTCTAAACACTCTGAAGATGGTTTATGTGTGAGGCTACTTAAACAACCATTGAATGACCAGACTTCCTACCAGGCTTCCTAAAAAGGGACGAGCTGTATTTGTCGCCCTACGCTTTTCAAGAAAGGGAAAGCTAGAGCCAGGACAGTTGGTACCGGTATGCTGTCATATGTTAGTTATACTCGTAATTACTATAAGGTGTAGAAACTATGGGCCACTAATAAACGGAGAAAAGACTTTGTGAGTTTTTGACGTGGAAATAAAGAAGAATTGGGCGCATGCAACAGAAAGAAAACAAAAAGAAAACAAAAAGCAACTCTTGGTGAAATTAGAGTCGCAAAGCGAATTGATGGTACAAATCTCAAATATTTTGGGTACATCAAAAGGCATAATACCTTTCTGCAAACAATACTGAAAGGGATTGTGAAGTGTAAACGGGTCGAGGTAAACAAGGCCTTAAGTGGTACAAAAACACCAGCAACGAGCAGAGAAATGCCTGCCAGATTGGGCCATCAACGCAAGAGGCAAAGGACGTTGGAGATCCATTACAGCTGGCCTTCGCTGGGAAGATGGCTATTGAACTGAACTGAAAACATATGCGCCTGCGTTATCGAAGCGTACATGTCTACCCAACTTAAAAGTATATCTTGTTTATTGTCAGGGAAGAGATTGTAAGGAGAAATGGAACTGTCGCCCGATGTCATAAAAAGCTAAGGTGAAGTACAAGAAAGTCGTACTAACAGTTCATCCCAGACAGAAGCGTCTTTGTGCATACCTACCCCATTCGACCCATATTCAGTGGTATAAAGTGGAATGTATCGCTACCAAGAATTAAACCAGGTTTCCTTGCTGTGAGAAGCAATGGTCTTCCCTCTCCGCTACGTAGACTTCTATGCATCGCTAGGGGCGAAACTGTATCAAAAAGACGAAAGTACACAACGTTGTCGCTTAGGGAGACAGAAAAATGCAATTTTGGGAAGCACTGTCCTTAACCAATCCTGGTTACCCAGAGGTCAATTTTAATTGGTTGGCACCCAAATCGGTTTCACTGAAGGTGTATCTGATTGGTTGAAATCAATCTCCAGGGGCATCTAATCTGTCGGACTCTACCAAAGGTCAGATTAATGACGGTGACCTCGGTCATCTGAAGATCTCTTTCTTGTCGCCCGGAATAGAATAAATAGTTTTAATTTGCAACCGTTTGACTTGTCTATTCTTTTCAGCTCCCACGGGAGCATAGCATTGTAACCAATGCCGACGCAATTATAATTTGCTATTTTGTCTTCCACTTTTAGCATTCTACAGTCACAATGACACAGCCGCGCTAAATGTCCTTATGTTTTGTTCCATTAAAAATTCATTCTTACTGCACTTCGGACAGACCCGTAGGTGCTCAGTCCTCTTAGTAAACGACGAAGACTGTAGATAAACATGGTTTCCGTAGCTTTTTGGACGTACCACACTCTTTCCCGCTCTTTCATACAAAAGTGCATCGCCGGATCATCAACTACAGTACCTTCAGAGAAGAGTCGCTAATTCCCTTCAAAACGTTACCTCTATCAATTGTCAATGAACCTCTTTAGCCATATAGTGAAATCTATGGAACTCTGTATCAGTCTAGTGAAACATATGAAACTCTGTATTAGTCTAGTGAAACCCATGGAACTGTATCAGTCTAGTGAAATCTATGGAACTGTATCAGTCTAGTGAAACCTATGGAATTCTTTAGCAGTTTAGTAGAACCTATGGAATTCTTTAGCAGTCTAGTAGAACCTATGGAACTCTGTATCAGTCTAGCGAAACCTATGGAATTCTTTAGCAGTCTAGTGAAACCTATGGAACTGTATCAGTCTAGTGAAATCTATGGAACTGTATCAGTCTAGTGAAACCTATGGAATTCTTTAGCAGTTTAGTAGAACCTATGGAATTCTTTAGCAGTCTAGTAGAACCTATGGAACTCTGTATCAGTCTAGCGAAACCTATGGAATTCTTTAGCAGTCTAGTGAAACCTATGGAATTCTTTAGCAGTCTAGTGAAACCTATGGAATTCTTTAGCAGTCTAGTAGAGCCTATGGAACATTTAGCAGTCTAGTGGAACGTATGGGACATTTAGCAGTCTAGTGGAACGTATGGGACATTTAGCAGTCTAGTGGAACGTATGGGACATTTAGCAGTCTAGTGGAACGTATGGGACATTTAGCAGTCTAGTGGAACGTATGGGACATTTAGCAGTCTAGGGGAACCTATGGAATTCTCTTGCAGTCTAGTGGAACCTATGGAACTCTTTAACAGTCTAGTGAAAGCCACAGAACTCTTTAGCAGTCTAGTGAAAGCCACAGAACTCTTTAGCAGTCTATTGATAGCTATTTAACTTTTTAGCAGTCTTTTGATAGCTATAGAACTCTTTAGCAGTCCAATTTAATCTATTAAAATCAACGGAAGTTCAGTCAAACCTATGGACCCCTTTGACAGTAGTGGAATAAGTAGAGCCCGTTTGCAGTTCATTGGAACCTACGGTTGCCTTTAGAAGCGTAGTAGAACCTATGGTGCCCTTTGGCAGTCTGGTTGAACCTGTCGTGACCTTTGGCACTCCAGTGTAACCTATGGTGTGCTTTGGCAGTCCAGTGGAACCTTTGGTGTCCTTTGGCAGTCAAGTGGAACCTTTGGTGTCATTTGGTAGCCTAGTTTTGGAATCTTGACAACGTCGTTGGATACATTTAACAGTCTGGAAATGTTTAACCATGCTTTTGACATCCATGGAAAGTACGAGGATACTTTTATCAGTGTGTTGAAGTCTACTGTTTAAGAATTATACTTTAAAATATATAAAATAGCATAAGAATAAGCTAAGGGCGAAACACATTTTTTTATTTTGCTGATACACTGACAATTAATCTTGTTTGTCCGGCATTTGGAGCCACAAATGGTATGAGACGGTTTTCGTTTGCTGAACCTGACATAAGCAATGCACTCTGAGTCGCAGACTCTGTCACAAGCAGCCGATTATGAGTTACTGACCTTGAAACAAGCAGCCGTCTATGAGACGCTGACTCTGACACAAGCAGCCGTCTATGAGACGCTGACCCTGAGTCAAGCAGCCGTCTATGAGACGCTGACCCTGAGTCAAGCAGCCGTCTATGAGACGCTGACCCAGAGTCAAGCAGCCGTCTATGAGACGCTGACCCTGAGTCCAGCAGCCGTCTATGAGACGCTGACTCTGGCGCAAGCAGCCGTCTATGAGACGCTGAACGCTGACCCTGAGTCAAGCAGCCGGTTACGAACCCGTAAGTGATGGCGTCTGCTCATCATTGTCTTCTGCCCTTACACTACTGTTGTTGGAGCTCAAGCCACTGATGTCAGTGACAGATGCAACTTACCGAACAATACCCACTTCACGCCTACGTCGTGGACCTGGAAACAAGCAGTAGCCTGGCCAACAAGGTTGGGATCATCACTGTAACCACGTTATGGTGAGTGGTGGAGAAGGCCAGCATTGCACTACGGCCAGGAGAGCCAACATGTAATTTCAACGTTAAGCACTAGGATGAACTAAAAGAAGTATAGTCAATAGTAGGGTAATAAATGATAACAGTTTCGGAAAACAGCACAACAGTAAACAAACAATACAACACCACAACACCATCTCAATTACAACACCGCAGCAACATAATAAATACAGTAACAATGCAACATCACAACACTAGAGTAAATCAAAACAACGCAGCAGCAGCACCACACCAACAGCGTAACAGATGAACACAACCACAACACAACAACAATACAGCACCCGCAACAACAATAACAGCAGAACAACAACATACTGTTATTGCATGTTATTGCATTCATAATAGAGAAAATATATTTCCGCTGAGGTTAGTCAGACTAGCGGGAACAGCGACCTCCTGACGAGAGTTGGCATTGGTAGATAACATTTGTCAGACATTACAATTAGGCAAATCAAATATCTTGGCCATATAAAACGACACGATACTTTATAGAAAACAATACTGGAGAGAAAGAGTGAAGGTGAAAATCCGAGGACAAGCGGCAAGCAGCGCTATTAGCGGGGGAGCAACGTCAAACGATGACCTTATGTCAGTCTGGCAGAGTGTACCGTCAAGATAAGAGACATGGGATATTGGTCCAATGCAGCCAACATTCATTGAGAAGACGGCATTTCATTTGAGTAAGATTAGCTACCACTGCAAGTTTGCAACATATTAAAACAACCATACATGCCCATAGGAAGGCTGCGTGACAGATGGATAGATGACATAAGAGAAATCCCATAAAGCGAATTTATAGGTATAAAAACGATGCCTATTACCAGTTGAACCGAAGAGAGCAGGTCGTTGTCTTCAGACTTCGCACTGGCCACAATAGACTGAGGTACCACCTATTCAACAAACTGAAGATAGGTGGTACCGACGAATGCCCGTGCGGTACTGGTAAAATGACCGCTGAACATCTGCTGCAGAACTGCCCGACATACGAGGATCAGAGAGAGCAGATGTGGCCATCACCAGTGGAACTGCAAGACAAGCTCTATGGCAGTGGCGACAGCCCCAGGATGACCGCCGCTTTTTTCGAAAAAATAATGGTTACTGTCTGACTGCGTACGAAGAAGAAGAAGAACTTATAGGTATAACGCTCAGCTTAAGACAGACAATTCCAGCTGCCTACGACGCGTATGACACAGGTGGATGGGCAAGTTCAGGAGTTGTAAAGGAAAGCTTAGTTAGAATACATGCACAGTAACAATGGACAATGGATCACAGAATCGACTTCATTGCACATGGGCGTCGCTATTTGGGTTCAGTGCCTGTCATTGCTAATAGTGTCGAGAACAGAGCAGAAACTAGGTAGCCCCTGCGGCGACTCAGTACCAATGTATAGCTGGTCGACTTGAAGATGAGGTATAACAATGGAACAAAAACTCATAGATCAATCTCTTGCCCGATCCAATTTCATCGATCATCTGAAATCTTTTCACTGAGCACTTGGGGTTATCTAAACACTAGGCTCTGAACTCCTTATTTAGACGTTTTACGATTTCTGCAGAACACCATGTTTTCCTGTCGAGTGTCCAGTATCTTGGAATGTAAAGTCAAGTCAGAGAGAACAAGAAAGAGAGAGAAAGAAAAAGATAGCGAGAGAGAATGCCATGCTATCCCAACAGCTGTCGTCTACCGGAGGATGTAGAGGTTAGCCAGAAACACTATCCTTTGAGCTGTCGTCTACCGGAGGATGTAGAGGTTAGCCAGAAACGCTATCCTTTGAGCTGTCGCCTACCGGAGGATGTAGAGGTTAGCCAGAAACGCTATCCTTTGAGCTGTCGCCTACCGGAGGATGTAGAGGTTAGCCAGAAACGCTATCCTTTGAGCTGTCGCCTATCGGAGGATGTAGAGGTTAGCCAGAAACGCTATCCTTTGAGCTGTCGCCTACCGGAGGATGTAGAGGTTAGCCAGAAACGCTCTCCTTTGAGCTGTCGCCTACCGGAGGATGTAGAGGTTAGCCAGAAACGCTATCCTTTGAGCTGTCGCCTACCGGAGGATGTAGAGGTTAGCCAGAAACGCTATCCTTTGAGCTGTCGCCTACCGGAGGATGTAGAGGTTAGCCAGAAACGCTATCCTTTGAGCTGTCGCCTACCGGAGGATGTAGAGGTTAGCCAGAAACGCTATCCTTTGAGCTGTCGCCTACCGGAGGATGTAGAGGTTAGCCAGAAACGCTATCCTTTGAGCTGTCGCCTACCGGAGGATGTAGAGGTTAGCCAGAAACGCTATCCTTTGAGCTCTCGTCTACCGGAGGATGCACAAGTTATCCAGAGACGGTATCCTTTGAGCTGTTTTCTAGCCAGAGTGAATTTTAATCCTGTTCGCTGTTTTCTAGCCAGAGTGAATGCTAATCCTGTCCGCTGTTTTCTGGGGGACCAGCGGTAGTCCTTGAATCCCATTTTGAGATCACTGACAAGTAAGGAAATATAAATTGTACCAGATCCTTTGCAAGCTGTTATCGCATTACCACGTTTTAATTTCTCATGAGCTATTAACCTGTCTGTCCTTTCACTGTTGTTGCTTAGTCATTGAAATATGTAAAAGATAATAATAATAGTAATATATAATACAGGTAAGCTAGATTTAGGCCTCTGAAATAATTGAAATTGTTCACGTGCTAGTGCTAATTAAGCCTAATCGACATACCGCACTATAGCTAGAAACATAAATGCTTATTTTCTATTTGCATGCTGCTGTGAGTACGGATAATGATAGTTCTTGCTCACTTCTTTCAGGCGGCCCGTCATGTTCTGTACACTCTTAGTAGCTATTCGTTTCTACGTTTAGCAGTGTTCATCTTTTTATTTTGGTATATACTTATAATCGAGTGTGCATACAAACAGATGATTGGCTTGTTGTGTCTTTGTACGAAAGAGGAGTCGATTTTTTTGGCCAATCATGCAGGTGACTACTCGGCGGGAGTGTCGCTGGTTACCTTCAGAACTGTTTGCAGGACAGTGGCTAACAGCCTGCTCATTTCGATGTAAAACACGTTACAGTGGTATTATTCATTGCTTCCCACGTTGGGCCTGCATGCCTTACATTTTCTGCATATGGGCCAACATTTTTGCATAAGTTCATGTTGCTATGACTTTATTTATTTGTTATCTCGTCTTCTGTTTATCAATATAATTTATTCACCTACCGTTTCGTTGCATCTTGTACCTGTAACCATATATAGACTCTAAGCGAGCAGGTCCCAAGATGGCTGAGACATCGTATAGTTGTACATGTCTGTGTATTCGGGTGCAGTAGTAGTTTCAACATTTCTGATGTTAATGTTTCTTTTGCTGGCAGTAGCGACTTTTCTTATGCACAAAATCTTCTGTTAAAATAAACCCTTTCCGCTACCTGAGTAGCGCATGTCTTCACTTTCACCTTACAGGGAGCATGCTCTTGCAGTGGTGTTGTCTGTAGAATTTACTTTTATGGACCTGAGACTCGTCACCTTGGAGGTATGAATCCCAGATACGTCACCATAGAGGTATGGACCTGAGACACGTCGCCTTGGAGGTATGAATCCCAGATACATCACCATAGAGGTATGGATCCTAGACACGTCACCATAGAGGTATTGATCCTAGACACGTCACCATGGAGGTATGGATCCTAGACACGTCACCATGGAGGTATGGATCCTAGAAATGTCACCATGGAGGTATGTATCCTAGAAATGTCACCGTGGAGGTATGGATCCTAGACACGTCCCCTTGGAGGTATGGACATGAGACACGTCGCCTTGGAGGTATGGACCTGAGACACGTCGCCTTGGAGGTATGAATCCCAGACATGTCACCATGGAGGTATGGATCATAGAACGTCACCCTAGGGGTATTGATCCTAGAACGTCACCTTAGAAGTATGGATCCTAGACATGGTATTGCAACTGAAGCTGTGCAACTGAAAAAGGCAAACTACGAAGAAGTAGAACCGGTATTTCAGAACAGTCTCAGAGACAAACATCACAGATAAAACCCAGCTTCGGATACAGTTGTTCACTTCCTGTGCCTTCTAAAAATCCTAGATCCTCGTCACATGTTTTGATGGTGCAATCTGCAAAGTTTTCACCACGCAACATGATGATGTTGTCATCTCATTTAGAGATCACACCTGACACATTTAGAGATCACACCTGACACATTTAGAGATCACACCTGACACATTTAGAGATCGCACCTGACACATTTAGAGATCACACCTGACACATTTAGAGATCACACCTGACACATTTAGAGATCACACCTGACACATTTAGAGATCACACCTGACACATTTAGAGATCGCACCTGTCACATTTAGAGATCACACCTGACACATTTAGAGATCACACCTGACACATTTAGAGATCACACCTGACACATTTAGAGATCACACCTGACACATTTAGAGATCACACCTGACACATTTAGAGATCACACCTGACACATTTAGAGATCACACCTGACACATTTAGAGATCACACCTGACACATTTAGAGATCACACCTGACACATTTAGAGATCGCACCTGACACATTTAGAGATCACACCTGACACATTTAGAGATCGCACCTGACACATTTAGAGATCACACCTGACACATTTAGAGATCACACCTGACACATTTAGAGATCACACCTGACACATTTAGAGATCACACCTGACACATTTAGAGATCACACCTGACACATTTAGAGATCACACCTGACACACTTAGAGATCACCCCTGACACATTTAGAGATCACACCTGACATATTTAGAGATCACACCTGACACATTTAGAGATCGCATCTGACACATTTAGAGATCACACCTGACACATTTAGAGATCACACCTGACACATTTAGAGATCACACCTGACACATTTAGAGATCACACCGGACACATTTAGAGATCACACCTGACACATTTAGAGAACGCACCTGACACATTTAGAGATCACACCTGACACATTTAGAGATCACACCTGACACATTTAGAGATCACACCTGAAACATTTAGAGATCACACCTGACACATTTAGAGATCACACCTGACACATTTAGAGATCGCACCTGCCACATTTAGAGATCACACCTGACACATTTAGAGATCACACCTGACACATTTAGAGATCACACCTGACACATTTAGAGATCACACCTGACACATTTAGAGATCACACCTGACACATTTAGAGATCACACCTGACACATTTAGAGATCACACCTGACACATTTAGAGATCACACCTGACACATTTAGAGATCACACCTGACACATTTAGAGATCGCACCTGACACATTTAGAGATCACACCTGACACATTTAGAGATCGCACCTGACACATTTAGAGATCACACCTGACACATTTAGAGATCACACCTGACACATTTAGAGATCACACCTGACACATTTAGAGATCACACCTGACACATTTAGAGATCACACCTGACACATTTAGAGATCACACCTGACACACTTAGAGATCACACCTGACACATTTAGAGATCACACCTGACACATTTAGAGATCACACCGGACACATTTAGAGATCACACCTGTCACATTTAGAGATCACACCTGACACATTTAGAGATCACACCTGACACATTTAGAGATCACACCTGACACATTTAGAGATCACACCTGACACATTTAGAGATCGCACCTGCCACATTTAGAGATCACACCTGACACATTTAGAGATCACACCTGACACATTTAGAGATCACACCTGACACATTTAGAGATCACACCTGACACATTTAGAGATCACACCTGACACATTTAGAGATCACACCTGACACATTTAGAGATCGCACCTGACACATTTAGAGATCACACCTGACACATTTAGAGATCACACCTGACACATTTAGAGATCACACCTGACACATTTAGGGATCACACCTGACACATTTAGAGATCACACCTGACACATTTAGAGATCACACCTGACACATTTAGAGATCACACCTGGCACATTTAGAGATCACACCTGACACATTTAGAGATCACACCTGACACATTTAGAGATCGCACCTGACACATTTAGAGATCACACCTGACACAGCTGCTTTCCACCATTCCTTCCAGTGATGTTTTCAGCAAGGTATTGTCTTTCCATATGACAGAAATATCTTAACTAACTGACTCAGATTCCGTTCATCAATTCTTGCTGCATCCTTAATTTCTACGAGACCTATGTATTAGTTTTCTTCCTGTTTCACGATGTCCGTCCAATTCCTCTCTATACCCGCATGTTGAGGACATCAATTCCTCTCTATACCCGCATGTTGAGGACATCAATTCCTCTCTATACCCGCATGTTGAGGACATCAATTCTCCTCTCCAACAGTTTGTTCATTGTTCTAATTCCTTCCCTAAACAGTCAAGACCAATATACATTATACCTGATTATTCTAGGTTTTAATTCAGGGATAACTAGATTAGATGTCAATATCTGACTCATGTTTGTGGGATGTCAATATGTGACTCATGTTGGTGGATGTCAATATAAGAATTATGTTGATGGATGTCAGTGTAAGACTCATGTTGGTGGATGTCAATGTAAGAATTATGTTGATGGATGTCAATGTAAGACTGATGTTGGTGGATGTCAATGTAAGACTCACGTTGGTGGATGTCAATGTAAGACTCATGTTGGTGGATGTCAATGTAAGACTCATGTTGGTGGATGTCAATGTAAGACTCATGTTGGTGGATGTAAATGTAAGACTGATGTTGGTGGATGTCAATGTAAGACTCATGTTGGTGGATGTCAATGTAAGACTCATGTTGAGCGAGCAGACAAGCATTAGAATGGTCGTCAAATTAATGATGGAAATGGATGTGATTATTTGAAAAAGACGAATTCGCGCCATAATTTGCTGGGACGTTACGCTCCTTTGTTTTGTACTGACTTTCTGTGTCGTTTCCAAACTATTCATTCTCACGTGGGTTCCAAATGCTGATAATATTGTATTACTTCTTCATCTGGGTGTGTTCTATCCAACTCGACTCGTGCCTCTGATCATCCAACTGCATTGACTATTGTCCTGCTCTGTAGCACACCCTTGTTGGTTATCACATTTCCTCATTTCATACAATACGTCCGACGCATGTGTCAGACATCTGTTGGTGTAGGCCTGCAGTCTGGCTACAGAACTTTTGGCTACTTACAATGCGTCCGATCAATATGGCAGGACTGCTGTTACATTAACATTCAACAGATTAATCTCGATCACTGTTAATGACTTTGAACCTTGACGAAGAGAAGCCATTGCTAAAATAACGTTTTAGACTCACTCAATAATTACATATTACTTATAGTTTACACATAATACTGCGATATACCCATTTAAGCTATTATAAACGTCAAGCATGGAAAGTAGACACGTTTTAATGCACACTGGATATACAGAAGATCCTTTAATACAACTTTTGCTTAGTAAATTTGAATTAGTCTTTTAATGAGGCTGTTCAATTAATTGCTAAAATGTCATCTACGCTGAACGTTTCAGTCCTCTATATTTTTGATATCCTTTTATGATTTAGGAATCCCTCCCCGAGAGTCGATGGTTGAACCACAATGACACCAGTCTAATGCGCAAGGGAAGAAAGGTTCAAATATCGGCAAGGTCTAATTTTTTTTATGTCGGAGGAAAACTATAAACCTAGCCTGTGCACTGTGGAGCAGCTGCAGCGTTATGCGACTTTCATTCCTTTATACACCCTGATTAACGTTCTCACAGACAGCCACGTCAGAGATACACTAACAGCCTCAACGCTGTTCTCATGCTTGAGTTAATTGTACGCCAAGATCTGATCGGTAACGACGTTGTCTCCAAATATAGCAGAGAAGTCTTATCCAAATATAGCAGAGAAGTCTTAGACTTTGTCTCACATTGACCTCTCACCATCCATAATCAATGTATCAGTGCCATCGAACGTATTACCAGAAGCTAATCGCCAGAGTTTTCACGAATTTTCACTGAGAATCGGTCGAAGAAACTATTCAACTGAAGAAGGTTGGACAGTGTCTTTCATGCTGTAGTGTAATGTAAGGTTTAACAGGAGTTTCAGAACCACGGTTATCACATTGGCGATCCTAACCTCGTTAGCCAGTCTGTTGACCCACACCCTGTTTCTAGGTGCACCGCGTGAATATGCGGTGTAGTGTTGGTCAGTATGTCAGAGAAAACCTTGAATGTAGCGACTAACATACGTTCTGTGTAATCTCTCTGTTGGTCAGTATGTTAGAGAAAACCTTGAATGTAGCGACTAACATACGTTCTGTGTAATCTGTTGGTCAGTATGTCAGAGAACACCTTGAATGTAACGACTAACATACGTTCTGTATAATCTGTTGGTCAGTATGTCAGAGAAAACCTTGAATGTAACGACTAACATACGTTCTGTATAATCTGTTGGTCAGTATGTCAGAGAAAACCTTGAATGTAACGACTAACATGCGTTCTGTGTAATCTCTCTGTTGGTGAGTATGTTAGAGAAAACCTTGAATGTAACGACTAACATACGTTCTGTGTAATCTCTCTGTTGGTCAGTATGTTAGAGAAAACATTGAATGTAACGACTAACATACGTTCTGTGTAATCTGTTGGTCAGTATATTAGAGAAAACTTTGAATGTAACAACTAACATACGTTATGTGTAATCTCTCGGCATTGAACAAGCGCAGGCGATGAGTCGAGTTAAAATGGTAGAAGCTAACACATTCAAATAAATAAACAAATGCTTTGCGAAAAGTGGATATCATCACAAAATGTTATCTAAAAAAATGTAGGTAAAATGAATAATAAAATGAGAACGCATCATAACTCGAGCCATCATAATCAAAATAGCAAATGTTTTTCAAAAAACACATTTTACAATTGGATTTGCTTAATATCATAAAACGAGTAATTATCTGACCTCAATTAATTTATTCTGAAACTAACAGTTGCCTAGGCTTAATCGTTCATTCTGAAACTAACAGTTGCCTAGGCTCAATCATTCATTCTGAAACTAACAGTTGCCTAGGCTCAATTGATCATTCTGAAACTAACAGTTGCCTAGGCTCAATCGTTCATTCTGAAACTAACGGTTACCTAGGCTCAATCGTTCATTCTGAAACGCACAGCTATCTTGATGCAACTATTCATTTAAAAATGGGCAATTACTTAACTCAATTATTTATTCTAAATTGGACAATTAAGTAAACTTGCTTATTTATTTTAGCTTGGACATTATTTTTGTAAACAGTTAAAATGTAGAAAGTTTAATGTAGACCTATACACATGTTTCATTGATTGTACCAAGGCCTTCGATACGGTAAAACATCAAAATCTTTGGAAAATCATAAAGGAAATGGGGTTTCTTGTGCATATTATTCATCTCATTGAAACGGTATACCAAGATCAACAAGCCACTATCCGAGTATCTGGGCAAACATCAGATTGTTTTGCAGTACAAAATGAAGTAAGACAGGGATGTATCCTCTCACATTATCTATATAACATATATGCGGAATGTATATTGAGAAATGTTCGAGAAGACAAGAACATTGAAAGTTTCGACCCATTTACGATTGGCAGGCACGAGATTTCAGAGTTACGATACGAAGTTGACACATTGATACTATCAAGAAGTACAGAAGGGCTAGAGCAGCTACTTTCAGCCGTTAATGGACATAGTAAAGATCAAAACCTGTTTATAAACATAAATAAAACAAAGATAATGACCACCGACAAAACACAATGTCAGCATAAATTTACAGTGGGTGGTGAGGAAATAGATCAGGTCATACATTTTGAATATCTGGGATTCAGAATTGACAAATGTGGCGACTGCTCGAAAAAAATCAGAAGAAGACTAGCCTTGGCAATGCAGAGACTGAACAGCCTGAAGAAATTATGGCAGAGCACCAACTAAATGATAAAAGTAAAAGTCTTGAGAGCCTGTGTTTTTCCTTTGGCAGCTTATGGTTGTGAATCATGGACGATTACCAAAATTTCTAGACAAAGAATCGAATATCCATCGAGTCAAAATGTTACAGATGGACAGAGAAAAAGACAAATGTAGACATTCGTCAAGAGTTGAGAATTGAGGAGAACTGGTTTATCAATTCCATTTTGGCTAGAAAATGCAAATACATCAAGAGGCACAACGGTCTTGTCAGAACAGGGATGGAAGGTATGGTGCCAGGCAAAAGAGGAAGAGGTAAACCAAAAAAACGATGGCACCAAGATATCCAGGAATACCTGAGGCTGGAGTTTTGGCAAGAGAATGAGTTTCTTTCAGACAGACTGTGATGGGAGCGACGTTCTATAAAGGACATGCTACATGTAATGGACATTATGTTCACTCAGATGTATCTTCTAAATTACCCAATTATCTCAACACCATTACATATTATAAAACTAGTATCTGTCTGAACGGAGGCATTTATGATAATTCGAGCAATTATCTTCAACAGTGCAAATGATATCAAACAAGTAGTTATTAAAAACAAAGTTAATATATAAGTCAATTAGTACTTACCACAGAATAACCGCTAACTAGGTCAATTTGGTCCAAGATCCAGCACATTAAATGTGCTGACAGCAGCAAGCTACTTTTACCTGGATGCTCACATCAAGGTCAGAGTACCAGAACTATAACAGTCAGTGACTCTTTGTGGGCCCTTACATCAGGGTCTACGAACCAGAGCTGAACAAGATCTTCTTTAGCCTCTAAGTGACAGCAATGGAAACGGTTGCACTAATGTAGTTTTGTTCAAGTCAGTTTGCTCTCTCCACCCCCCCCCCCCCAAACTAACAAAGATAACAAACATAGCAAACATAAGAAACACCTCCCGACAACACTCTATTCGTTATTGAGCAGTGTTAACACGGACGCCATTCTACATCTCAGCTGCTCAAGGTCATCTGACACTTAACATCTGCTGCCTGTAGTAATCAGAAAGCTGGATACTGCTGCCACCCAAACTACCAACTACATTTGTCCGCTGTCCTGTATCATTGTGTGACATACTTACTGACTTACCCTCGCGGTCTCACTTACACCGATAGTTCCAGATTGTTTGTGTGATTCTACCGGTTAGTAGCAGTCTAAAAAATGCCTGTCACCGGTATTTGTGTTCAAACTATGCTCAACGCCGGATTTTAAAAAAAACGTTTTCACATGCACTTAAATGGGAGAAAATGTCGATCAATGTTTTATCAATGTCACCACCTACATTTTCTTAAGGGGAGGGAGAGGGTGTAGAGAAGAAAAGGAGATAGGATGGGGTAGATGTACTCTTTTTTCTTTCAACTGAGGTAGAATTGATACTTTTAATTGCGTGAAATGACACTGCACATTCGACTTCACCACTCATTGTAAAAATCAGTTTACGTTTCCTAGAGGTACTATCTAGATGTATCAATAAATCCGTATAAGACAAGATTTGGTTGTGGATCGTGTTACCACTAACCAGACCCCTCAACCACCTCAGTCAACTGGAACCCAAATTAAGAGATAAAAACATCAACGTGTGCCTTCGCATAATAAGTGTTTGACTGATTCGCATCTTCCTCTCCAACTGAAGCACAGGTACACCCCTACAGGAAGCCTGTATTCAAAAATGTGTAGTAGTGGTTTGAATGACACTGACTTATTAATGATGAAGAGGTTGGTCACGCAATGCACACCCCTCTTCCTTCGCTTTTTACTACATGTCTGGATTACGTTTGGACTATTCTATTAAAACTCGGTACATCTCGGGGGATGCAAGTGTTTATTCATGTTCAGACACACACACGAGTGATGAAGGTGTTATTGATGAACACACACAAAGGTGTTGAAAGTGTTTATTCATGAAGAGACACACGAATGATGAAAGTTTTAATCGATGTTCACACACCGCGAGTGATGAAAGTTTGAATCGATGTTCACACACACGAGTGATGAAAGTTTGAATCGATGTTCACACACACAAGTGATGAAAGTTTTAATCGATGTTCACACACACGAATGATGAAAGTTTTAATCGATGTTCACACACACGAGTGAGGACAGTTTTAATCAATGTTCACACACGCGAGTGATGAAAGTTTTAATCGATGTTCACACACACGAGTGATAACAGTTTTAATCAATGTTCACACACACGAGGGATGAAAGTTTTTATTGATGTTCACACACACGAGTGATGAAAGTTTTTATTGATGTACACACTTAATGTCTTCGGACACTTTACTTCTAAATGCACTTCGTGTAACGACAGGTCCAATGCAAGCTGGATGGTCCTCGTATAACACGTCTACCTGTGTTTGAACAAATCAATTAGTGGTATGTTGATCCTTGTAAGCAGCTCTGTCGTACCGCTGCAGGGAAAGCATTAATGCTTTTCAATGTAATTTTTTTTTTTTTTTGCCCTCGCCTTATTTCTCAATTCCCAAAGGTGGTGTGCGTTACACTGTGGTTTTTTTATTTTGCGCCCGTTGGCCCAGTGTATCCGACTTCAACATACATTTTATGTAAGGGTCTGCTTCCTCCTGCATTTTCTAAGGGTTTGCTTCCCCGGGGTAACGGCCAGTGCTGTGATGGGGATCGAACCCAGCACCTTCTGATTGTGAGCCGTGTCACTTAACCACTAGCCCACGCCGTCCCCTCAATTTTTTTTTCAGTGACATTGCGGTCCTTCGTCATAGTTATATATAGAAAATGCAAGAATTTTTTTCAATTGGGTTCTTGGTATTTTCATCAAATTAGCATTAGGTTGTACTGTTTTGTTATGCCTGTGATCAATTGAACGTAACTTGAAAAGCTATTTCATTCAGTTTTGTTGCCTTTGGCCCTTAACTGTTCCCAGCCTGCTTGTAAGGCAACAGAAAATGAGAATTAATCATATGCATGCAAATATAGACATACTTAATAAAATGATCTGTTTGTTAAAGGTCAAGATGTAGTTAGTTCCCATCACAGACCCACTTGTGTTGGGGATGAAGTGATCTACCTCAGTGTTGATCAGATGATTTCCGATTCGTAAGGCTATAAGACTAGACATCGAAGCTTCAGAGCAAGAAAAAGTCAAAGAAAATGGTCCGGATTAAGGGTGTTAAAGACAAAATACAGAGGTATGGATTTAAAATAACTGCTGTCACGAAGACAGCAGGACAAAATTTGACAACTCCCCACATTGTCTAGCCATTTAACGTAGAAACACGAGCGTGACCACATGAGACAGTCTCATTTAACGTGGAAGCACGAGCGTGACCACATGAGACATTCTCATTTAACGTAGAAACACGAGCGTGACCACATGAGACATTCTCATTTAACGTGGAAACACGAGCGTGACCACATGAGACATTCTCATTTAACGTGGAAACACGAGCGTGACCACATGAGACATTCTCATTTAACGTGGAAACACGAGCGTGACCACATGAGATATTCTCATTTAACGTAGAAACACGAGCGTGACCACATGAGACATTCTCATTTAACGCGGAAACGCGAGCGTGACCACATGAGACATTCTCATTTAACGTGGAAACACGAGCGTGACCACATGAGATATTCTCATTTAACGTGGAAACACGAGCGTGACCACATGAGATATTCTCATTTAACGTGGAAACACGAGCGTGACCACATGAGACATTCTTATTTAACGTGGATACACGAGCGTGACCACATGAGATATTCTCATTTGACGTGGAAACACGAGCGTGACCACATGAGACATTCTCATTCTCTTTGATGAACTTTCAGATTTGCGTTTTGTTGGTCGTTAAGTCTATTTCCATTTTTAGCGAAGGTGCATTCAATTCAGCCTTAGACAGAGTCATTTAGGTTATATCAGAATATGTTATTTATTATTTCAGAGTACAATGTCTAATTTTCTCAAGTCATTTATTGCACTTTGTGACACCAATCACGATAATTCCCTGAATTAATCATGTCTGACGCAGGTGTTCGGTTGAACTCTCACTTGAACCAGCTTTGTAATGGTATGTACTATTAACCGAATTATTTCACACTAGAATTACCCTTTGACAACATCATCCAATGATATATATATATATATTTATGTATATGTATATGTATATGTAATGACATACCATGCTACACCAGACCGCACAGGAATACGTTAGCATAAGTACCATAATACTGTACTGATATAAACACAAAGCCAGTTAGTTTCTGAAGTGCATAATTTATCATATGGTATGTTAAAATAGATAGATACGACTTTACTGCACACTGGCAGCCTAAACGGGCTTAATCTCTTTCAGGATTTTCAAACGAGGTCATAGCCACAGGAGTTGTCTGCTAATGTCCAATGCGTCTAGTACTAAGTTTTTTAATCACCGTTAAATGCATATATAGGTAATGAATGACTCAGTTACAGCAAAAGGATCAACAGAAAGCCAAATCGTTGTTACGGACATAAGGCCTTCGTTAGGGGCAAAAAAGTACCTACGAGGTGTGTGTGGCGGGGAGGGGGGGGGCGGGTGGAGGTGAGGGTCATAAGTGGTTTAAGGGGTCTTGTGGCCTTGACGTGATTTCACTTTTTTGTTTTAAATGGCGTAGTCACTGTGTCATTTCGGAAGTACTCGTATGTTTTTTGTTTTTTATAGTCTGTGTCTACGCGTGCCCCTTTTAATTTGTGTTTATTTTACATGTCATCCTATTGTCCATTTCTTGTTTGAACTACTCCTTTTTCACAACTGGCATACAGTGACCAACATCTCTTTATCCACTTCCTGTTATTGACTGTCAACTCAAAGCGAATGGCATCTTCTTCACGGTTCAAGTCGTTGCTTTTGTTGAAATTATTTAGTCCTTTTCGTTCGTTCTTTGTTATTGACTAAAGCCATGTTTCCGTAACATGATGCCGTTTTGGATTCGTAGTTTGAGTTCATTAAGCCATTACATATCAATGTTTTGTTTAAGATTGTTTACCTTCAGTACCACGGTAGCTTACATGTATCTATTTGTGAAAGCATTGTTGATTCTTGACAGATGTTTTGTGACAGTGGATTATAGTGGCTTTTTATATCCTAATGCATACTCAGAAAAACGTGACCGATACCTTCCTCGCTTTAGTGCAGTGTAAAGATTCTCATCAGGCTCGGTACTTGGAGAATCACAGAAATATTCCCAACCCCGTCCCTTAGGAGAATCACAGAGATAATCCCAACAACGTCCCTTTGGAGAATCACAGAGATAATCCCAACCTCGTCCCTTAGGAGAATCACAGAGATAATCCCAACCTCGTTCCTTATGAGAATCACAGAGATAATGTCAACCTCGTTCCTTAGGAAAATCACAGAGATAATTCCAACCTCGTTCCTTAGTAAAATCACAGAGATAATCCCCACCCCGTCCCTTAGGAGAATCACAGAGATAATCCAAACCACGTCCTTCATGATAATCACAGAGATAATCCCAACCCCGTCCCTAAGGAGAATCACAGAGATAATCCCAAACCCGTCCCTTAGGAGAATCACAGAGATAATCCCATCCCCGTTCTTTATGAGAATCACAGAGATAATTCCAACCCCGTTCTTTATTAGAATCACAGAGATAATCCCAACCCCGTTCGTTATGAGAATCACAGAGATAATCCCGACCCCGTCCCTTATGAGAATCACAGAGATAATCCAAACCCCGTTCTTTATGAGAATCACAGAGATAATCCCAACCCCGTCCCTTAGGAAAATCACAGAGATAATCCCAACCCCGTCCCTTATGAGAATCACAGAGATAATGCCAACCCCGTCCCTTATGAGAATCACAGAAATAATCCCAACCCCGTCTCTTAGGAGAATCACAGAGATAATCCCAACCCCGTCCCTTAGGAGAATCACAGATATAATCCAAACCCCATCCCTTAGGAGAATCACAGAGATAATCCTAACCCCGTCCCTTAGGAGAATCACAGAGATAATCCCAACCGCGTCCCTTAGGAAAATCACGGAGATAATCCCAACCCCGTCCCTTAGAAAAAACACAGAGATAATCCTAACCCCGTCCCTTAGGAAAATCCCCGAGATAATCCTAACCCCATCCCTTAGGAAAATCACGGAGATAATCCTAACCCCGTCCTTTAGGAAAATCACAGAGATAATCCCAACCCCGTTCCTTATGAGAATCACAGAGATAATCCCAACCCCGTTCCTTAGGAAAATCACAGAGATAATCCTAACCCCGGCCCTTAGGAAAATCACAGAGATAATCCCAACCTCGTTCCTCAAGAGTATCACAGAGATAATCCCAACCCCGTCCCTTAGGAGAATCACAGAGATAATCCCAACTCCGGCCCTTAGGAAAATCACAGAGATAATCCCAATCTCGTTCCTCAAGAGTATCACAGAGATAATCCCAACCCCGTCCCTTAGGAGAATCACAGAGATAATCCCAACCCCGTCCCTTAGGAGAATCACAGAGATAATCCTAACCCCGTCCCTTAGGAGAATCACAGAGATAATCCCAACCCCGTCCCTTAGGAAAATCACAGACATAATCCCAACCCCGTCCCTTAGGAAAATCACAGACATAATCCCAACCCCGTCCCTTAGAAAAATCACAGAGATAATCCTAACTCCGTCCCTTAGGAAAATCACAGAGATAATCCTAACCCCGTCCCTTAGGAAAATCACAGAGATAATCCCAACTCCGTTCCTTATGAGAATCACAGAGATAATCCCAACCCCGTTCCTTGGGAAAATCACAGAGATAATCCTAACCCCGTCCCTTAGGAAAATCACAGAGATAATCCCAACCCCGTTCCTTATGAGAATCACAGAGATAATCCCAACCCCGTTCCTTAGGAAAATCACAGAGATAATTCTAACTCTGGCCCTTAGGAAAATCACAGAGATAATCCCAACCTCGTTTCTCAAGAGTCACAGAGATAATCCGAAACCCGTTCCTTATGAGAATCACAGAGATAATCCCAACCTCGTTCCTTATGAGAATCCAGAGATAATCCCAACCTCGTTCCTTATGAGAATCACAGAGATAATCCCAACCTCGTTCCTCGGGAGAATCACAGAGATAATCCCAAACTCGTTCCTCAAGAGTATCACAGAGATAATCCCAACCTCGTTCCTCAAGAGTATGACAGAGATAATCCGAACCTCGTTCCTCGGCAAAATCACAGAGATAATCTCAACCTCGTTCCTTATGAGAATCACAGAGATAATTCTAACCTCGTTCCTCGGGAGAATCACAGAGATAATCCCAACCTCGTTCCTCGGGACAATCACAGAGATAATCCCAACCTCGTTCCTTAGGCTCATAAACACAAGTTGTTTCCACGTGCACTGCCAGAACGTCACGTCTTTGTCAGAGGGCATTAATTAGCTTTCGCAGAGATTTAAATATATCTCTCCCTCCTTAGCTTGATATATATCAACCACTGTTCTATCGATCTTAAACACTTTTTGCATAATTACCTTTTAAAAAATTCCTGGCATCATGGTATTTGGACATCCCGCTCCTAACTCATATGATAGATAAGAAACATTGTTTAAGACTGAAAATGATTTTTGTTACAAAGGTTGTACGGATAAACATGACTTGTGAACCCGTGACTCCATTTGCTTGGCTCAGTTCATCATCGTGCGAATGATACATTCAGTTTGGTTGAGTCATTTCCACCAAATTGCAGACTTTACTTAGTTATAAGATCCATTAAAAAACATTGAAACACGAGTTACATCATAACATGTCGATATTAAAAGTGTAATACTACCTTTCCCGGGCTGCTCTCAGCTATTGGAGATATACGCTCAATTCCATAGAAATTCTTTAACAAAAACTTGTGCAATGAGACAAATATTTCTTATTAGACACTAAAAAATTAGTACATAATGCACATAATACTGAGCAGCATGGTCATCAGCTGCTAATGCACGTCGACCATGGACAATTCTCCTGGCTGTTTGAAGGAGCCATGAAACTACTCCGATATGAGAGGTACAGAATGCTGCTTGACTTTCGACCGTATCCCAAAGAAAGAACACAAAAAAACATAGTCCTGGTGGAAAAGTACAGCATTTTGTCAATCCACCCTAAGACGACAAAACTAGACGATTTGGCAATGGATCGTCTAAAACGTGGCTGCTTCATCCATCGGAGAAAGAGACATAAGACATCACCAAGATCATCTACCAATGAATACAACACCGCTAAATCGCACAACGTGTAAAATACCACGAAAAAAGAGTAGCGAAATCCTACGCATTTAACATCAATCAGTGGCTTCAGAATTGAATATAAATATAATAATTTGTGAAAGCGAACTTTCACATCGAATTTTATCAAAGAAAAATATCCAAAACAATCGTGGATACATGTCTACACCCATGGATCATGAAGGAATAGTGTATTTGTCTATGTCCCAGAAACCATCGCGAGACAAGGAATATTCTGATATATAAAGTCTGCTCATATATACAGCTGAGGTTCAAGTTCTTAAACAAGCTGCAAATATGATTTATAACTACATATCTAACTGCTACAAGGTAGTCGTCTTCATCAATCCACTTTCTGGAGACTGAACTAATCAAGGAAAGCGAACGGTACGTCATTGTGCCGAGAAATGAGATGGCAGATTAACTTGTAAAACAAGGTTGCGAAATCCCACAATAAGACATTTGAAATCATATATTTTGAGAAAATGAGAGCTATCCATGTTCTGAGAAGACAACAGTGAACAAGGTACCATTGCTCGACAGGGATGGATCACTATTCTTCGCCTCACGACTTAGAAGACACATCTATAAACTTCTGCTGTCTGCTTCACAGCTGTGCATATGTGCCTTGAGTGAACACACTGCTGAACATGTGGTACATGACTGTTCCATGCATGTTAAGCTACATAAAATGCACTGGCCCAACGCTTAAACAGTTGTCTCACAATTGCACCGAGCTAAAGACAAACTTCAAACATGGGCCGAGTTCATCGCAAAAGCTCATCTGCCAGAATAGACATTGGATGTGATGACAAGAAGCCCTTATTAACAAACATGTTTGCCCAGTGGCGGTAGAGACGGGGATGGGGCCGTGGAATTGGAGGAGGGTTATTGTTACAAAGTGATTGATGGAACGGCTCATCACTTGATGATGCACAGAATCATCAAAGAGCAAGGTCGTATACTTACGGGCAACTGGTCAATTGTTACAATTGGGCTTAAATTGGAAATAGTAGGCAAAACAATTTATGAAACTCCGTCTTATGAAACCACGCGACAGTGAAGGAAATAAAAGGAAATATAGTATACAATAAGAAGACAGTGAGACATTGAAGAAATCCGGCAGATAGTAGGAACAAGGCTGTGCAAATAATAGATAGACAGGGGGTTGAAATGTATGGTCACAGGATATGAATATCTGTCAACTTGAAAATCATGAGAGCTTATAACAACACACACACACACACACGAGCTTCAAACAAGACGAGTACCAAGAACCAAATAGATTACTGGTGTTAAATAAACATTGCAAAATGACGTCAGATGACGACGCAGCAATTACAGTTGTCCCCCGAACCACCTTGACCTCTATCGCCTTCAATCAATTAACGAATATGTTAAAATCAAAATAACTGAGTAGAATCAAACATAGGATAATATACGCTAACGGTATATGGAACTTGAAGTTGGAAAAGAACAAAAAACACTTGAAAATAGGCATATGGATGTCACAGTTGGAAAATGGCAAACATGCTTGAAAAAAGGTAGAACACATTCGAAAATGAATGCCTTAGACGTCTAAGGGCATTGTCTGGACATAATTTCTGATTAATGAGCAAATAAATACGGTTCACAGTCCATCAAAAAATATGTTTCTAGTGTCGTATTGATAAATCATTGGGCGTACCTCGGGCACGTTCCGAGCTCCTCAGCCCTGTGTGCTAACGGGATTTCTGCACAAGTGATTACATAGCAACCATTCAACAAAAGGAATGGAGAAAGACCCAGAGATGCTCATGGTGCAACCATACGGTTAGAGAGCCTGCACGAACCACAGATTGGGGACACACAGATTGGGGACGAACAGATTGGGGACGAACAGATTAGGGGCGAACAGATTGGGGACGAACAGATTGGGGACGAACAGATTAGGGGCGAACAGATTGGGGACGAACAGATTGGTGACGAACAGATTGGGGACGAACAGATTGGTGACGAACAGATTGGTGACGAACAGATTAGGGACGAACAGATTGGGGACGAACAGATTAGGGACGAACAGATTGGGGACGAACAGATTAGGGGCGAACAGATTGGGGACGAACAGATTGGTGACGAACAGATTAGGGACGAACAGATTGGGGACGAACAGATTAGGGGCGAACAGATTGGGGACGAACAGATTGGGGACACACAGATTAGGGACGAACAGATTGGGGACGAACAGATTAGGGGCGAACAGATTGGGGACACACAGATTAGGGACGAACAGATTGGGGACGAACTGATTAGGGACGAACAGATTAGGGACGAACAGATTGGGGACACACAGATTAGGGACGAACAGATTGGGGACAAACAGATAAGGGACGAACAGATTAGGGACGAACAGATTGGGGACAAACAGATTGAAATGGAAATTCTTGCCGTTTTTGCACAGCAAGGCCATAAAGCCAAAAATGGATTGAAAATGGCATCCACAATGATAGCACACATAAGATGACAATATTTTCTTCTTTTTCTTCGTCGTTCGCTCTCGAATGTTATCGAATTTTCTAATAAACTTGGCGATCCGTTTCAGATTTATCTCATAACCATACATTGTATCCAGCGCTGGTTTGGTGGGGGTAGGGGCATGTCGTCGCTCTGTTCTTTTGGTGGAGCCGACAAATCTGGAGAACCTGTTATATTTGTTCGTTCTCACTACAATGGCAAATGTCTATGTGTCCAAAATATAATTTGTTAAACATTTGATTTTCCAGTCTTCAAAAAACGTTTCTTTTTGGCAGTCTGAATATTGTAACTTGATCTCTTCTCGACAAAGAGTAGAACGCTTCTGCTATTTCAGATTTTTAGTGTTCTTTGTGTCTCTAGTCTTTGAAGCTAATCTCCATTAGTCTTTCTCTATATCTTCATATGTAGCTGTTCAATTTTTTTCTCAAAGATGAATTTTTGACTTTGTTGCATATGCTGGAATTGTATTATCTTAAGCTAATCTGACATTTTCTGTGTATACACATTTCAATATATGCACTCCATTTAGTTAGCTCTACTGTTATTATTATTACAGTTACTCCATGTTCAGCTATTTGTTAATTTTTGTATTTGTTTTCGCGTGTTAGTCCAGTGTTGGCATATATGGGTGGAGGGGGCCGTCTTTTTGTGGTAGCTCTTGCACATTTAAGCGAAGTAGAGGTGTTTTCCATAGCAGTTACACTACTGTCGGGGAAGGAGCTCTTATGTTAGAGACCCATATATTTAGCCACAGCTTGTATGAGGTATGGGGGAATCTACCATCCTTCGCTTCCTTCCACGTTAATAGTTGTCTGCCAGGTACCCATTAACAGCCAGGTAGACTGGAGGGATACGATTGAGGGATTTGAGCCCAATACCTTTGTCGCGATAAACCAGTGCTCTATCACTTCAATAATGAGACGATCCTTTTCTCGCACAGTTTCAGCGTGGCTGTTTTGTCTTTTTTGAAAGTGTACAAATGGTGTGTGATGTTTCCTTCTTACCGATGGTCATACATCGTTTCTGAGTCCACTGATCTACCCTATCCTCTCTAGTGCTTCCTGCCTCTTGCAATTTGCCTTTCTTTTCTCCAGCTGCCGGTAAGGTTAGATTAGCATCATATAGCTAGATGGAAACTTTCTTTAGTATTTTATGCAGCATATTGTTCATGAAGACCAATATCAATGTAGGTTAGGGCCCACTGCCCCGTCGTACGCCTTGTTTACATGTCATTCTAGGGGATATGTAGACCTGTACTTTCATTCTGCCATAGTTATTCTGGAGGAATTGGTCAATCCATTTGCACATGCGGCCACAGACTCCATATTTGAGTATATATTGTCTTGAACTTTGCTCTCCACATCTTATCAAATGCTTTCTCTATACCTACACAGACTGCCAGTGTGATTCTATTCCTGGCAAGCATCTTCAATCTCGTGTTGGATGTGTCAGCCTGTCCTGTGTTGACATGTGTTGTCTGAAGCCAATTTGTTGTGGTATATAATCGAGTTTTTAAGATGACACATGTCCAATATTCATCAGTTTTTCTATGTCTACCATTGTAACTAAGCAACATAATTGGTCTGAATAACTGTCAGCATGTGCGTTTTGTATTTAATGTGGTTTACTACAAGAACAATGGTTGCGTGCTTTCACATTCGCTTCGCTGTCCGTTCCATTAAGCTTATATTTATGATTTCAAGTGATTTCGTTTTACTTTTGGATCCAATTATTATTTTAACATCTTATTTGTAATTTCATCCCTTTCTTTAGATTTTTTGCATTTTTTCTTGTTTTTCCTCTAGATGTGTTCACATCTCTTTAATGTTTCCAAAATCTTTCTGTATTTTGCTGTGTTTAGTTGAATATTTCTTTTCATAGTTTCGTCTGTTTCTGCAAATTCTTTGCCAGTCCTTTTCGTGAAGTTTCTGCACATGCTCTAACCAGTATGGTTTGTAATTCTTTATATCATCTCTGGGAATTGATTACCTTCATTCTTTCAGGATTGCAAATTTGCACTTTTCTGTCATTTCACCTAAATGTGTTTATGCTGTCTGCTGGTATACTTGTAGTATTTCTGTGTTGTCTTCCACATAACCTAAGTTAATATAATTTTCTGACCGATTGCCACCACTACCCACTCTTCGTTGGTATGGAACCAAAACGAATGTATGCATACTAAAGTGTCTTGGTTCCAACATCATAAACTCAGGAACTAGTGCCATAGGAAACAATGTCAACACACAACCACATGAACTAGTGTCAGTGACAACCATGTCAACCCCGAAACCACAGGAACTAGTGTCGATAGCAATCATGCCAACCCAACAACCACAGGAACTAGTGTCGATAGCAACCATGCCAAGCCAACAACCACAGGAACTAGTGCCAATGACAACCATGTCAACCCTACAACCACATGAACCAGTGTCAATAACAACCATGTCAACCCTACAACCACATGAACCAGTGTCAATAACAACCATGTCAACCCTACAACCACATAAACCAGTGTCAATAACAACCATGTCAACTCTACAACCACATGAACCAGTGTCATTGACAACCATGTCAACCCAATAACCACAGGAACTAATGTCAATGGCAACCATGCCAACCCAACAACGACAGGAACTAGTGTCAATGGCAACCATGTCAACCCAATAACCATAGGACTTAGTGTCAATGGCAACCATGCCAACCCAACAACCACAGGAACTAGTGTCAATGGCAACCATGTCAACCCAACAACCACAGGAACTAGTGCCAATGACAACTATTTTAACCCCACAACCACAAGAACTAGTGCCAATGACAACCATGTTAACCCCACAACCACAGTAACTAGTGTCAATGGTAAGTGTGTCAACTCCAAAAAGAATCTTATTTATCTGGTCAGCAAACAAAACTCCGATGCGCGAAATCACCCGGACATCAGTCGAAGAGTCGGCGTGCCTGCGGCCTCTTTGAACTCCTTGCATCCACCTAATACCAAGCTACCAATTTATATAACATGTGTCTTTCCCATCTTGAGGTACGATTCCGGATCCAGGACTATTTTGTGGATCGACCAAAAGCGCACATACGCTACGATATCAACAGCCAGAGAAGCATTAATGCGGTCTATTGGTATGATCGAGTTTGGAACGATGCATCAACCCGACCAACAGGCCTGGAAAGCACACTCACCATTCTAAACCGTCGCCGTTTAGCACTAATTGGACACGTGGTTAGCATTTTCTAGAACATCCTCGCCCACAAGTCTTAAAGCAGAACATGGACGTCAAGTATGTGAAATGCTGCTGGCCACCATGATAATGCCAACACTACCGTCCCCACAATATACGGGAAGGCCAAACCGGAAGGACATCAACCTCATTACATGCATCTGTGGAATCGGTCACTCTCCATGTTCATGGACGACTGGAGCTACCGGCCCTTATCGTCTAGGCGGATTATTTACATTCATATATTTACATTCATATATTTACATTCATATATTTACATTCATATAGTAACTTATCCACCTATCGTTGAAAAGGAATCAGACTGCTAACCACTGCTATCAAGTCTTTGAACTAAGATTAAAGAAGGCTGTGCATAGGGCTAGCAAACTCACCATGTAAAACTATTGTGATTGAAACCAACACTCCAAATCCTGGGATACAGGCTTCATGTAAATTGACCAACTGCTGTGGTGACCCAATGCTGCCACTCCATCAATGAAATCCTGTTCAGCTCCTTGTGGAGAACAAGTATTCAGTAAACGTGAGATACGTCATCAAGTGTTGACCTGCCGGTATCTGTTGAGGTGGAGTGACAGATTGACAAGAAGAAGAAGGCAATGTATGGTAGAGGGGAAATGCCAAGCGAAGTGGGGCTAGCTTTGTTGCCTTCCTGATTGCCGCCATCAAGCAGTACTAATGCTGTTGTTGTTTAATGCCCAAAATGAGGAAGTTTACGTTAGTGTGAAAAGGGCGCTGTATCGGTTTAGTAGTTTCTAACATCCAAAGCGTGCTGATGAAGGTGGACCAAGATCTTCCATTGCGGTTGTGCTATGCTTGGCTTCATTTGCGTAACGCTCACTACTACGGGGACCACTTCAATCTGCATGTTGTCAGCCAGTCTGTGTTGAAAACAGATGTTTCTAGGTAACGCTACATGAAAGACATAATGTGATCTTCGTCAGAATATTGTGCCTACCTTGACGGGACTTCTCTTGGTCAGTGTGGTCATTGCCTACTGTGTTCATGTCTCGACCAATGGTTGAAAAGGTAGAAGGTGCTTGAAAATGGAAAACCATCAAGAGGTGACATACAATGCTGGGCATGGGGCTGGCAACCTCATCATGTAGAAACTGTCAGCCACAAAAACTGTACTATATATGGGAGTCAGGATTAGATGAATTGTTAGCGAATTGAAGAGGTTTTCATTTTTAAAAATTACTATGAATTGACCAATTATTTTCATTTATAAAATTGTCCATCTTCTGGGTTTGTTTGTTTATCGCTTATAAGTGTTGCCAATACAAAGCTTATATCTCTATAGTAGTCATTTCCAGTTATGGTTTTTATTCATGTGAGTAGGTGTCGCGCCAGATTTCAGACTACAGACTTCAGACTTCAAACTACAGACTTGAGACTTCAAACTACAGACCATATTACACACTTCAGAGTACATAGTTCAGACTGCAGACTAGATTACAGCCTTTAGACTACAGACTAGAGATTTCATACCACACTTCAGACTACAGACTTGAGACTTCAAACTACAGACCATATTACACACTTCAGAGAACATAGTTCAGACTGCGGACTAGATTACAACCTTTAGACTACAGACTAGAGATTTCATACCACACTTCAGACTACTGACTTGAGACTTCCAACTACAGACCATATTACACACTTCAGAGTACATAGTTCAGACTGCGGACTAGATTACAGCCTTTAGACTACAGACTAGAGATTTCATACCACACTTCAGACTACAGACTTCAGACACAGACTAGAGCCTTCCTACTACAGACTTCAAACTACAGACTTTATAAATAGACACAGACACAGCCCTCAGACTTCAGACTACAGACTTCAGACTACACACTTCAGACTACAGACGTCAGACACAGACTTAAATAGATTTCAGACACAGATTTCAGATTACATACTTCAGACTACAGACTTAGAACACAAACTTCAGACACAGACTTCAGATACAGACTTCAGATAACACACTTCATACTACAGACTTCAGGCACAGACTTCAGACACAGACTTCAGATACAGACTTCAGATAACACACTTCATACTACAGACTTCAGGCACAGACTTCAGACACAGACTGCAGACTACACTAAAGATTACATACTATCTACTACAGACTACAGACGTTTACCCACCGACAATGTCTGTTATTCGTCATTATTGAGAGTAGGAAGGAACAATTTATCTTGCGGTGAATTGTTGTTGTTGTTGTTGTTGTTTCTAATGCCCACAATAAATATGTTTTGTTATTTGTGCGCCCTGAAAAGGTCGTTAAGTATCTGGTTGTAGTAGCTTTCCTCACATCCCGAGCGTGTTGATGAAGGTGGATCGGGCTCCTCCAGGAGGCTGCGCTGGTTGGTTTCATCTGTGTGTCGCTCACTACTACAGGGATCGAGGGTGAATTAAAACCATTAAGTATATCAATGCGCCACTTAAATATTACAAGTACAAACAAACAACACGAAAACGGACACAGACGATAAATGACTGGACGAAAGTCTCGACAGATGAAGGATTTGAGAGGAGTCGTGAACAATGGGCGTGACAATGGCTGGGCCAGAGAAATTGGTATCATTATCGGCGCAGTCTGTAAGGGACGTCGCGATACAAAAGTGCCAAGACTAATGAAGACGGAAGCTGATACGTCACGTGTTTCCTAATAGGCTATTTAATGTGGCTACTTGCCCGTGTTTGAAAGCGAGATATCTTTGCTAGAATGTCATAGCCTTTCGGCACGCTTCTCAAAACAATATATCTGACACATTTCAGAAACCGATTTATATTTGTCCGCGTAGGAAAGCAAGACATCCTGGTTAGAATCCAAATGCCATGTGGCTATTTGACCGGGTTTGAAAGTGACATATTGTTGCTATATTCCAAAAGCCGTGGGGTTGTTTGCCCGGGCTTGAAAGCGATAAATAGTTACTATAATCCAAAGGCCGTGGGGCTATTTGACCGGTTTTAAAGCGACATGTCGTTCCTATAATCCAAAAGCCATGTGGATATTTGACCGGGTTTGAATGCGATATATAATTGCTAAAATGAGTATAATCCAAAAGCCGCGTGGTTATTTGAGAAGGTTTGAAAGCGACATATCGTTGCAATAATCCAAAAGCCGTGGGGCTATTTGTTCTGGTTTGAAAGCGATATATAATTGCTATAATGAGTATAATCCAAAAGCCATGTGGATATTTGACCGAGTTTGAAAGCGATATATCGTTGCTATAATCCAAAAGCCATGTGAATATTTATGCAGGTTTGAAAGCGATTTATCTTTAATTTTCGAAGCTACTCGTACTGAGCAGTTAACGCTTGGTCTCTTGGTAAGTGGTTATAGTGGCTCTTCTTATAAATATGGGGTGTGCTTGAGAAGGTGGACCAAGATCGTCCTGGCTGCAGTGCAATGCAAGGCTTGTCAGTAAACTTACTACTATGTGCATTAAAGTGTTTATCCCCACCTCGTTGGTAAGACTGCCATGAAACATGTTTCCAGGAGCACGAAGGTTTGCTCTGGATCAGTAAATATCACATAACCTGATTAATCTTCACTCACATTTATCTCTACTATAACTCAGTT
This sequence comes from Ariolimax columbianus, assembly GCA_036924085.1. Taxonomy (NCBI): domain Eukaryota; kingdom Metazoa; phylum Mollusca; class Gastropoda; order Stylommatophora; family Arionidae; genus Ariolimax; species Ariolimax columbianus. The sequence goes on along the minus strand of JAVGWX010000002.1, from coordinate 150,342,109 downwards.
GCCATCTGACTATTTGCCAATGTTTGAAAATAGTAACTTTGTTCAAATTCAATACTTTCATGGCTATATGCGCATTTGTTACAAAGATATACCCTTGTTAGAATTCCAAACCACGTAGCCCCCTTGCCTGTGTTTGATTGAGAGATGTGTTTGCTGGAAATCAAAAGCCATGTCGCTATTTGTCCAGGTTTGAAAGCGACAATTTTTATTATAATTTTTTAATGAGTTTAAAAATCAACATGAAGAAAGCCGAAATTGTGACGATTGTAATAAAAGAAATAAAAACAGCAGTATTCATACAAAAACCTCATGTAAAACAGGTGAACAATTTCACGTATCTGGGTAAAATAATCTCAGTAAATGGCAAAGGCGTCACCAAAATTCAAAAACATGTAATAAAATAAGTCAAATCATTGGACAAATGTCACCGATATTACTATTTAACCACGTGACAATTGAAACAAAATATACAACACAATATTTCTATCCACACTACGTTATCAGTGGCAGAATTGGACAATGACAGACAAAGATTAAAAAACATTGTAACAACAGAGATGAAATGCCTGCGCAGAATGTTTGGAGTAACACAAATGGATAGAATCAGAACGAAGATATTAGGAGACAAGTAGGGACAACAAAAGTGCTAGACCTCATCAAGAGATAGCAAGACAAATGGTAAGGCCATGTGACAAGTCAAACACCAGATAGTATCCTTCAGAAAGCTTTGCTACACAGATACAATAGATACAAAGCCAAGGGCCGACCACGCAAACGATTGATAGCAGAAATAACAGAAGCAGAAAAACTCCCCGTGTACTAAACACATAATAGGGCGCAGTCAAGAAACCTCTTCACAAATTGACGCTGAGAGGCACAAGCAGGACAAAAAGAGAACAGAAAGAAGAAAGATGCTTGGGTATTTGTCTGTCTCAAAACGTGCTATCTTTTCTGCAATTCAAAAGGTACTGCTATATTTGTCAACATTTGAAAGTGAGCAAACTTTGCTAGAATACAAAAGCCTTGTAGGTATTTACCAATATTTTGAAGCAAAAATATTTGCTGCAATTCAATGTTTAAAAAAATAGTTTCAACTAATGCTGAAATCCGCCTTTGTATAGGTAAAACCAGGAAGAGCCGTTTGTCCTACATAACCGACTTTTCTCAATACATTCATTACAGTCCGATAGTTTTCTCAGACTACCGTCACCTCAAGGCCACGTGCCTGTTTTGAGTGCCTTGTAAGTGTTTAAGTCAGGGTGCTGCTAATTTGTTGAGGACTCCTGCGATGTGATAATCTACTGATATCAGATAGGCTTAAACATGTTGAGATACCATCTATTACAATGCTTCCGAAAGTGGTCTCTGACAGGTACCATCCACGAGCCGTTAGTGGTTGGTTCACAAAGACCATCAAGAAACTACAAGAAAAGGTCGACGGTTTCCATTGATCTTCAATTAACAAGATTGTGTCAAGATCAAAGCAAGATTTCCGTCATTTTCTACTTATAAAAACTGATGCAACTCTTTCGATATATAAATTCAACTTCAAATCACGAATCCCGTGAGATTTTAATACATGAATATATTTTGCATTAGCTTGTAACTGTAATTATTAAACACTTAAAGATTCATAGAATTGGTTAAGCCTCCATGTATATATATTGCAATACAAATTTTTAATGATCGAAAAAGTACAATAATCAACAAATTGCAGACTGGTACGTGTTGTTATGGATACATCCCTTCCAATTTGCCACATTCATAAGTTTGGGAAGCACTGACATTTTCAACATACCACGTATGATCGATCTGTGGAGGAATGAAACGGTAGTACTGTAAGTACCACGTGACGAGTCGAGTCAAGCAGTCATTCTCTGTACCCAGAACCCGTCGCGATAACTGTCTGTGACCAATGTTGAATGCAGCGTCTAGGCCATATGGAGTGGAGTCGATGTGTCCGGCAAGCTGTTGCGCTGTTGGCCTCAGAGTAGAATCCATGAGGGATGCGCCCCTCCATCTGATTTCCAGGGGCATATGTAGAAGCTGCCCGTCCTAAGAGTGGCGGGCAACATCGCAAATGAAAGAGAGGCGACGTTGATCCTAATTAGTGATGGCCTTGCCAGCGGACCCCAAGAACGCAAAGTTGGATGCCCATATGGAAGGACTCGACCTCTTCCGATCTCCCAATAAGAACGATCATATCTCGGAGTTGTACACCAAGAATTAGGTGAAGCAAATGTTTCTGTGGCTAGTACCATTCCTCGATATCTATATTGAGATCAAAGTTTCATTAGAAGTAGCATTGGTTCTCTTTACATACAAGAAGTAACAAAAAATAAAGCACCTTAACCTGGCATATTTTTTGGTTTAAATATTAAAGTGGTTTTTTCAGTGCCCCTAGTATATGAAAGTTGGTGCATGAAATCGTTAGATAAAGAAATAGAAGAAGAGCAGGACGAAAGTAAGTTAGAACTGCAGCAGTGACTCCGTGTTCCCTCTATTTGGCTTCAACCCATATGGAACCTCTTGTAACTTAGAGCATCACAGAGGCGCCAAAACTTACGTCATGTCAGGTGAAACATATTGACCAAGATCTCCACCTCTCTTCGGGGTCAGGTGAAACATACTGATTAAGATCCCCACCTGTCTTCGGGGTCAGGTGAAACATACTGACCAAGATCTCCACCTCTCTTCGGGGTCAGGTGAAACATACTGACTAAAACCTCCACCTGTCTTCGGGGTCAGGTGAAACATTCTGACTAAGACCTCCACCTGTCTTCGGGGTCAGGTGAAAGATACTGACCAAGATCTCCACCTCTCTTCGGGGACAGGTGAAACATACTGACTAAGACCTCCACATGTCTTCGGGGTCAGGTGAAAGATACTGACCAAGACCTCCAAGTCTCATCCTCGTAACGCTTCTGGAAACAGCCTGTGTTACATAGTCTAACCAACAAGTCGGGGCTCGACCCTCTGATCCCACATTTGTGGGCTTACTAAGAAGCTTGGCATTGCATTACAGTCAGGAGGACCTAGGAGCACCTTCTGCAATACAATCATGATTTAGGAAAATTCACTGTGTAGTGGGTACCCAAGACACGTCAACAGCGACACACTCAGCACTAATAGTATCGAGTAACAGAACAGGACATCCAATGACGCTCATCATCAGTTTCGACTCTGAGCCGTCCTCTTGATTTTCATCCACGAGACTCAATCTCCTTTGGCATCATCCTCCATAGCTCTTTTCCAAGTAAACCTTGTCCTCTCTAAACGTCTATTTCACTGTGGGTTCAAATCCAGTAAATGTCTGGTTATATCGCTTGGTCTAATACTCAGGGTGTGTCCAATCCATATCTACTTTCTCTCCCCAATCTCCCGCTTTTAGAGTGAAAGAAAGAAATAAAACAACGAAAAACATGATTCCCGCCGTCTCAACCTTCTCCTTTAAGATAACCAAAAAAATGAAATTATTAGCACTATGTTCGCCCGTTGACACTGATATCTGTCGTGAGAGAATACGAATGATAAACGACGTGTGATATTTTCCCGTATGATTTATTCGCACTTAAAAATCTGACAGCATAATTCTAGTTATTAACATGAGCACCGCCACTCTTTAAGTCAAATATTATTGTTCTCCGACCTTTAATGGGGTCCAGGATATCCTGCCCGAGGTTGAAAATTGTATTTGATAGTTCCTCCCCTGATTCATAAATGAGGGGAAAAACACACATTCTCAGTTTTGAAACTGCAGCAACAATAAGACAGTTTGTTTGGTTGTAACAATAGGCCAAGTTTAGCATGATGATCTGAACTTGACAAGATACGGGTGTGATTAGCAGTTAGAGGTGTCGGCTTGTTCCTCATATCCCATCAAGAACGGGTTATCTCGTCTTGTATTCCTGTATCGTACACCGGTATTGTTTCTGAAGCTTCATTTCAAGCTAAAGTTACTCCCCACTCAGCTGGCTTGTGGTTTGTATGAATGTGCAATGTTAGTCAACAATCGTAAAGATAAGGGTATGTTTAGTAGACATAAAACAATTACCAAAAACAATAGAAAAGTTCGGGAAGTACTTCGGAATTGAGCACCAAACTTCAAGAAAGATGAGTTGCTCGGTATTTGGTCAACTGAACTTAGAAACTGTAGCCACTAAGGTTGTAGATTGTAGAAAGAACACGATGATGAATAGAACACCTTCAAAAAGATAACTCAAAGTGTAATCAGAGATGTGCTGAAATGGAACGTACAGAGAAAAAAACTCTAGGAAAGGACAAGAAACACATAGCGCAGTTAGTTTCATCGGTCTTGTATTCGGAATTGAAGAAAACGGAACACAATAGGAACACATATGGAAAACATCTATTGGGGTCTTATGTTCCAAGGGGAGCCAGGCTCAGAAATGATAATGTTGATCGCTTCTAGTCCCACCGCTGAGGTTCACCGGTAGGACTTATAGAGACCAGGAATAAAAATGGCTTGCCTCTACGGGAGGTTTATGTTAGCTCCTATGAGACAGAAAAACTATGCCTAAGCGACAATTTGAACACATGTCCTCGTGGTCGAAGATCGACGTCCTAACTGTCCCTCCTACTTGGTGTGCGACATTTTACTCTTCTACATGCCCGCGAAACTCGAACAGAGTAAAGTAGACCAAGCAGTCAATCGTTTCCACATGGGCTCAAAGGTTGTACAGACTTAGAAGCCAGAACAAGGTACCTCACTTTGAAATCCTTAACAGGCCAAACACGATGAGCCATGTTGCGCTTCTCCAGGCAGCCCCGATAAGACAAATGAGCCATGTTGCGTTTCTCCAAGCAGCCCAGATAAGACAAATGAGCCATGTTGCGTTTCTCCAAGCAGCCCAGATAAGACAAATGAGCCATGTTGCGTTTCTCCAAGCAGCCCAGATAAGACAAATGAGCCATGTTGCGTTTCTCCAAGCAGCCCCGATAAGACAAATGAGCCATGTTGCGTTTCTCCAAGCAGCCCAGATAAGACAAATGAGCCATGTTGCGTTTCTCCAAGCAGCCCAGATAAGACAAATGAGCCATGTTGCGTTTCTCTAAGCAGCCCAGATAAGACAAATGAGCCATGTTGCGTTTCTCTAAGCAGCCCCGATAAGATAAATGAGTCATGTTCGGGTGTCAGATGAGCACTTCCGCAAGTAGCTTCTGTGCAGTGATACCACTCCTCGATGGCCGGCTCCAGGACGACATGACAAAAGCTACTGAGACTCTTTAAAGTGTCCCTGTGGAACTTCATCATTATTGTCACTTCCTGGGAGACGCTTCCACAGATTCATTCCGCCTTCACGCGATATCATCACACAAACTGCTAGAGTCGCTAAGACTCATAGAAGACGAACTAACCGAAAGATAGAACCCACAGCAACGAACCCACTGGTGACGTCTTACATGGGTGTCCCAAGTGTCATGTCAGGATTTGCAATTCATTTCAGATTGCATATCGCGGTTCGAGTTTGATTCTCTCGCTGTTTGAGTCTGATACTGGGGCTGTTCATGTCTGATTATTTCACTATTGAAGTCTGATTATGTCGCTATTCAAGTCTGATTATGTCGCTGTTCAATTCTGATTATATCGCTATTCAAGTTTGATTCTGTGGCTGTACAAGCATGATTCTGTGGCTGTTCAAGTCTGATTCTGTGGTTGTTCAAGTCTGATTATGTGGCTGTTCAAGTCTGATTCTATCGCTGCTCAACTCTGATTATGTCGCTGTTCGAGTATAATCATGTTGCTGTTCAAGTTTGATTCTGTGGCTGTTCAAGTCTGACTCTCTCGTCGTCGCTGCCCGTACTGGGCTACTACTGTACTATGTCCGTTTTAACATATTTTCGTCATCTTCAAGTTGATCTAACCATTGACTGTCAACGAATAAAATTCTTTGAAAAGTATCCAGAACAGTGCCGGCAGGTACACGGGTACTACTATTGCTCGTTTGGTTTCAAAATACGTTGGTGACTACGAACGCCTGATAGAAGCTGCTTTGTGTTGTTTTGTTAATGTGGAACGTCACAGCAGTCTGAACCAACCGTAAGTGCTCAGCATATCTCTCCAAATACAAAGACTGAGAATGCTTTTGGTTCCAATAGTTCGCTAGTTGTACACACTTCAGATCCAGTTGCTTGATTCCCCACTTCCATTTCTTGCTTTCCCCATGTTTGTTTTTCAGAATTCTGCCGTTTGCAGATTTCCGGATCATCGATTGCATCATTTTCATCATCATCATTTCTACATCCATTTTCTTCAGAACTTAGGGCCTCAACAGATGATCATCTATGCCTAGTATGATCCGCTCTCTTTTGATATCCACCCACGACATTACTGTTTTACTGACCTCCAATTCCACCCTTCCATACATGGTGCTTCGTTGTCTCCTGATTGCTCTCATTCCTTTGGATACACATCCAGTGCATTTACCTCATCAGTCACAATACAACACCAGTCACAAAACCATATCAGTCACAATACCACACCAGTCACAATACCATACCAGTCACAATACCCCATCAGTCACAATACCACATCAGTCACAATACCACATCAGTCACAATACCACATCAGTCACAATACCACACCAGTCACAGTACCTAACCAGTCACAATACCACACCAGTCACAATACCACACCAGTCACAATACCACATCAATCACAATACCACACCAGTCACAATACCCCATCAGTCACAATACTACACCAGTCACAATACCACATCAGTCACAATACCACACCAGTCACAATACCCCATCAGTCACAATACTACACCAGTCACAATACCACATCAATCACAATACCACACCAGTCACAATACCCAATCAGTCACAATACTACACCAGTCACAATACCACATCAGTCACAATACCACATCAGTAACAATACCCAATCAGTCACAATACTACACCAGTCACAATACCACATCAGTCACAATACCACATCAGTCCCAATACCACATCAGTCACAATACCACATTAGTCACAATACCACACCAGTCACAATACCACACCAGTCACAATACCCCATCAGTCACAATACCACACCAGTCACAATACCACATCAGTCACAATACCACACGAGTGACAATACCACATCAGTCACAATACCACACCAGTCACAATACCACATCAGTCACAATACCACACCAGTCACAATACCACACCAGTCACAATACCCCATCAATCACAATACCACACCAGTCACAATACCACATCAGTCACAATACCACATCAGTCACAATACCACACCAGTCACAATACCACACCAGTCACAATACCACATCACGTGAGGGCGTGTCTTATCCACCTTCGATTGTTCTCCCCCAACCTCCTTCTTCATCGTGTGTTGTGGTGCTGCGTGTCACAGATCTGTGTTTGAAAGTTAGCAACATCAAAGGAAGAAGCAAGTCAATGATCGTCTCTTGAAAGAAGCAAGTCAATGATCGTTTCTTGAAAGAAGCAAGTCAATGATCGTTTCTTGAAAGAAGCAAGTCAATGATCGTATCTTGAGAGAAGCAAGTCAATGATCGTCTCTTGAAAGAAGCAAGTCAATGATCGTATCTTGAGAGAAGCAAGTCAATGATCGTTTCTTGAAAGAAGCAAGTCAATGATCGTATCTTGAGAGAAGCAAGTCAATGATCGTCTCTTGAAAGAAGCAAGTCAATGATCGTATCTTGAGAGAAGCAAGTCAATGATCGTTTCTTGAAAGAAGCAAGTCTTCTTCTTCTTCTTCTTCTTCATCGTACGCAGTCAGGCAGTAACTATTATTTTTTCGAAAAAAGCGGCGGTCATCCTGAGGCTGTCGACACTGCCATAGAGCTTGTCTTGCAGTTCCACTGGTGATGGCCACATCTGCCCTCTCTTATCCTCGCATGTCGGGCAGTTCTGCAGCAGATGCTCAGCGGTCATTTTCTCGGTACCACACGGGCATTCGTCGGTACCACCTATCTTCAATTTGTTGAATAGGTGATACCTCAGTCTATTGTGGCCAGTGCGAAGTCTGAAGACAACGACCTGCTCTCTTCTGTTCAATTGGTAATAGGCATCGTTTTTGGTGTAGCCGGTATGTTCAGTTTCCTATTTGGTCATGTATCTGGCTTTAATAAGCCGTTTTGACTGAAAGAAGCAAGTCAATGATCGTCTCTTGAAAGAAGCAAGTCAATGATCGTATCTTGAAAAAAGCAAGTCAATGAAAGTCTCTTGAAAGACGCAAATCAATGATAGTCTCTTGAAAGAAGCAAATCAATGATCGTATCTTGAAAGAAGCAAGTCAATGATCGTCTCTTGAAAGACGTAAGTGAATGATCATCTCTTGATAGAAGCGAAACTAAGCCACCAAATTGTTTCCACATAATTCTACAATATTGCATTCTTTGTTGTTCCAACAGGCCCCAGGTCACGCAAACCGAAAAGAAGCAAGGCGCAGGACGAGAAACGGCCGAGGACGGCCTTCACTAATGATCAACTTATCAGGCTAAAAAGGGAGTTTGAGGAATGCAGGTTAGTCTTCTACGCCCAACACCTCGATCATACCACATCAATTTCAACTGATAAATAAAATATATCACACATATCATATTTATCAGAAATACAACATCTAAGTAATGCATCCACCACAACTACCAAATTTTTCCCAATTACATCTAAAACATTCATTACAAATATCACATCTATACAATACACCCCATTTATCACGTCTGCAACATTCATTACAAATGTCACATCTACACAATCCAGAAAAGCCACCACATCTACAACATCATCACAATTACAACACCTGGAACATCCGTCAGAACAACAACACCTACAACATCTATCACAAGTACAACACCTGGAACATCCGTCAGAACAACAACACCTACAACATCTATCACAAGTACAACACCTGGAACATCCGTCAAAACAACAACACCTACAACATCTATCACAAGTACAACAACTACAACACCCATCACAACTGCATAATCTTCAACCTCCGTCACAACTACAACATCTACAACACCTATGAAAACTACAACAGCAACAGCTTCCATCAGAACTTCAACACCTACAACACCTATCCGAACTACCATATCTACAACACTCATCACAGCAACACTATCTACAATCTCCATCAAAACTACAACATGTCCAACATTCTTCGCAGCTAAACCATCTGCAACATTCGTTATAACTACCAAACCTATTGCAGCTACAACATCTACACCACAACTACAACATTCATCAAAGCTGCAACATCCATTACAACAATAACAGCTACAACATCCATCGTAACTATAGCCTCTACAACATCTACGACATCCATTAGAACTACCAGATCCAATAATATCAATCAAAACTGGAACATACATCACAGCTAGAACATACAGCACAACTAGAACACACGTCTCAACTAGAACATCCATCACAACTAGAAGATGCATCACAACTTGAACATTGATCATAACTAGAAAATAGATCACAGCTACAATATTCATCATAACTAGAACATTCATCACAACTAGAACATTATCACAACTTGAACATCTATCACAACTAGAGCATCGATCACAGATACAACATGCAGCACAACTAGAACATCCGTTTCAATTAGAACATCCATCACCATTAGAACATCCATCAAAACTAGAACAACCATCGCAACTAGAACATTCATCACAACTAGAACATTGATCACACCAAGAACATCCATCGCAATTAGAACATCCATCACAACTAGAATAACCATCACAACTAGAACATGCATCACAACTAGAACATTCATCACAACTAGAACATTGATGACAGTTAGAATATTCATCACAACTAGAACATTGATAAGAGCTGGAATATTCATCACAACTAGAACATTCGTCCCTTCTAGAACATGCATCACAACTTGAACGTCTATCGCAATATAGATACAACATGCAGCACAACTAGAACATCCGTCTCAATTAGAACATCCATCACCATCAGAACATCCATCACAACTAGATCAACCATCACAACTAGAACATTCATCACACCAAGAACATCCATCAAAACTAGAACAACCATCGCAACTAGAACATTCATAACAACTAGAACATTGATCACAACTAGAACATTGATCACACCAAGGACATCTATCGCAATTAGAACATCCATCACAACTAGAATAACCACCACAACTAGAACATGCATCACAACTAGAACATTCATCACAACTAGAACATTGATGACAGTTAGAATATTCATCACAACTAGAATATTCAGCACAACTAGAACATTGATCAGAGCTGGAATATTCATCACAACTAGAACATTCGTCTCTTCTAGAACATGCATCACAACTTGAACGTCTATCACATTATAGATATAACATGCATATAGATACAACATGCAGCACAACTAGAACATCCGTCTCAATTATAACATCCATCACCACCAGAACATCCATCACAACTAGATCAACCATCACAATTAGAACATGCAGCACAACTAGAACATTCATCACACCAAGAACATCCATCAAAACTAGAACAACCATCGCAACTAGAACATTCATAACAACTAGAACATTGATCACAGCTAGAACATTGATCACACCAAGGACATCTATCGCAATTAGAACATCCATCACAATTAGAATAACCACCACAACTAGAACATGCATCACAACTAGAACATTCATCACAACTAGAATAACCATCACAACTATAACATTCATTAATACTAGAACAACCATCGCAACTAGAACATTCATCACAACTAGAACATTGATCACACCAAGAACATCCATCGCAATTAGAACATCCATCACAACTAGAATAACCATCACAACTAGAACATGCATCACAACTAGAACATTCATCACAACTAGAACATTGATGACAGTTAGAATATTCATCACAACTAGAATATTCATCACAACTAAAACATTGATAAGAGCTGGAATATTCATCACAACTAGAACATTCGTCCCTTCTAGAACATGCATCACAACTTGAACGTCTATCGCAATATAGATACAACATGCAGCACAACTAGAACATCCGTCTCAATTAGAACATCCATCACAACTAGATCAACCATCACAACTTGAAAATTCATCACACCAAGAACATCCATCGAAACTAGAACAACCATCGCAACTAGAACATTCATAACAACTAGAACATTGATCACAACTAGAACATTGATCACACCAAGGACATCTATCGCAATTAGAACATCCATCACAACTAGAATAACCACCACAACTAGAACATGCATCACAACTAGAACATTCATCACAACTAGAATAACCATCACAACTATAACATTCATTAATACTAGAACATCCATCACAACTAGAATAACCATCACAACTAGAACATGCATCACAACTAGAACATTCATCACAACTAGAACATTGATGACAGTTAGAATATTCATCACAACTAGAATATTCAGCACAACTAGAACATTGATCAGAGCTGAAATATTCATCACAACTAGAACATTCGTCTCTTCTAGAACATGCATCACAACTTGAACGTCTATCACATTATAGATATAACATGCATATAGATACAACATGCAGCACAACTAGAACATCCGTCTCAATTATAACATCCATCACCACCAGAACATCCATCACAACTAGATCAACCATCACAATTAGAACATGCAGCACAACTAGAACATTCATCACACCAAGAACATCCATCAAAACTAGAACAACCATCGCAACTAGAACATTCATAACAACTAGAACATTGATCACAACTAGAACATTGATCACACCAAGGACATCTATCGCAATTAGAACATCCATCACAACTAGAATAACCACCACAACTAGAACATGCATCACAACTAGAACATTCATCACAACTAGAATAACCATCACAACTATAACATTCATTAATACTAGAACAACTATCGCAACTAGAACATTCATCACAACTAGAACATTGATCACACCAAGAACATCCATCGCAATTAGAACATCCATCACAACTAGAATAACCATCACAACTAGAACATGCATCACAACTAGAACATTCATCACAACTAGAACATTGATGACAGTTAGAATATTCATCACAACTAGAATATTCATCACAACTAGAACATTGATAAGAGCTGGAATATTCATCACAACTAGAACATTCGTCCCTTCTAGAACATGCATCACAACTTGAACGTCTATCGCAATATAGATACAACATGCAGCACAACTAGAACATCCGTCTCAATTAGAACATCCATCACCATCAGAACATCCATCACAACTAGATCAACCATCACAACTAGAACATTCATCACACCAAGAACATCCATCAAAACTAGAACAACCATCGCAACTAGAACATTCATAACAACTAGAACATTGATCACAACTAGAACATTGATCACACCAAGGACATCTATCGCAATTAGAACATCCATCACAACTAGAATAACCACCACAACTAGAACATGCATCACAACTAGAACATTCATCACAACTAGAATAACCATCACAACTATAACATTCATTAATACTAGAACATCCATCACAACTAGAATAACCATCACAACTAGAACATGCATCACAACTAGAACATTCATCACAACTAGAACATTGATGACAGTTAGAATATTCATCACAACTAGAATATTCAGCACAACTAGAACATTGATCAGAGCTGGAATATTCATCACAACTAGAACATTCGTCTCTTCTAGAACATGCATCACAACTTGAACGTCTATCACATTATAGATATAACATGCATATAGATACAACATGCAGCACAACTAGAACATCCGTCTCAATTATAACATCCATCACCACCAGAACATCCATCACAACTAGATCAACCATCACAATTAGAACATGCAGCACAACTAGAACATTCATCACACCAAGAACATCCATCAAAACTAGAACAACCATCGCAACTAGAACATTCATAACAACTAGAACATTGATCACAGCTAGAACATTGATCACACCAAGGACATCTATCGCAATTAGAACATCCATCACAATTAGAATAACCACCACAACTAGAACATGCATCACAACTAGAACATTCATCACAACTAGAATAACCATCACAACTATAACATTCATTAATACTAGAACATCCATCACAACTAGAATATCTTTCACAACTAGAACATCAATCTGACAACTTTTGGTCGATTAGAGACAGCACGCCCCTTCCCAGGATTATCACACTCCTGAACTGTATTACAATTGTTGTTGTATTAATTATTGACAAATTGTTGGATTAGCAAGATAGGAGGACTACATTAGAATGGGCAAGGCGTCGGGTACCTCACTCTGTAAAACGTTAATAAATATGGCCAGATCAGCTGCAGTCGTAAACACATATGAACTAAAGATTAAATATACTAACGTCACAACTAGAGAATTAAAGCTGGACTTCTAATCTCTAGAAAATGAACATGACAAGTCATAAGTATATTATAATATTTATCTATATTTCACCCATTAAAGATAGAAATAGTTCATCTGTCAATGAAGGGGTGGTTGGTCGGTGTGGGAGTGATATTAACATTGAGAATCTGACGAGATGACATTGAAGATACCACAGATATAAGGAAGGACAAGTGAAAGCAGAAGAAGACATCTCATAGAGACATAGTTTGACATTTATTTGTTGAGGACATGTTCTCCATAAGAGATTGTATAGTTTTGAACTTGAAAATAATCATTATCTCGTCTCGTACGCTTATGTGATGAATGGCCGTAGGCAGATCAAATCCTCTTTCGAATACTATATGTGTTGCTCTTGATATGTTAACACCGTGCCTGCGAAGTGTTTGTTTAAAGATATCATTCTATATTTCCTTGATCTTCTTCTTGCTCTAAAACTTTGCTGGCTGTTGTTATAGGTTCGAGCGGCTGGAAGGTTTTAACATATTCATGTTAAATGACCAAACCATTTAGTTATTTGTCTTGAAATTCCCACGACTGGCGCTGTTCGCACTTTCTGTCTGATTTCTTCATTTGTCAATCTGTCTCTTCAATTCACCCAGACCGATTTTGACAAGCATCTCATTAAACATTTTGAGATCATCCGATGTGTGCCTTGGTCAGTGTCCACGTCTGTCACTGACAACAGAAAGTTGGTATGATGGTACTGTTGATGTTTTGCCATTTTTGTCTAAACTGACATGTTTGAATGAAAGCGAAGAGTAATTGGGGTCACATGAAGCATATGCGGGCGATTGGAACGCCTCAAGTTTGACGACATTTGACCGCACCCATCGTAGAGCCCCGAACTTACACCTTCTAACTGCTTCCTCTTCCCGAAGCTGAAGGGACACATGAAGGAACACCTGAAGGAATACATGAAGTGACACCTGAAGGAACACATGAAGGGACACCTGAAGGGACACATGATAGGACACATGAAGGGACACATGAAGGGACACATGAAGGGACACATGAAGGAACACATGAAGGGACACCTGAAGGAACACATGAAGGGACACATGAAGGGACACCTGAAGGAACACCTGACGGGACACATGAAGGGACACATGAAGGGACACCTGAAGGAACACATGAAGGGACACCTGAAGGAACACATGAAGGGACACATGAAGGGACACCTGAAGGAACACATGAAGTGACACCTGAAGGGACACATGAAGGGACACATGAAGGGACACCTGAATGGATACATGAAGGGACACCTGAAGGGACACATGATGGGACATCTGAAGAGACACATGAAGGGACACATGAAGGGACACATGATGGGACACCTGAAGGGACACATGAAGGGACACATGAAGGGACACCTGAAGGAACACCTGAAGGGACACATGAAGGGACACATGAAGGGACACATGAAGGGACACCTGAAGGAACACATGAAGGGACACCTGAAGGAACACATGAAGGGACACATGAAGGGACACCTGAAGGAACACATGAAGTGACACATGAAGGGACACATGAAGAGACACATGAAAGGACACATCAAGGGATACATGATGGGACACATGAAGGGACACATGAAGAGACACATGAAAGGATACATGATGGGACACATGAAGGGACACATGAAGGGACAATTGAAGGGATACATGATGGGACACATGAAGGGACACATGAAGAGACACATGAAGGGACACATGAAGGGATACATGATGGGACACATGAAGGGAGACATGAAGGGACAATTGAAGGGATACATGATGGGACACATGATGAGACACATGATGGGATACATGAAGGAACACCTGAAGGGACACATGATGGGACACATGAAGGGACACCTGAAGGGATACATGAAGGGACACATGAAGGAACACCTGAAGGGACACATGATGGGACACATGAAGGGACACCTGAAGGGACACACGATGGGACACCTGAAGGGACACATGAACCGACACCTGAAGGACACATGAAGGGACACCTGAAGGGACACATGAAGGGACACCTGAAGGGACACCTGAAGGGACACATAAAGGGACACATGAAGGGACACCTGAATGGATACATGAAGGGACACCTGAAGGGACACATGATGGGACACCTGAAGGGACACATGATGGGACACATGAAGGGACTCCTGAAGGGACACATGATGGGAGACATGAAGGGACACCTGAAGGGACACGTGATGGGACACCTGAAGGGACACATGAAGGGACACCTGAAGGGATACATGAAGGGACACATGAAGGGACACATGATGGGACACCTGAAGGGACACATGAAGGGACACCTGAAGGGATACATGAAGGGACACCTGAATGGATACATGAAGGGACACCTGAAGGGACACTGTAACGCTTCTGAGAAGAAAGTGCCAGCAGTTGTGCGTAACTGGTTTCGACAGAAGTCTGATTGTTTTTCCTCGACCGGATACATCTGCTTGTCCGTATTTGACTATTGCACGTGGACCGGGATGGTGACTAAGAAGAAAAATAATAACACAATACCTGGAAGATATTCCCAGCTTTAAGAAAATGTATATCTTACTTGTAAATCTTACACAGTTATAAAATTACCTTTTAAACGGAAAACTTTTCAAATCCCCCTCGTACTAATCAGGAGCCTCACCTCACATCGTCGTTTGTGCTCCTTGAACCAAGACATATTCCAGCAGTCTGACCAAGGGGATTGCAACGCCATTGTAATCTCAACATTGGTGCGCTTACTGAGGAGCTCAGAACTGCACTACAGCCAGGAAGATACTGTGCACCTTCTCAATGACACCTTGGGATGTAAGAAAACCCACTGGAATCTTATTTCAAAGAAACGTCAAGAGTTAATCCGTTTTGATTAGCTTCCAGCAATAATTACAACAAAAATGTATGAATGTCTTTGCAATGGTGATATATGGTAAATCCACATATCTTCTTGTTCTGTTCTTGATTTTATCTCCCTGTGTCCGTAAATGAATTCTCTGAGCGTCGTCAAAATCTGCTTTATTTTTTTCAGATATCTAACAGAGACGCGACGTAGAAACCTAGCTGATGAGCTTGGTCTGACAGAGTCCCAGATCAAGATTTGGTTCCAAAACAAGCGAGCCAAAATCAAGAAGTCCGTTGGAGTCAGGAACCCTTTAGCCCTTCAGCTGATGGAGCAGGGGCTATACAACCACTCGACCAACAAAATCAGTGACGACTCTAGTTAGAACGATATAATCATACGACATACGTTGAGGTTATCAATCTGTATTTGATGTCAATGAATATTCAGGTCCATAAATAGAAATACCAGCCAGTCACATATGCTTCAACCGAAACCACCCTTTCTCTCATTTACTTTGGCTACGTGTTTTTTGTTCCTTATTTTTTCTTAATTCTATCTCTTGGATAACTTTACTGAATTTTCCGTCCACTGATGCTGGCATTCATTACAAAACTTGTATCTTCTTCTATTTCGCCCAGATTTTAAAACAAAATTCGTATACACGTGAATTTCAGTTCTCTGAATAAAGGTTGATGTATTGGAGAGTTCTTTAAGTCTTCCAAACAACTTTATGAGGAGATTTGTCGCCGTGACCCAGTGAGTGAGAAGTATGTCATTGACTAATCAAGAAAGTCTTGCAGGTTATGCTCGGCTGTCTGTGCTGCTTGTCCGCACGTACATATGAGTGATGAAGCCAATTTAAACAAGTGTAAGGGGCCATTCAATCGTTATGCCCCGTTCTTTCCTCATTCGTGCTACTGGAAATAGGATGTGTTGCAGCAGTCTGGCCAGCGAGGTGGGGATCAGGACTGTAGTCCACAACTTAGTGGGCCTATTTAGAGTCGTGTATTGCACAAAAGTAAGGAGCACGCCATTTCATCTTCTCTAGTACGCCTTGATATCAACCACTGTAACCTTCTACCACAGAAAAATCGTGAAGAGCTAACTCAATACGAGTAACTTGAACAACAACAACATCAAAACGACTGACGTCACTACACTGAAATGGGGCACAAACAACAACATCAAAACAACTGACCTCACTACACTGAAATGAGGCACAAAAAACAACAAAACCACTGACCTCACTACACTGAAATGACGCATTTAACAACATCAAAACGACTGACATCACTACACTGAAATGACGCATTTAACAACAACATCAAAACGACTGACCTCACTACACTGAAATGACGCATTAAACAACATCAAAATGACTGACCTCACTACACTGCAATGACGCATTTAACAACAACATCAAAATGACTGACCTCACTACACTGAAATGACACATTTAACAACAACATCAAAACGACTGACATCACTACACTGAAATGACACATTTAACAACAACATCAAAACGACTGACCTCACTACACTGCAATGACGCATTTAACAACAACATCAAAACGACTGACATCACTACACTGAAATTACACATTTAACAACAACATCAAAACGACTGAGGTCACTACACTGCAATGACGCATTTAACAACAACATCAAAACGACTGACATCACTACACTGAAATTACACATTTAACAACAACATCAAAACGACTGACGTCCCTACACTGAAATGACGCATTTAACAACAAAGTTGAATTGGAACAACGTTTCGTAACCTTCCATCAGACACCAAATCAGTATCATAGGATTACAGAGAAGACTCAGTATAGAAACCGTGACAACAAATATTGCATGTATAACTTATCCAAGCCTGATCAGTGGATAGAGCACTTGCTTTTCACAGTAAAGGTTTCAGGTTCAACTGCCGTTACGGCACGTTCCAGACGACACACATGTAAAGAGGTTCATTTGTAAACGGGTGTCTTATCTTCGCTCAGTGAGCAAGCAGTGGACCTTGTACAAATAGAGGCTCAGTGCAACTAAGTCTCTAGCACATCATCCCCGACAGCAAAAGTTGCTAAGTGACTTTATTTATATGTAAATATATCGTGTTACTGCTAGCAAACTCACACATATATATTGGATCAAATAAGTACTCCCCAACACAGTGGTACCATGAAACACATACACACGAACTCCCCCCCCCCCCCAACCACCCTCTCATATTCCCCCCTATATCTTCGTCTTTCTGTTCCAGTCCTATTGTCAACACTTCCCTTGAAATAAAGCATACGCGTTTCCCACCGACACGATAACCGATGAAGGCGAAATCCTGCGCCAAAGCATTGCATGTACTATTGGAGTTGCGGTTCCTGTAACAATATGCTTTGCATGGTCAGGTTGCAAGTACCATTGACTTCTGTCCCATTTGCTCGGTGATGCTCGTGTATTTGAGAATGACCACAATCAATCAGTCAGCTGTTGGGATGAACTGATTGTATGTGTGTGGTCATCGATCCTGATGAATTCACATTGGTTGTCACGTATTGCTGACTTATGCATTTGATATCCGCTGATATTTGTATATCATTCCTCATTGCTACCATATTGGCCGTTTAGATTAGTTTAATATTGGTGATTTCTTGTGGTCCTGTTGAAGGCATTTCGGTCGCAATGCACGTTTTTATTGGTTAAATCTGTTGCCTTGTAATAGTTGACTTGAACCAAATTACGAGGATGAATCAAAAAGTAACATGTTTGTTATTCAAATCATATGCCATATTAAGGTCACTTGTTGACTTCTACTCGTATGTTATTGTCCCCGTTTAGTTGTCAGTGTTGCTGCCACAAATTCTTCTTTCGCTCAAAGTGAAGCATGTGGTTACCACTTCAGCTGACCCCTACACAGTAAGCCTGTATACAATATTTGGAGAATTTGTAGTAATTATTTTTCATGATAATGTTGCTAGCTTCATGCATACTCATCGTCAGTCTACATTTACGACAAGCTTAGAAAGTTGCTGTAGACATATTCACTTCGAAAAGTTTTGCAATAGATTTTCTGATTCTTTCCAGCTTCAACAATATCAGATGAAAAGAATAATTGTATGGTTGCTTTAGTTCGCTGGATATACACACTCCTGATCCGTGCCCTATTGCATGTAGAAAGTGCAATTTTTCATAGTCATTATCATCATCATCTCTTGTCTCTCTTTCTCCTGCTCTCTCAACTATCTATGAATTTATTATGTGCACAACTTCTATAAACTGTCGTATTTCTCAGATATGCTGTAACGTTTCTCAGTGTGGGTTACATGTGTTTATGTTTTACAAATGGCGCCTTGATGCTTGTCAAACTGGATCAATAAATGTCAATTTCATTCATTTGATTACTTTTACATTATTTCTTTCAGTTAGTTCCTCATCATTTGATTACTTTTACATTATTTCTTTCAGTTAGTTCCTCATCATTTGATTGCTCTTATTTTTCATTTTCATCACCATCTTATTTTTGTTCTTCTACTTCTTGTTCAGCCTCTTGATCTTCTTATTGTTTCTTCTTCTTCGCCTTGTTCTTCTTTTTTCTCTTCTTCCTTTTCTTCTTTTTTTCTTCTTCTTCTCTATCTCTTCGTTCACCTTCAGACATATCGCTGTTGACAGCAAAGTCATGTTTGTGGTTGTCCGTAACAGGAAAGTTGGGTTGTATATGTTCTGCTCCTTGAAACTCTGGACGTCTGTCTTCAGCAATCATTTGAGTAGCTTCACCGTGTTAGTCTTCAGTTATCTATGAGGTGAGATGGTTAGTTCCCTTCCTCTCTGGCTTCCATCTGCACAACAGTAAACTAAGCATCCAGTTACAGCTGAGTCGACTGTGGCATTTTGGTTACTGATATTCAACCTGGTATCATTGCTGTGAGAAGCAAGCTCACTATCGCCCCGTTATTCAAACTCTATCAGAAAAGCTATAGACGTTAATTGACGTTTCTACCCAAATACATCTTTATCGAGTTGTGAACAAACGAGAGCTAAACAAATAAAAAAAAGGAAAACAATATAAATGATAATTAGAATATACCAAGATTTCTCAAAGCAAATTCTATGGAACACTTTAGTTCCACGTGAGATATCTAGACCTGCACGAGAAATCATATTTCAACAACATATACGTCATTTCCTTATCTGTAACTGTTTTTATGTTGGAATGGAAAATAAAATTGTAATATAGCCAGAACACTTGCCGTGGCGACAGCAATGACCCAGCGTCATTAAAAACCTCTCGACTACCCCAGGAATGGGAAAAAAGTCGTACGGCAGTAAATCATTTTTTTAAAAGTCGTACGGCAGGCAGTAAAGAATTTTTGTAATAGGCTAACAGTTGTGGGTAAATACAAATCTATCCGAACATTATATATAATGATTGTAAGATTTTTTACACAAATCTATCCGTACATGACATATAATGATTGTCAGGTTTTTACACAAATCTATCCGAACATGACATATAATGATTGTCAGGTTTTTACACAAATCTATCCGAACATGACATATAAGGATTGTCAGGTTTTTACACAAATCTATCCGAACATGACATATAATGATTGTCAGATTTTTACACAAATCTATCCGAACATGACATATAATGATTGTCAGGTTTTTACACAAATCTATCCGAACATGACATATAATGATTGTCAAATGTTTACACAAATATATCCGAACATGACATATAATGATTGTCAGGTTTTTACACAAATCTATCCGAACATGACATATAATGATTGTCAGATTTTTACATGGGCACGACA
Organism: Ariolimax columbianus; assembly: GCA_036924085.1. Classification (NCBI taxonomy): domain Eukaryota; kingdom Metazoa; phylum Mollusca; class Gastropoda; order Stylommatophora; family Arionidae; genus Ariolimax; species Ariolimax columbianus. The sequence continues at coordinate 150,321,034 of JAVGWX010000002.1, read as the reverse complement.
CGTACAACTTCCTGAAAATCTTTGGGTCTGCAAATACAAGGCCATCACACGGGTTTCGAAATCAGTGCAATTACTGATGATCAGATTGGGCTGGCTGACATCTTTGTACATGATGCGAACTGATTCAGAAACCTTGGTAGCAATATCGACACAACGGGTGGCTCGATACAGCTGTCAGGTTACGGTTACAAAAGGCAAGAGGTACTGACATACCGTTTTATAATTCTAGAGAGATTAAATATTAACAGAATTTTAAAATCTTCAACTCCAATGTAAAGTCGATTATATTGTATAACTCTGAAAGGTGGACAGCCATACACTCAAAGATAACCTCAGAATAACAGACTTAATAAATGGGTACCTGCAAAGAATAGAGGAAAGGAAATAGCATGATTCGATCAGTAATACAGATCTGGGAAAGAGAATTAGACAATACCTATGAAACAGGACATGAGGAGGGAATGCATTAATGAAACCAATTGATTGTATTACCAGGCAGTCTCTGTTCTGAGAGAAATAAGAATAGCTTACCTGATGCATGGTGTAGATGGCTTAAGGCAAGAGAAGTAGAGGCAAGCCAACTACATAGTGGAGAAGGCTTGAAGCAACTATCAGAGAGACTGAAAAGACCGGGATTGAACTGTCTTAGGTGACTGAAGATAGGAAGACTTGACATGAATTTGTTGAAAAACCTGTATTTTATAAGGGGGAGCAAAGGCTTTGATTTATCGATTAGTTGATCATGTTAACGTCCATTGATTAGCAGACACAACCATTTGTATATATGGTTAGATGATTTCGTCCATGTTTTCTTCGACAGAACGAGTTGGGCAAAGACTGGTTTAAAATATGACGCAAATCTTGAAATAAATTGTGTAACAGAAAGCACACAAAAACGGACAATCATGATGCAGACCACATAGCCGCTAATGTGATCAATAAACAAATGTCAGTGTGTTCTTATATCTTAGCCGACCTGTACTTCTACAGGAGCGAATATCCCTTTGCAAGTCCCAGCTCTGGCATGAGCTAGATGTAGCCAGGAGAAGGATTTCCTGCTTTGCGGACTAGGCTCGAGCAGTTTATTTCTTTTAGTTTAGTTGAGATTGTTTCACTAATGTTGACAAGCGCTGCATTTCGACGAGATCTGTGAGTATCGTGTGACTGTCGACCTGGTCTCCTCTAGTTATTTGGTACCATCTTTCATGGAAATCAGAGGCTTGGATGTGGCTTTTCTGGGATGTGGTCACTGCCCATGATTCAAATCCATAATCCAAAATGATTACATAGGTAGACCGTCAGAGTTAATGGGCTTAATCTAGACACTCTCTAGTCTATGAAACCCACATTAAAAGAAAACATCCAAAAACCTTGAAATCCTTGGTTTTTTAAGTTCATCCTCGATGACAATGTTTTCTGTATGACTATCTTTACCTGTTTTTCTTAAGTTGATCCTCGAAGGCAATGTTTTCAATATAACTATCTTTACTAGTTTTAGAACGGCTGATTAGCTCAGTGGTAGAACACTCGCATTTAATGACAAAGGTACGTGATTCAAATCTAGCCCTACTAGCAAATCTAGCCCTACCAGCAAATCTAGCCCTACCAGCAAATCTAGCCCTACCAGCAAATCTAACCCTACCAGCCAATCTAGTCCTACCAGCAAATCTATCCCTACCAGCAAATCTAGCCCTACCAGCAAACCTAGTTGAGTCACTCGTAAATAGGCACCTGCCTGAAGCCTAGAGAAGAAAGAAGGCAGCTAGCAAGGGAGCTGGCCACCCTACCTCACTAAGCCGTGGATTAGCACAATGAAGGCTCTTACATTTTCCACCCGACGACAGTGTCTGCTATAGGACTGATTTTTTTCATATTCGCCAGTTTTAAAGCTTTTAATGTAAATCAACTCTTTGTCTTCGGTGAGAATTGTTGAATAAAGTGTCCTAAACATATTGTTTCCATGTTTACACCAGTTCTACCAAGCTGTTTTCTCTTTAGCAGGCAATAACAAGTTAAGGAATGTCTGCTCCTCTTAAATTTGTCGTCTCGGGCTGTATAGTGCGTTACTAGCTGTTTAATATTTAATACTGCTGACAAAAAATAGAGGCAACATTTTTATTCAGATACCTTACCGATACTTTTGATAGTTACACCTTATACGTTTACTGATTATGTGTTTCGTTATAAGGACCTAAACGGCATGTGACAACATAGAGGTCTCAAGCTTTCAGTGGGCTTGTGGCGATCTTCGATTATGGTCGGCTGGGGGTTCGCGGCTATGAAGGAGTGGACAAAATGGAGTCAAAAAACACTCGTATTACAGACATTGGAAACGGATAGCGGTGACATTTTGTCTTATATAAATGACCGCCATTTTGGATAATGACACTACAATCTATGAACATGCTATCCAGAAAAAAATGTAAAATGAGACGTGAGTCCAGCAGTGATGTGCTCCTTGAAGGACAAATGTCTAGTATGTACAACCAGCGAGCTAAGATAACCATATCTATTTTTTAAAAACAGCATACACGTATCGTCGTTTCCCGAAAGAACAGAAAAAAGCGTTGGAGGTATCGCTATTAGATAAATAGATTATAACTTTCTAGTGTAAGAAGTGTTCGAGGATTGACCTCTCCCGGGATAGGGATACGAGATTAGAAACAGGTCGCGGTGCGCTCTAGTCAACCCAGATGACAATAACTACATTTTGCAAATGTAATACAGCGAGGAAGAGAACAAAAGTTCAGATTACATACAATAACAACATGCAACATTTAATACCCGATTGTAGTATTTGAGAAATGCCAATCTTTATCTTTACACAAATCAAATTAGACTATTTGTATCATTAACACAGAGAACGCAGACGCTCATAAACAGATGCCTGCATATAATAGTGGGGTTGAAACGGTGCGATAATATTGCTAACGTGGACTTGTGGCATAGGGCCGGGCAGTTAATCAGGATAAAGAGAAGTCATTAGCATGGATAAAACATCAAAGTCTTAGTGTTAGTGTTACTCCACCTGTACTTTTACAGGGAATATGCCCATGTGCATGTCCCACGTCTGGCGAGAGCTGCAGTCGAGATAAGGATTTTCTGCTTAGCAGGGTAGACTCGAGCAGCGTATTACTCATATTGGGGCAAATGCAGCACAAAGAGTTAACTGACACGCGAGTTCGCCTTAGTAGATTCTAGTTAAAGGAAGACATGCAGCCTTATAGGCACTATGCTACTCTTAAGCCTGCAGCCTTATAAGCACTATCTATGCTACTCTTAAGCCTGCAGCCTTATAAGCACTATATATGCTACTCTTAAGCCTGCAGCCTTATAAGCACTATATATGCTACTCTTAAGCCTGCAGCCTTATAAGCACTATATATGCTACTCTTAAGAAATAACATAACCATAGCTGGTGTTGTGCCGTGCCTTACAATCGCCTCTTGGGGCACTGATACTATTCTTGTCCTTGTCATACACAACGACCCCGACCGACTACTCGAGATAAAACATACTTTACGCAAAGGAAAGAACGGTATCTCGAGACAAGCCGCTGTTCTGGAATCGAAAAGGCAAAAGATATAGAGACTGTCTAAGGCACACTTGGTTATGAAAGCTGATACAATTATTAGGGAGGCAGGGCAGAAGCGGTAGGTGTTGGAGATGTAAGCTAAAACAAGGCCGAGTATGTGTAGGTTAGCTGATAGGTTCGTTGATTTGTATTATAATTTTCAAAGTATGAAATGTTTTGTTCATGTTTGTAAATATTAATATATCAGATCTCTTTTATAAAAGTACAAGAAACAAATACCACAACATGGGCAGTTAGATTATTACGAAATGCGGTGTGGCCCATAGAAGAAGGGAATGAGTCATGAAGAGATTGGACAGATAATGTGAACAATTCACTGCTGACATACATAGGCTGACAAAAACAATGACTTAAAGATATCACAACATTTTCTTAAACCTTACCAGTAGCACGAATCTATAACACAAGATAGCATGACGCTAAAGAAGATGGAGGACACGGGCATTTGGATTGATGATATCAAAGAACTTGAGTGAAATGGACTGAAATCACAATGGTCAGATATATGTCACACAAAAGAAGATTGCAAGGCGCCTGGCAACAAAAGTGTGCAGATGATATGTTGTCATTTACGTTATTATTAATATGTATATAGATATGTAGGTAGTCCTTGTTTTACGACTGTTACCTAATGACGTCATTGCCGTAATTCGCAAATTTCGTATGTCGGGTTTGACATTGTACTCAATTTATATAATCAAGCATCTGAGTATCAGTGTGGCTAGATCAATTTCTTCTGAAATCAGCGATACGGGGTTGACTTCCATCTCCACTCCCTCCCACCCCCAACCTCACACCCTTCCCACCCCTACTCCGACACGCAATACAGAATTAGAAAATATGGAAAGGGTATTTGATCATTGGAAAGCAAGCTGACAAATGAAAGGCGACTGGTCAAGTAGGTGAATTATGATCTCTGAGCATTTTGTTTTCTGTTAGTTGGAACAGTCAACCAACGAGAGAACCAATTTATGGAAGTATTTAGTTACAATAGAGAGATCGTCTTCATTGCCACTTCTGTCTTAGACCCTCATTATTTGGTTTCAATAGAGAGATCGTCTTCATTGCCCCTTCTGTCTTAGACCCTCATTATTTGGTTACTATAGAGGGATCGTCTTCATTGCCACTTCTGTCTTAGACCCTCATTATTTGGTTACAATAGAGGGATCGTCTTCATTGCCACTTCTGTCTTAGACCCTCATTATTTGGTTACAATAGAGAGATCGTCTTCATTACCACTTCTGTCTTAGACCCTCATTATTTGGTTACAATAGAGAGATCGTCTTCATTGCCACTTCTGATTTAGAGACTCATCATTTGGTTACAATAGAGAGATCGTCTTTATTGTCAATTCTGTCTTAGACCCTGATCATTAGTACATGTAAACCTATTAATGACCAACATTAAGTTCAATGCAATGTACTATAAAGGTAATCCTATAGCAGACACTGTTGTCGAGGATGAAGTATTAAAGATTTTGCTGTGCTAGTTGTCAGCTTTTTAATGGAGAAACACATAGATGAAAGTTGCATCTTTACTCGTGGTAAACGTCGGTGGAAACATTTGTAGACAGTGGATCAGTGACAGCAACAGAACAAAAACAAAATGGCAACTGCGAGACACCTTCATAGCTTTCGTCAGGGACAAAGAACAAAAGTAACAAGTAACATATCACAAAAAATTATGTAACATGAGCGGTTAACGAGTCGTCGCCATAACAGGATGTGCCAGGATAGTGTGAGACACCGTATGCCAGATTTGAAATAGAGTGGGAAAATAAGAAATGTTACCGGGTAATGTGCACACAAACTTAAACTGACGAAACATAAACAAATCACAAAAATCAACAACATTTGAGAGGGATTTTAGCTAGGAAATGATCAAGCTGAAAATGTAAATCGAGCATTAAGATGGGTCATCACAAGTTGGCAGATATTTTTCTATAAGGTTTTATGAAGAAAAACAGCAGGATTACTCGGTTTATGTTGCACCTAACCAATATTTCAGCAGCTGAGAATCGTCATGGCAAGAGCTCACAACTTAAACAGTGTGGTTATTCCGGCCATGGTCTATTACTGAGAGGTGTGCCACATTCAAAAAGCAAATACACAGAAGCTTTACATTTTTAAAAGGGCAATGGAAGGAATGATATTGACAGTCTCTCTATGGCACCGAATTTGCAACACCAAACCCAGGCATCAAACCTCCTTTCATGATGTCGAAAACACTTATAAGTTGGGGGATGGAGTGTGCTAGTGGTTAAGTGGCAAGGTTCACAGCCCGAAGGTTCTGGATTGGATTCCCAATCACAGCATCGGTCGTTACCCCGAGCAGCAAACCCTTAGAAAGTACAGGAGGAAGCAGACCCTTACATAAAATGCATGCCGAAGTCGGATGCAATGGGCCGACAGGCGCAACATGAAAACATACTACATAGCTTGGGTATCAGAGGAAATAAGGCGCAGGCAAAAAAAACAACAACAAAAAGTTAAAAGTTCATAAAAATACTGACGGTCCGGTCAAGCTGTTCACATGTCTAAAAATAGACGGACACGAAATAAATGGCATTCTTGTGGTCCTACAACAATTAGAGTCCGATCGGTCGCCAACCAATGAGATTTATACATAGAGGAAGTAACGCACGTGATTCAGCAGATCACGCTCAAACGCAAGCCTCTCGTAAAATGATTTCCTAAAACATTTAGCCGTCTGACATAACAAGAATCCTGTCTGGTTGAATACAAATATTACCTTTCACAGGTTACCACAGAATTTACTATGGGAACTATATGTTTTCACATAATTCCTCACAACAGTTTCGCGGGGCAAAAAAAGGCATATGTACAAGAACTGGTTATATGTCTTCACCTTGACCGTGAAAGGGGAGGTAACACAGAGCTGAAAGTGTCCAGGTCTGTTCCCGCTCAATATAGCCACAGCTTGGCGTGACACGCTTCTATCATCTCTGTGTGTGACCTTGGTACTAAAGGTCTACACCAGAATTTTTGCCAATCTGTACGAAGGACAGGAAATTATGAAATACTGGTTCCGTTTGTCTGTGTATTGCTGTGGGTGTTTTCCTTGTAACACCAACAATTTAATCACAACACTGTCCTCTGACTTATCCATTGTGTTGGAATAACAGATCCGTTCAAAAGGGTCAGTTGCATTGTGCGTTATAGCGGAGAAAATCGTTGTTAAAAATAAATCAAAATTCACAAGTCCAATGCAAATTTTAGGAATTTTGAAGGGTAATCACTCATGACCAGCCACTTCTACATCACGTGTATTGTACTGGACAGTGCATGTACTGTACTAGGAACAAAGGATACCCCCTTTCGAATAAGGATGGTTCATGTAGCTTGTTGACTGTACATGTCCCTATTCAATCGTCTCAGGCATCGAACGATGTTTTATACTTCAAATGTCTGTTTTGTTCTGATTGCAGATTTATCATCAGATTTATCATCAAACAGGCGAACACATGCCTAACGCCCTCAATATGGATGCTTTCACAGCTTGAATATATGTTATCTGGGTGCTTTGAAAGTCTAGACATGAGTTAACTGAATGCTTTCAAAGTCTAGATGTTAGTTATCTAGAAGCTTTCATAGTCTGCATATCAGTTATCTGGATGATTTCATAGCCTGGATGTCAGTTATCTGGATGCTTTTATAGCCTGGATGTCAGTTATCTGGATGCGTTCATAGTGTGGATGTCAGTTATCTGAATTCTTTCATAGTGTGGATGTCAGTTATCTGGATGCTTTCATAGTGTGGATGTCAGTTATCTGGATGCTTTCATAGTCTGGATGTCAGTTATCTGGAATAGCTAGTTGCAGATATTTGATCCACGTGCTAGGCTGATAAGCCAATGGCACGAATCTACCATGTGAGGGATTACGGTCGAACGCCTATAAGCCGGAATCCCGCCCTAAATCTCAGCACCACTGCGAGGGGAGGCTACGATAGGGTTGGGACCTGGGGCCCGACCCCGTCGAGCCGCAGAAAGAGGTATCTGCCGTCCGCCGATCAAAGCGGGCGGGAAGCTGCCCGATATTCACCCCATACGGCGTTGAGGTGTGAAACCACTAGTAGATGACTTACTTCTAGGTCGGGGTGTCGTAAGCAGTAGAGCAACCACCTCACTGCAAACTGTTGAGACGCAACCCCTTGATCATGAGATATGTCCACACACCGGGCGAACAATATCTCCGTGCCCTTACCAGGCTTATCCCCTGGTTGAATGCACTCCTTCGAGAGGAATCGCTGGTCGCTGACATTTGGTCCGCGTGCTTGGCTGATAAGCCAATGGTGCGAAGCTACCATCTGAGGGACTACGGCCGAACGTCTCTAAGCCAGAATCCCGCCCTAAATCTCAGCACCGCTGTGATGGGAGGCTACGATATGATTGGGACCTGGGGCTTGCTTCTCAGCCCGACCCGGTCGAGCCGCAGAAATGCACCTGGCCAAATGCACTCCTGCCTCGCTCTTTACCTCTGTCTGCTATCAGTCATCCCAATGGACGAAGAAGAGATGCAGTCCAGCGGACATTGCACCTCTGCCCTATTGTGACAACCTCCCAGATGGCCGGGAATGCTAGGCGTGCCATCACTGCAGATGAGCCGAGAAAATAAAGGGAGCAAATAGATACCTCACTCACATGCATATGCTAATATGCTGGCAGGACGTGACGATCCTGAGACACAGTCACACTGGACTGCCTCTCTTCCGGGATAGTACAAACTAGTACATAGTCCATCATATCATATCATTGCAAAACCCTATAGACACGAGTGGGGAAGACTCGTTAGTCCTGCAAGACAACTTTTATAAGAGAGACAACTCTGACCAAAAAACAACTGCTGCCTTGAAGATAGGCTGGGGACAGCCAAAGTCTAAGGAGAGCATCCCTACAGAAACGCCTGTTGAAATCGGAAGCACTGAGCCACAGGCTTAACAAAATAAAACAGTGCAACGTATATCGCTGTAACCAGCGTACGATGAAGAAGAAGAAGAAGAATAGTGGGTGGTTCATGTAGCGTGTTGACTGTACATGCCCCAATTCAATCGTCTCAGGCATCGAACGCTGTTTTATACTTCAAATGTCTGTTTTGTTCTGATTGCAGATTTATCAATTGAAGTACCATCATCAAACAGGCGAACACATGTCTAACGCCCTCAATATGGATGCTTTCACAGCTTGAATATATGTTATCTGGGTGCTTTCTAAGTCTAGACATGAGTTAACTGGATGCTTTTAAAGTCTAGATGTTAGTTATCTAGAAGTTTTCTTAGTCTGCATATCAGTTATCTTGATGATTTCATAGCCTGGATGTCAGTTATCTGGATGCTCTCATTGCCTGGATGTCAGTTATTTGGATGCTTTCATAGTCTGGATGTCAGTTATTTGGATGCTTTCAAAGTGTGGATGTCAGTTATCTGAATGATTTCATAGTCTGAATGTCAGTTATCTGGATATTTCATAGTCTGGATGTCAGTTAACTGGATGCTTTCAGAGCCTGGATGTCAGTTTTCTGGATGATTTCATAGTCTGGATGTCAGTTAACTGGATTATTTCAAAGGGTGGATGTCAGTTTTCCTATATGCTTTTATAGCCTGGATGTCAGTTATCTGGATGCTTTCAGAGCCTGGATGTAAGGTATCTGGATGATTTCAAAGTCTGGATGTCAGTTATCTGGAAGCCGTCAAAGCCAGGATGTCAATTATCTGGTGCTTTCAAAGTCTGGATATTAGTTACTTTCCCAGCCTGGATGTCTTTAACTGCTGTCCAAACTATACAGGCAATCTTAATGAATAAGATTCTATTAAACTGGACGATGAAGAGAAATGAAGAGCGAACACATCTAGAGAGAAGGAACTAGATGGATACAGAAGTAAAATGTGCTGACGTCTCGACCACACAGTTTTACCATTTTTGTCAAGAACAGAATTTAAAAAAACTACTTAAATATGGCAATGTGTGCATGATTACCATAATAATTACAGCGATCGCTTCTCAACTGAAAGGTACCGAATCGAATGCCTGATAATGACACGCACCAGTCTACCCAGCAGTACTTGGGTACGAGGTTTACTTATGGAGTAGTCCCCATACGTAGTGAGGGGAGGAGAGTCCAAAATTGTATAACGAGGGATGTTTGAAGATATATGTTGTCACATATAGAGGGGTGCCTGAGAGAACGGAGCATGGATAAGTTTGAGGGGGCTTCAAATGAAAACCTTCAAAGTGGGAAAGAAATGAGAAAAACCATGCCTTTGTATTGCAACTTGTTAATATGGATGCGTATGATTCAAAGAGTGCCTTGCACGTGCCCTTACTGGAAAACGAAGAACATGTCGTAATAAATGTAGTAAAAAGATGGCCGCCTGACTATTTCCACCCACCAAAGAAGAGTCCCGTTCTGTTATCTGTCCTTTTTAGCAGCGAAGGGGTGAAACCTATACAGTTATCCGTGAATGAATGTCCAGTATGGTGACACACGCCTTTCAGGCATAGTCGTCGATTTTCCTTTACAATCGACTAGGGTTACTACTCGGTGTACCTGACGCAGTCGTAACAGACTGTCACAGAACTCACGCCGTTTTGAAACTTTCTAATCCATTCATACACTCGCTGAAGTGAAAGACATGCATCTACGCACTGACGAATGTTCCTAATTAACGTTGACATTTCTTTTTATCATTAAAATATATCGGTTTGGTTTTGGGGTTGTTTAGGCGTACGTGTAGAATGGAGAAGGCGTGGTTGTGAAACATGTGACGTCATGTTCATGGATTTTAAAATATTTGTGACGAAGTGTGACGACAGATGAATTAGAGGGGTGGTTAAAAATGATTAAATTGTGTGACATCTTATGTGAACGACCCCCTAAGCTGGGGGCAGAAAACACGGAGCGAAGGAACTCCTAGAAAGTTCTACACATAGATTATAATTTTCAACTTGAATGAAAGGTTGCTACTGCTATATGATTCTGAAGCATGGGAGACTTAACAGGCCGTTAACAAAGTGGCTAGAAACATCCATAAACAGACGTCTGCTCAGAATTCATAGTTTGAATCGGTTGAATAAGGTCACCTACGTCGATTTGCTGAAAAGATCTAGACAGATCTCAGTGGAACGGAGCATGAAGAAAGGTCACTGGAACTGGATAGTGCATACATTGTGAAAAATAGCAAGATGACATTGCAAAACTGATACTGTTCTAGAACCCAAGGGCAAGGTGATTAGGAGCAGACACCAGAACGCACTTGGCGGTGAGAACTGGCGTCTAACATAAGGGACTTAGGGCTGTCGTGGCCTAAGTTGGTGAAAAGGACAGGGAAAAAAATAATTTGAAGTTGTTCTCCGCGGTGAGCTGAAGAGTTTTGATTGATTAGAACCACACATATTAATTTCGTTAAAAACGAAAAGTGAAACCTGAAACACTTCATTCACGAAGGCAGTGGCTGGCATGAGAGACCAGGCTTACTAATGTGGAATATTACTTGGGCGTATTATTCAGTGTGCATAAATAGAAAGATTAACGTAATCAGCATTTGATCGCATCTTGGGACTGGTCAACCTAAAGTAGTACCAATGATAAACGGGGTTACAGGCCACATTTTTGTAACAAATCTTTGAAGACGGAAGAAGATCATTAAAAAAAGATTTGGGTATTGACATCTGTTAAGTCGACTCCAGGTACCAACGACCTGGTTTCAAGCTGTAATTGTGTCGTTGTTGAGTGGTAGAAAGTGGTAGTTATCAAACTGATGGTGATATCGCTTCCGTGACACGAACGCGTGACAGTCGTGTGCGTCGGCTTGACAGACAAAGAGGGGTTGCGTCAGGTTCCCAGGTCCTCTTTTTAAATTGCGACAACTTCCCTCTTAGGGAGATATCGAAAACAGGCAAAGATATGGAGGAGTTGAGAATGTGTTTATTTGGAAGTGAAGGTATTTGTGCATCCGGAACTGAGTTGTTGTATGAAAGGCGGGTGGGTGGGTCCTACATGCGGGTAGGACCTAGTGGGGACTTGAGCGATGACTAATTTCTTTATTCTGTCGAGGAATGCATTTATGAAAGCCTAGTTCTTTTGTTGTTGTTTTTGTTGTTCTTCATGTTTCAGAACCATACGAAAGAACGGATATCCCATTGGAGTTGTATGGATATGCAGTTTTCTTGTTCTTTCCTCCGCAGTAAGGAGTCCTGTAGTACACTGCTCATTCTAAAACACTACTTAACTATTTTCTTCGTTTATGTCTATGATTTCTTCTTCTTTCTTCTTGTTCTTCGTACGCTGTCAGACGTCAACTTGATTTTGTTCGAAGAAAGCAGCTGTCATCCTGAGGCTGTCGACACTGCCATAAAGCTTGTCTAGTGTTGCCACTGGTGATGGCCACATGTGCTTTCTCTGGTCCTCGGGCAGTTTTGCAGCAGATGTTCAGCGGTCATTTTCCCTGTACCACTGGTGCAATCGTCAGTGTCACCTATCTTCAGTTTATTGAATAGGTGGTACCTCAGTCTGTTGTGGCCAGCGCGGAGTCTGATGACCACGACCAGCTCTCTTCTGTTCAATTGTTAATAGGCATCATTTTTTGTGTAGCCAGTATGTTCTGTTTCCCAATTGGACATGTATCTGGTCCAAATAAAACTGTTGGACTCTTCGTAGGTCACACTAGAATCTGGTCGTGGTAGTCTTGCACCTTCTTTTGTCAGTCTGTTTGCCTCCTCGTTGCCTTGGATGTTACAGTGGGATGGAACCCGCTGTACAACTACTCTTTTTGGACTGCTGGCATAGTTGACAGAGTACTGCTCTTAAATCATTTAGTATTTTTCTGGCTTTTTAGTGCTGTAACCCCGGCCAAGGCATCTGTAAACAGGACTATCTGACTTTAATTACTTTCGCCTGTCAGCATTGCTTTTACTGCAGCCTTCAGTGCCTCTGCCTCAGATCTGACATTGCTTGAGAATTTTCCAGATGCCACTGAAAGTGTTATTTTTCTACAATTTGTTAGGCTCAAGAATACCCCTGCCCCTCTATTCTGTGTTGTGTTTGTTACGGAACCGTCGGTGTATGCATGGGTCCAGTCCATGCTTAGGTAGTTTTCCGCTATGTACCTCAGGGTTATGTCTCTTCTTTCTTTTTCAGTCTGGCTGTTCTTGTTTTCAATACCTGATATATTTTCTACCACCTCTGGAATGATATGCTGCTTCCAAGTGGGTTTGCGTACAGTAGAGATGGGCTTTGGTGTTGTTACTGTGTTCATAGAGTCTTCGCTCGTCTTTGCTTTGGCTATTTCTGCAAAGTTTCTCCGGTTTAGTTTCCCTTTTCCAAATCTATTTAGTCTCTGATGCATTGGATGGTCTGTCAGTCTTCTTAGTTTCTCTGCTTGCTGATGGGTTCTGCATTCTCTTCTGTCGGTCATGGATTGCAGATGTGTAATCTTTTCAAGTTCTACAATTGGCATTGACTTCATGCCTCCTGTTATAACTCTCATGGCTTGGTTTTGAAGTTTGCTAATTTTATCAAAGTTCGCCTTTGCTGCTGTTGTCCATGCCGCAATGCCGTACTCGAGAACTGGTTTCACTCTTCCAGTGTACAGTTTCTTTAGTATTCTTTAGTCTGCTCCCCAGTTTGTGCCAGCAAGTTTCCTCATGACTGCCATTATGTGTCTGGCTCTCATTCGGTTTCTCTCGATCTGACTTTTCCATGTCATGCGCCGATCAAATGTGGCTCCCAAGTAGTTTATGTTGTCGTTTGGCTGCAGATATTTGCCTTTAAGACTTATTTTGGTGTTATGTGGTTAATTTGAAAGCGAGAATATCATACATGGTGTTTTTTTCTTCATTTATTTTGACCAGCCATGATTTCGCCCACTCCTCTAACGATGTTAGGGCCTGCTGCATCCGATTGTTTGCTACGGTGAGATTTTTTTCAGAGGTCCACATAGCCAGATCGTCTGCAAACATGGAGCTGTGGACTGTTCTTGGTATATTCTCTACGATGTTATTTATATACACCAGAAAAAGTGTGGGTGACAGTACTCCCCCTTGGGGTACTCCTTGCTCCAGTGTCACCTTTTTGATCATCTGCCTATGTGCTTGAACTCAGGCTGTTCTGTTTTCGAGGTAATGGCTGATCAATCCGTACATTTTTCCAGATACTTCACTTCTTCGTAGCTTGACTTTAAGTCCCTCTTTCCACACTTTGTCAAATGTCTTCTCTAGATCCACCCAAACCTCTACTGTATGCTTTTTCTCTTGGTAAGCATCCTCTATTTCCTGTGCTATCAGAGTGATCTGGTCCTCAGTGGATCTGTGTTGTCTAAATCCTGCTTTCTGTGGAATTATTATGTGTTTTTCTTCCAGGTGCCACATCAGTCTGTTTATCATACCTCCATCAGTTTACCTACACAGCTCAGTAGACTGATAGGCCTGTATCCATTTTGGTCTGTACTATCTTTTTCTTTCTTTGGTACTGGTATTAGTTCAGCGTCTTTCAATGCCCGAGGTACAATTCCCCTTTTCCAGCTTTGGTTCAGGACTGATAGTAACTTCCTCTTTGCTGTTTGGCCCAACTCCATCAGCATTTCATTTGTTACCCCATCTTTTCCGGGCGATTTCTTTTTCTTTAAAGTTCTCATGGCCTCATTCATTTCATTCATGGTTAGTTTTACCATCATATGCTCCTCTGGTGCAATCTTGATTTTGACGTAGCTCTTTTGTTCTTCACTAATGTATGTATGCCTGTCTGTAGGGACATCAATGTGCTTTGCTCTGGCATAATGTTCTATAAAGTCGTTTGCTGCTTTTTTTTCGGTAAGCATGTTGTCACCCTGCTTGATGGTAATTTGTTTATTTTATAGTATTTCATCATTCGTGGCTCTGACTACATTTCATAGTTTGATCCCTCTTTATCTAGATTGAGGCTTTCTGTTTTGTTTTTCCAACTGTCTCTTGTTATTCGGTTCAGTGTTCTTTTGTATTTCGCAGTGATGGCCTTGAGGGTGATATTTGCTTCCATAGATTGCTCTCTCTCTCTCTGTCATGTTCCTAGCATTTGATACTTCATCCTCAGCTTTCTGCAGTTCATGAATCCAATATGGCTTGTAGTTTTTGCTTGCCCCTCTTGGGATGGTCTCGGTTGCTGCTTGCAGTATTGCTTTGCCAAGGTTTTCCACCATAGGTTTCATATTGTTATTTCGTGTGTTGATAGTTTCACAGTCCATCTATCAGCATTGCAAATCTGTCCCAGTCGGTTCGTCTGTAGTTCCAACGTGGCAGCGGTCTTATTTCCTGGGGCCTACTTCCATATCAATATCTAGCATAATTGGCCTGTGGTTGCTACCTGTCAATTAGTCGAGGACCTGACGATCTATTTTGTGGTGAATATCCCCTGTGGAGAAGGCCAAGTCTGGAGTGGAGGTGGTATGCCGTGTTCTGGAATAGAACAGGGTTGTCGTCCGGCCTATTGATAAGATAGAGATTTGTGTCTATCTGCCAGTCTTCCACTTCATCACCTCTGCTGTCTGTGTCTGAATATCCCCATCTCTCAGAGTGACTTTTGAAGTCTCCAACCACTAGGTAGCTGGAGTCCTTGATTTCCATTCTCGAGAGCGATCGGTCTTTCTTGGGTGGGCCATACAGGTTGAATGTACGGATTTTCGTTTCTTGTGTCATTATGCCGACTTCTACAATTTCTGCTTGTCCGGTGTGATTTACAGATACTGCGCTACTTGTTATGCATGTCTATGATTTGAGGTTGAGGCTTGAAAATGAGTCAACTAACAGAACATGAGTGAACTGTAACGGAACATGAGTGAACTAACTGAACATGAGTGAACTAACGGAACATGAGTGAACATTAACGGAACATAAGTGAACTAACTGAACATGAGTGAACTAACTGAACATCAGTGAACTAATAGAAAACCAGTGAACTTTAACGGAACATGAGTGAACTAACGGAACGTGAGTGAACTTTAACGGACCATGAGTGAACCAACAGAACATGAGTGAACTAACAGAAAATCAGTCAGCTAACAGAACGTGACTGAATTAACAGACAATGAGTGAACTGACAGAAAATGAGTGAACTAACATAACATGTCTGAACTAACAGAAAATGAGTGAGCTTACAGAAGATTTTCTACTCATGCATCATTGGCAGATGTCTGACTTTGCAGTTAGTTAGTTTTCTTTCTACTTGTGCCGTTTAGCCGCGTGGGGAGCTTTAGTCGTCTATCCTGCGCCAAGTGCGTTGCGTCGGTCAATGTGAGCCCTTGTCGTTGCACAATCACTCTAATGTTATCTATTCACCTACCTCGCGGCCGCCCCCTTGCCCTATAGCCAGCTCTACCAGCATTGTAAGCCATCAGTGGAAGATGATGAGGGTGCATTCTCATGAGATGACCAAACCAACTTATTTTCTGCCTGGAGATGTATTCGGCACAAGACGTAGTGCCGACCATACTTCGAATGTCGTCATTCCGCATTCTGTCTCTCCTGGTAACACCCATGACTTTCACAAGTAGAAATTCTGCTCTCACACGCCCTTGACAGAGGCCATGTTTGGCACTGGTAGAGCACTGGTAGCACAAAATTGGCATAAATATACTGTTTATCAGCTATTGCTTTGTTGCCAAACTAATGCTCGGGTGTCTAAACAATGGGGACTGCTGATAAGTCACCGCAGATGCTTTCTGGCACCTTGTCTCGATTTTCCTGTCGATCTGCCAAAAAATTACTGCCCAAATGCTTTAACTCATGGACCTGTTGAAGAGCAATATCATTTAGACTTATCTTGACTGGCCCAGGAGTTCTACTGATCATCAAAGTTTCTGTTTTGTTTTCGCTAATTTTGCAGTTGGTGAATGTAATTCCTGATGTCATTATGGCAACCACACACACACGTCCCACTTTGCTTGGTCCCACTTGTCCTTCGCCTATTTCCCCAGATGCAGTTTATGAGATTCATGTTCTCTTGTCCAAACTTCATTTGTCCCCTGTAGTGTCCATCAATCAATTCAAACCGTTTCAGCTCCATGTGAAGCACATATATTCAACACATACTCGCCAAGCCATCACACGCTGACATGTTTATATCTGTTGAAGTTGTATTAGGCCACAGGTTTAAACGTAATGGCATAGGCAACCCCATAGACGATCATCCTTAGTAGTCTAAGACCACATAATTGGCACGCTACATAGTTACTATACTTTGCTCGCTTCTTAGGGCCCCGTTTAAAGTACCATAATTTGCTGCTTCCTAGCAACTGGCTTCAGAAACACGCGCGAACATGGTATGCATGGCCTTTCATGTCCTTATGTTGTGTAACTATGAGATGACGGTATTGTAGATTTTATCATGCTTATCATGTTAATCTTATGTTTCTATCAATCGCTTCTTTGTCTTTAGGAGGCAATTTACAGCCACGTAATCTGGAGCGTTAACTATCGCCCACACGACAGCCCTCGCATCAAATGTTCTTAAATACGAGTGAGCATGTTTGTTTCAGATCACGTCATCCTCTAATGCAGCAATATAAGGCTAACCATAGTGAACAGCTCTTTATCGTGCAAGCATAAACAAGGGCTCGAAAGGGGCCCGAATATTTTAATACTGTAAAGTGTCAGAGTCATCTAAGAAAGGCTGCATATGGGGTTAGCTACCACATCCTTTAGAAACTTTAAAACATACAAACTTCAATAGATATCATCATCATCATCAGGTGCACTGTCGGTTGGTGTTGGCGATCATGGGCCTCATCAGCTTCTAACAAGAGTAAAGTTTCCCCAACTCGGTTGTTGATATCGCCTATGCCATTTTATAAGGCTGTCCAGCATCTTCTCTCTCTGGCTTCCTCTGTCTCTCTTTCCTGCTATCTTTTCCGTTGTCACGACATGCTCCAAGCCGCCTCTTTTCATAACATGCCCAAATAAGGATAACTGGTTTGTCCTGATCTTTGTAATAAGTTGTCTTTGTGTCTTCGAGTTCCGTATCATTAGTCTTCCTTGTAGTACATCGGAACTGCAGCATTCTTCTGTAACACCACATCTGCATTGCTGCCAAAGATATATGTGCTTGCGTGCTAATATTCCATGATACACTGCCATATGGCAGTACTGGTTCCATGTAGTATCAAAGGTCTCTCATCCCCAGTACCAATCACAAGGTTTTGTTGCACACTATTCCCATTATGGTATAAGACCGATTTAGTTTGGCAATTCTAGATTTTATTTCGTAATTGCATCTTCCATCTGATGGCACGTATGTGTCCAGGTATTTACATGTGCTATTTTGTTTCAATTTGGTCCCCTTCGCTTTGACGCAGCATTTTGGAGAGTCCGGTTTCTAAGTCACTACCATCAACTCAGATTTATTTTTAGTAAACTGAGGCCTTTGTTTCCACTTCGCTGAACTACCGTGTTTACCATTTCCTGCAAGTCAGTTTCATTTTTGACTATCACAACAATGTCATCAGCACATCGCAGAATGTTTATGTTCTGTGCGCCATTTGATATTCTTGTCATTGTATGTTTGTTTCTCGCGATAAACTCGTTGTACAGATATGGACAAGGTGAATCCCCGATACTCATTTCTTGTGTTTCCATTTTTGTCGAGGTAGAGGACGAGTCTGTGTGTCCCAAATGACCTCAAGAGTTAAGCCATCGGTAGCATAGATACCAGCACGGCGTTCCAGTCAAAGGGCAAAGACCAGACCAAGCGACGATACAAACCTAATGCCCTGCAGGTAAACTTCGGACAGTCAATGGCTAACGAATGCAAACTTCACAAGAAAAGAATTCCTTTTGATAAAGGATGTACTGGGCTACATACGTAACGAAACAGTGTGACGTAATATTCTCTTCAAAATTCAGAATAAGTAAAGTGGCGCACATCCCGTGAGTTCCACCAGGGAGTGAGAGCGCCTGGCCCTCCGCCTCGAACTCGTGCACCCAGTACTACACATGGTCACCGACCTGTTCTGTGGAGTCAAGGTACAGAGGAATCTATTAACCAAACAAAAGGCACACTCAACATACTGCAAATGAATGCGGAAAGGGGGAGCGGCGAGGGGTGGGGATGAATAAATGCGTAGCATGATCAACTCGATTACATGAAGACCAAATTGACGGGACATGTATGCAGAAGACGCACCTCAAAAGCAGCTATAGATTTTCAGTCAGAGATAAAAGGTTACCAGGTGTAGATAAAGAAACAAACAAGAAGCAGAGCACGCAGGCCATCAACCACATGGCGCCTATTTCCAGCTCAGCGGAGGTGAGACTCCGCAAATGCCACAACAGACTGAGATACCATCTGTTCAACAAACTTAGAGTAAGACATACAAAGGAAATGTGTCTGTAGCACAAGACACAGAGCTATATAACAGAGAAAACACAGAAAATCATTGCAGAACGGCAACAATTAAAACAAATGGGAAGTAAAGGGACCAACACAGCATTTAAAAACTGCGCAAGAAAAGTTAGAAGAGAAAAAAGAAAAGATAAATGAAGATACATAGTAGAAACGTGTAAGGATATAGATAACCTACAACAACAAGGCAGAGCGAGAGATACATTTAAAGCAATAAGAACACTGACAAGGGAATTCTGTCCGGTTCCACATGTCATAAATGACAAAGAGGATAACACATTAACAGAAACCAAAGACATACTGAATAGATGGAGAGAGTACTGCAGAACCATGTATGGAGATAGCACAAAGCGCTCAGTTACAATCCTACCAAAGGATGAGAAAGAACCTGAATCAACATTGGAAGAAGTACGCTCTGCAATTAAAAGCCTGAAAAAGGGAAAGTCCCCAGGATGAGATGATATCCCAGCAGAGCTAATACAAGCAGGAGAGGCATGTGCTCGAGTCTATCATAAGCTGTGCAAACAGATATGGCACAGCGCAGAATGGTCAGAAGCATGGAAGAAATCAATTTATATTCCCCTCCCCAAAAAAGGCAACCTGAAGCAGTGCACGAACTACCGAACTATCGCGCTGATCAGCCACGCTAGCAAGATACTCTTGCGAATCCTATTAAGAAAAATAGAGAAAAGGTTTGAATCTGAAATTCACGTAGTCCAGGCAGGTTTTAGGAAAGACAGAGAGACCCGGGACCACATATTCAATTTAAGGAATATCTATGAAAAATGTAGAGAGTTTAATGTAGACATGTACACATGTTTCATTGATTACACTAAGGCCTTCGACACGGTAAAACATCAAAATCTGGAGAGAATCATTAAGGAAATGGGATTTCCTTTGCATATAGTCCATCTCATTGAAACATTATACCAAAATCAACAAGCCGCTGTCCGAGTATCTGGGAAAACATCAGATTGATTTGCAGTACAAAAAGGAGTCCGACAGGGATGTATCCTCTCACCTTATCTGTTCAACATATATGTGGAATATATAATGAGAAATGTTCGAGAAGATGAGAACATTGAAAGTTTCGACCCATTTACGATTGGGGGGTACGAGATTCCAAAGTTACGATACGCAGTTGACGAAGTGATATACTATCAAGAAGTGCAGAAGGGCTAGATCAGCTACTTTCAGCCTTTAATGGACATAGTAATGATCAAAATCTGTTCATAATCATAAACAAAACAAAGATAATGACCATCGATAAAACACAATGTCAGCATAAATTTACAGTGGGTGGTGAGGAAATAGATCAGGTCACATATTTTGAATATCTGGGCTTCTGAATTGACAAAAATGGTGACTGCTCGAAAGAAATCAGAAGAAGACTAGCTATGGCAATGCAGAGACTGAACAGCCTGAAGAAATTATGGCAGGGCACCAACAAAACGATAAAAGTAAAAGTCTTGAGAGCCTGTGTTTTTCCTGTGGCACCTTATGGCCGTGAAGCATGGACGATTACCAAAACTACTAGACAAAGAATCGAATCCTTCGAGTCAAAATGTTACAGAAAGATCCTCAGAATACCCTGGACAGAGAAAAGAACAAATGTAGACATTCGGCAAGGGTTGGGCATAGAGAAGAACTGGTTTATCAATTCCATTTTGGCTAGAAAATGCAAATACTTTAGTCACATCAAGAGACACAACGGTCTTGAGAGAACGGTGATGGAAGGTATGGTGCCAGGCAAAAGAGGAAGGGGTAGACCAAGAAGACGATGGCTCCAAGATATCCAGGAATGCCTGAGTATGACAGTGGCAGAGGCTGGTGTTTTGGCAAGGGAACGAGTTTCTTTCAGACAGACTGTGATGTGATCGACGTTCTACAAAGGACATGCTACATGATGAGCACTGACACAGTGACTGGTGTGCTAGAAAGGTGTCTGACAAACGAAGAACAAAGGTAGAACGTGTGGCCACCACCGATACCATTCCTGGACAAGCTCTATGGAGATACACATAGCCTCAGGATAACCACTGCGACCTTTCGATATATTCAAGTTGACTTCTGATATCGTACAAAGAAGAAGAAATTGTTCATAACTAGGCATGCATGTGTTGAAGATCTATTCACCACAGGGAGCCGAACATATCGCGGTCGATTGAAACTGATGCTTGCGGAGAGTGCATCTTAAACAATATGCATTCTCTTCCAGAAACAAGCGATCTCATAATCATCTTCTGGTTGTCAGTCCTAAGACAGATTGGTCGGTTGTCTCAGCATGTCGCTCTTTTGACCCCTTCCTCTGCAGCTCTCTTCATTTCAGCATAGGTTCGTACTTTAATACTTTTACATTCCTGAGATGTAAAAATGAGTCTCCGTGTATAAATCACATTTGCAATCGCAAGTCTACAATAAATGTAGTTATGTAGAGGACTATATACTTTCAACCAAGGTATCTGTGTAAAGCAGCTCCACATTTATTCTGGGTATACCAGGACGGGTGAACCATCACAAAATATTATGTATCCAAGTTCAGCTCTTGAACAGCAGTGCTAATAAATACTCTTGGCTTACAACCGATTGCACTTCAAATATTACTGTTTGCAATGGTATCGTAGAAACACCATTCTATTAGAGGAACATATGGGAATACGCGTCCCAGAACATCTATGCGCGTGTGGGTTTTACTTCTTTTAAAATCCTTTTTAAATGATGTTTTATTTTGATGAGGTTTTTTTTTCTCTCTTTGTTATACTTTACTCTATGTTGTTGTTGTTGAAAAGGAATTTGGTGTCTTGTAACTCTCATATCTCATTAGGGCCTGATCTTCTCTTAAGACAAGGGCTGACAACAATGACGAAGGGAAGTAATCTATACAAATGTCATAATGTCTCTTGAATTCCTATCTGCCAAGCTGAAGTACCAGTTACAAAACGTCCCATCCTGATTTAAAGTACCCAGTAACAGCTAGCGTGACTCTACCAGCTGTCAGCGGTTGGGTCCATATCTTATCGTGTCTCCCAGGCGTTCGACCAAAACAGTTGATAAAGTCACTAAGGGTGCGTCTGTGTAATGTTGCTATTTTTATGTTGAAATGAGAACAGGTAAGATAATATAGTGTAACGGTTTCATTCTTCAAAAGTGCGATGGTTGGCCTGAGTTGCGGTACTTTGCGCGCTGCAGATGAATATAGAGGAACTATGCACATCAAAAGAAATCAATGTAAAGTGCATTCTTTTTTATGGATTTGAAATATGGAGAACAATTAAGATCAATCAAGAAAACCTATATTGTTTTATAAATGATTGAGTGTGTAGAATAGAAAGATCGAAATAACGTAATAAGAATACGCATATAGAACTGTAGCAAAGACTTTTACATTTATCAGGGAACGTAATGTGAAGAAAAGCATCTGACAGTGGATAAGGCACGCACTAAGGAAACAAGCTAATAGTATTACAAGACAGTCTCTGTTCTGGAACGCCACGGACAAGAGAAGTAGAGGTAGATCAAAACACATCCAGATAAGACAGCGTCAGACAAACATAAAGGCTGAAACGGATGGCCAGGATAGACGGACGACGTATTAGTGTTGAAGATCCGTGCTCCAGAGGAAGCTCAACTGGTTTTGACAGAGCTTGGATGCTATACGTTATTTCATGGATCACACGCTTTTAAATAACCAAAAATATTAAGCCTGTGGATGACAATAGCCTATCTTCGATACAAAAACTGTAACACTGCAACACACACACTATATTGTAACAGGAAAACCAGAATCCATTTGATGACTTCAGGGTGACCTACTGAGGAGCAAAATAACCGCCCCACTAATCTACCTGTGTCGAATAAGAGCGAATAAGATGATTTGGCTCGGAGCTAGCAGCCTCATGATGTTCAGTGCAATGTTACAGAAACCACACCAGCACTGTTGCATTATATTCTATTAAGAACCAATTTAAGTGCGCTCCAGGCAAGCCCATTTGTGCTCAGTCCCTATCAGTAAATGGCGAAGAGTACACATACTGATGGCTTCAGTAGCTCGCTGGTAATACACACTCCAATCAGGCCCGCTCAGGCGCCTCTCTCTACAGTAACCATGGATGATTTCTAAACTTTGCAAAACCCACCAATGTACCATTTTACTGCCTGTTTCACTAATTATCTACTAAATAGACGATCGACTGTATAAAAGTACTTTTGTGTGTTCATTACTGCTATCTTGATTTTTTATTTGCTGTTATATGTGTTGTTCTTTGCCCCGGATGAAGGCTTTTAGGTCGTAACGGAAGTTTTACTTCCTGATTTTTTGCTTAGACACCACCTCAAACTCATGTGCCTATAGTTTGATACTCGTGTTAAGAAATAACAAACTAAGAAGATCGATTCTTTCTTTGGAATCAACTTTCCTCCAGTCCGGGATACCCACAGATGCTCAGTTTCTCTCAGCAAATAACGAGAGGTCAACGTTCTGATGGTTGCTATAGTTTGTTGATCGGACATACTCCTGCTTCGTCCTCTTCTGTTGGCCTTCTGTCTTTGCTTCTTCTTCTTCTGCATTTGTTCTCAATATCCCGCTACCAAGCCCTGAACAGGGCTTTGCAAGTAGCAGGATGTTGTCCAGAAAACGGAATGCGTTGTGTCGCTTGTTTAAAGCTTGAATTCGATATTTGCACTTTTGGGTCCGACACATCCGTCTTTGGCTGTTCTCTCTTTGCTACGGTGCCTTCCAATAATTCAGCCTGTCTTTATGACCATTTCATTTCACATTTGCATATCTGGAATTCGCTTGCCTCCGTCGTAGTCAATGTCTGACACAGATAACACTTAGTGTAAATATGTCGTTGTGAGTACTTTCATGTGTATCCTTGCACTCAGTCACACATAATAAGTGTCGTAGAGAGTAAATTCATGTGTATCCTTGCATTCAGTAACACAAAGCAAGTGTCTGATGTTAAGGTAGTCAATTGTTGTTTAAAATCTTTTCGGTTGTTACCGTTTAGTAACACACTTGACTAAGGATAGACTACACTCTCGAAAAGAAGTCGACAGTATAACCAGACATATGCTGGATTGGAACACACAAGAAAAAAGGCAACAAGAAAAGTCAAGAAACATCAATGATTGTTAAGGAAGCCTGCCCAGTCGGGGTCTCATTGGCGCAATTAGAACAGACTACCAAGACTAGACAAAGGAGAACAAATGGAACCAGACGGAAACGTGATGATTGAAGATTGAAAATGGCTCATAGAAGCAGCTTCAATGCATCTTGGAGCCCCCATATGTGCTTATTAACATTCCGTGCTAAAAGCACGGACAACAAATCGCGAATTCCAAAGCTTCAGTAGTTTGTTCTAACTTCGTCAGGTA
Organism: Ariolimax columbianus; assembly: GCA_036924085.1. Lineage (NCBI taxonomy): Eukaryota > Metazoa > Mollusca > Gastropoda > Stylommatophora > Arionidae > Ariolimax > Ariolimax columbianus. Next base: position 150,296,678 of record JAVGWX010000002.1, on the reverse strand, counting down.
CTTATCGACAGCTGCGTAAACTGGAAGAAGCGGTCATTCAATTGCAAAAATCCACGGCATGCCTGGTCTGGCATTGAGTGCGATGTGATTTTGACCTGCTACGTTGAGTTTGTAAACCAAGCTCACTACCCCAAATGATGATAGTGATGATATAATGATAATGATGATGTGATGATAATGATGATATGATGATAGTGATTATATGATGATAGTGACAATATGATGATAGTGATGATATGATGATAGTGATGATAAGATGATAATGATGATATGATGATAGTGATTATATGATGATAGTGATTATGTGATGATAGTGATTATATGATGATAGTGATTATATGATGATAGTGATTATATGATGATAGTGATTATGTGATGATAGTGATGATAAGATGATAATGATGATATGATGATAGTGATTATATGATGATAGTGATGATATGATGATAACGATGATATGATGATAATAATGATGGCGATAATTGTAATGATAATGATGACAATGATGATATGAGTATAATGATGATAATCAGGATAGTGCTGTTAAAGAGGATAATTATCACATTGATGATGATGATATAGAGTGCTTTTCTGTTCTATTACTTCAATTATTGTAGCTTGTGCTGTGTTACTTTTCACCTTCATCTTCCCGTGTGTACCATTTATGACCTTCGAAAGAAGAATGTTTTGTGTCAATACATGGTCTGCTCATCTGCAAACAGATGCAAGTAACAAAGGAAAAGACCAAAAGTGATGAACAAATGAAGATACCGAGACTAGTAAACGATCAAATCAGAGACCTGTATATAATTATAACGCGAAAACAATATATTATGGATAACATAAAACATAATGTAACAGATATGCGTAGTGGGTTCAAGTGCTGCTATTTGTTATTTTTGTTGTTGTTGCTGTTGGAGGTCTTCTTCTTCTTTATCTTCTTCTTTGTCTTCTTGTTCTTCTTCTTCTTCTTGTAATTGTGATTTAAATTTGAAACGCGGGACCACTGTCATGTCATCTAGCAATACTTCTAGGAACATCAAGAGTGTTCCGCACATTTTGTATTACTATCCAAGCGAGCCACTTGGCGTCATATACCAGATAGCCACACAATAGTGACATGCACCAAAAAGGAGTAGCGTTCACTACTGTGATGCATGTCTGTTATTCTAGCAAGTGTACCAGTCCAGTGGAACGTTCCGAAACGCCATGAGTTCTGTGACAAACTTGATTGTTCTCGGATGGATCAGGCGCAGCGAGTAGAGACACCAGAGACGATTGCATAGGCTGAAAGCAACGTGATGACAATCGTAGTGACTGTGAATGAAATAGGACATCAGTTAAGGTTCAGCACACCACATCCTGCATGATGTGCTACAGTCCTACAATTCTGGCTACCAATACAGACAACTACAAAATGTGGCTACCAATACAGACAACTACAAAATGTGGCTACCAATACAGACAACTACAAAATGTGACTACCAATACAGACAACTGCAAAATGTGGCTACCCATACAGAAAACTACAAAATGTGGCTACCAATACAGACAACTACAAAATGTGGCTACCAATACAGACAACTACAAAATGTGGCTACCAATACAGACAACTACAAAATGTGGCTACCCATACAGAAAACTACAAAATGTGGCTACCAATACAGACAACTACAAAATGTGGCTACCAATACAGACAACAACAAAATGTGGATACCAATACAGACAACTACAAAATGTGGCTACCAATACAGACAACTATAAAATGTGGCTACCCATACAGACAACTGCAAAATGCGGCTATCTATACAGAAAACTACAAAATCTGGCTACCAATACATACAACTACAAAATGTGGCTACCAATACAGACAACTGCAAAATGTGGCTACCAATACAGACAACTACAAAATGTGGCTACCAATATAGACAACTATAAAATGTGGCTACCAATACAGACAACTGCAAAAAGTGGCTACCAATACAGACAACTATGAAATGTGGCTACCTATACAGACAACTACAAAATGTGGCTACCAATACAGACAACTGCAAAATGTGGCTACCAATACAGACAACTGCAAAATGTATCTACCAATACAGACAACTGCAAAATGTGGCTATCAATACAGACAACTACAAAATGTGGGTACCAATACAGACAACTACAAAATGTGGCTACCAATACAGACAACTATAAAATGTGGCTACCCATACAGACAACTGCAAAATGCGGCTACCTATACAGAAAACTACAAAATGTGGCTACCAATACAGACAACTACAAAATGTGGCTACCAATACAGACAACTGCAAAATGTGGCTACCAATACAGACAACTACAAAATGTGGCTACCAATACAGACAACTATAAAATGTGGCTACCAATACAGACAACTGCAAAATGTGGCTACCAATACAGACAACAATAAAATGTGACTACCAATACAGACAACTACAAAATGTGGCTACCAATACAGACAACTGCAAAATGTGACTACCAATACAGATAACTACAAAATGTGGCTACCAATACAGACAACTGCAAAATGTGGCTACCAATACAGACAACTACAAAATGTGGCTACCAATACAGACAACTTCAAAATGTGGCTACCAATACATACAACTACAAAATTTGGCTACCAATACAGACAACTACAAAATGTGGCTACCAATACAGACAACTATAAAATGTGGCTACCCATACAGACAACTGCAAAATGCGGCTACCTATACAGAAAACTACAAAATGTGGCTGCCAATACAGACAACTACAAAATGTGGCTACCAATACAGACAGCTGCAAAATGTGGCTACCAATACAGACAACTATAAAATGTGGCTACCTATACAGACAACTACAAAATGTGGCTACCAATACAGACAACTGCAAAATGTGGCTACCAATACAGACAACTATAAAATGTGGCTACCTATACAGACAACTACAAAATGTGGCTACCAATACAGACAACTGCAAAATGTGGCTACCAATACAGACAACTACAAAATGTGGCTACCAATACAGACAACTGCAAAATGTGGCTATCAATACAGACAACTACAAAATGTGGCTACCAATACAGACAACTTCAAAATGTGGCTACCAATACAGACAACGGCAAAATGTGGCTACCAATACAGACAACTACAAAATGTGGCTACCAATACAGACAACTACAAAATGTGGCTACCAATACAGACAACTGCAAAATGTGGCTATCAATACAGACAACTACAAAATGTGGCTACCAATACAGACAACTTCAAAATGTGGCTACCAATACAGACAACGGCAAAATGTGGCTACCAATACAGACAACTGCAAAATGTGGCTACCAATACAGACAACTATAAAATGTGGCTACCTATACAGACAACTACAAAATGTGGCTACCAATACAGACAACTGCAAAATGTGGCTACCAATACAGACAACTACAAAATGTGGCTACCAATACAGACAACTGCAAAATGTGGCTATCAATACAGACAACTACAAAATGTGGCTACCAATACAGACAACTTCAAAATGTGGCTACCAATACAGACAACGGCAAAATGTGGCTACCAATACAGACAACTACAAAATGTGGCTACCAATACAGACAACTACAAAATGTGGCTACCAATACAGACAACTGAAAAATGTAAACAGCTGTAGTGTGCATGAGTGGTTACACAAGAGATCACACGACTATTTTCCATAGATGAATCCATGCACTTTGAAGACGCCGAGAGACTTGTATTGAATGTAATATAGATTTCGTTTACTTCACTTTCGTTTCTGTTGTCTCATGTATATGTTTTCTCAGTGCTTACAGCATACCTGTCTTTAAAGTTCTTATTTAGGTTGTGTTTGAGCATACACACAGACACACACACGCACACACACACACATACACACACACACAAACACATACATACATACACATACACACACACATACATGGACACGCACAAACACACACATTTACACACACTCAAATATACACGCATACACACGCATACTCACGCAAACACACACACATAAACACACATGAACACATAAACACACACACACATACATACACATGCAGAAACAATAACATACAAATACACACACATTCATACACAAACACACACACGCGTAAATACACACACATAATCATATATAAACACACAAACACACACACACAAACAAACACAGGCATGTATACACACGCAGAAACACACAAACACACACACACATTGTAGCAGTAACTTTCGCATAAAGATGGTGCACAGAGTTTGAAATCAAATCTTGCAGCTATTCTCACCGAATGTGGTAAACAACGAATGTCTTCATCTTCGTTTTGTTGTTGTTGGTCTTCTTCTTCTTCTTCTTCGTCTTCTTCTCCTTCTCCTTCTTCATTTTGTTGTTGTTATTGTTGTTTTTGTTGTTGTTGTTCTTCTTCTTCTTCTACTACTTCTTCTTCATCTTCTTCTTCTTCTTTTTCTTCTTCTTCTTCTTCTTCACCTTCAACTTCTTCTTACTCTTCTTCTTCTTCCTCTTCTTCTTCTTTTAAGTGGCGGCTTGTAGTAGCTTTTCTCACATTCCGAGCGTGCTGATAAAGGTGGAACATGGTCATATAGACTGTTCTGCTATGCTTGTCTTCATCTATGTGACGCTCACTACTACAGAGATCACGTCGATCCACATCTCATAAGCCAGACTGCCTTGAAAACAACCTGTTTCCAGGGAACGCTACACGGAAGAAAGATTGTGGGCTTGTTCAGTATATTGTGCCTGGCCCTAATACGACGTCCTGTTCAATATGTTGTGCCTGGCCCGGATACGACGTCCTGGTCAGTATGTTGCGTCTGACTCGACTAGCGTCCAAGTTCCCCTTAAAATCAATGAGTTATAGAGACTTCTGCCGTAAAGGACGTCACTGTTAGTCGTGGTTTATTGTAGCTCAGTGTGGCAGGGGTTACATTCTGGCTCTCGTTAGCTACTCGGGAACAATCCTGTCTACACATCTTCCTCTCGCTAGTAACTCCAGAACACTCCCGTCTATACATCATCTTTTCGTTAGTAACTCAGGAACACTCACGTCTACATATCATCTTTTCGTTAGTAACTCAGGAACACTTCCGTCTACATATCATCTTTTCGTTAGTAACTCAGGAACACTCACGTCTACACATCATCTTTTCGTTAGTAACTCAGGAACACTCACGTCTACATATCATCTTTTCGTTAGTAACTCAGGAACACTTCCGTCTACATATCATCTTTTCGTTAGTAACTCAGGAACACTCACGTCTACACATCATCTTCTCGTTAGTAACTCAGGAACACTCACGTCTACACATCATCTTCTCGTTAGTAACTCAGGAACACTCACGTCTACAAAACATCTTCTCGTTAGTAACTCAGGAACAATCCCGTCTACAAACCATCTTCTCGTTAGTAACTCAGGAACAATCCCGTCTACAAACCATCTTCTCGTTAGTAACTCAGGAACAATCCCGTCTACAAACCATCTTCTCGTTAGAAACTCAGGAACAATCCCGTCTACACATCTTCTCTCGTTAACAACTGAATTATTAAGACACGTGACAAGCAATACAAAATCAATCACTCAATCAATGGTCAATTAAACCTGCCGAGCTCCTTGTGAAGCGCATGTCTTCCTGAAACACACGCTAAGTCCATACATCCTGAACCACAGTATCCATCCACGCTAAGTCCTTATATCTTGAATCACCGTATCCTTCTCCTTTCACATCTTCCTTGTATTCGTGTCTTCAGTTACCTTCTCTCTATCTGTTTGTTGGTGTTCATCCACTTCTCATGCCTAGAGTAACTATGAACACAGATCTCCATGTATTGTGCCAACACTTCTCATGCCTAGAGTAACTCTGAACACAGATCTCCATGTATTGTGCCAAGACTTCTCATGCCTAGAGTAACTCTGAACACAGATCTCCATGTATTGTGCCAAGACTTCTCATGCCTAGAGTAACTCTGAACACAGATCTCCATGTATTGTGCCAAGACTTCTCATGCCTAGAGTAACTCTGAACACAGATCTCCATGTAATACTTTACATGTTAGCAGTAATGTTATCAACAAAATATATTTCTCTAGGCAGTAAAACAATGCTGAGAAATTTTAACCGAAGTTGACAATACATTAACTGACGCCAACTCTTTCAATAAGTGCTGCACAACCAAAAACAATCATTTATCTTGAGAATCTGGTGCTTAATTCGAATCTGTCCGGAAGCCCTATCCATCGCCCTAAGTGGTGACTACCTTCACGGATGACATTCATTCTTCTGTCTCATAACTCCTTCTTTGTGAATCCCAACACTAAAGAAAACCACATAAAAAGGAGCATAGCAATGCACTACATCCAGGAGTCAACCACTTTTCATTACGCCAAGGAATATATGAAAATCAACTACAAATCGCCACTAGATAATAACTGTCAAGAATGAAGAATTAATTACGAGTAGATTCTAGAACAATGACAGAATATAAACGTAGTCTCACAGCAGACACAGCTGACATCGCTGGGCGTTAGATTGTACTAGACCTAGCTTTTTATGAAGTTGGATATTCAGTTTCATTCTTTTATACCATTATTTCAATTAACAGCTGGGCTTATTGCCGCGTGTCGATAGAGCAGATCACATTTATTTTTTTTTTGCTTAAATGTTTGCCTCACTAGTTTCTACTGGCGGAGGCGCGCCATTTTCCACCCCAGATCGTAGTCAATTGGGCGATATCAGGACGCATAAACCAGTGCTTGGATGCATGTATGCGTCTGTATGTACCTATGCTAGGTTTGTGCGCCCTCAGAAGCTAGCCCAACCAATGTGCAATGGAAGGGCTTTACCACGAGGGCGCGTGTGGAAGTTGTGCAAGAGTGTGACTGTAGGACAGAGTCAAATGAAACAGAGTGAGGTGAGAGGAGAGAGAGAAGGGGGAGAGTGAGAGCAGATCAAACGTGGGACATTTGCCTTGATATCCAAGTGCTCTACCAATGAAAAGCGAATAGTATAGTTCTGCGACATGATCTGATAATGACATTTATTTTCTCGATGTGAACAGAGATTCTGTTTCAAAACACTTCATTCCGCTTTGCGGTAGGGATATAACGATGCGGATTCAAAAGCCTGACCTCAATGTCTGCGTATTCTGATCATAAAGAAATGCGGACTATTTTCTAGGATCAAGATGGCGAGCAGTGCACAAGCAGCAGCGGTCAACGACATAAACCGTTAGGTCCAGCGAACAGAGCTGCCAAAACCATTCTACATCCTCCTGTAGTGATCCTGGAAAGCATGCTGCAAAGAGCAAACTGGCTGAGGAGAAGGGATCGAAGAGGGAAGGCGAACCAGGTACCCAAAAATGTCTGATCGAAAAGTGTAAATATCGCAGTCAAACTGTAAAGTACGACATAACGCATTCCATTCTCAGGACAACATCCTGCTACTGGCAAAGCCCTTTTCCGGGTTCGGTAGCCTGAGTTTAAAAACAAACGAAAGAAGAAGAAGAAGAAGAAGAAGGTTACTTTCTGACTTCGTTTTTTAGCAAAATGTTTTAAGTATTCTGTTGCTAGTTCCATACACAACATTCTTCAGTGTCATTTTACGGCAATATTTGAAGGTAACAGTGGACTTGTTATTCCCGCGATGCAAAAGTAAGGCCTCTATTAAGGCCATGTAGTGCGTCTCTGCTGTAGTAACAAACGAGGAACAGCCACACAGTAACCTGATTTGGTGAACAAAGTAAAGTGTAGGTTCTTCAGCAGACTTAACCGGCGGTCAGGGATTAAGTGTTAGAAAACCTCAACAAACTGAGCCACAGCTTGTGATAAGTGGTGTGACCAGTTCCCTTTCTCGCTGTTTTGTTTATTCCATAAACGTAAGTCAGGTGCTCTTTTGTGGCTGAGTAAACTTAAGCGTAACGGGTGTGGGAGTTGAACCTTGAATTACTGCTGTGAAAAGCGAGCGTTCTATCACTGCACTAATTTCTGTATATTACGTTAATAGAAAAATATGAAGGTTACTTTTTTACTCCTCGTATGCAGCTAATGTGTTTTATACAATGTGGTTGCTAACCCCATCCACAACACTCTTTAGTTGAATGTTTCGACAATCTTGAAAAGTTTAAGTCATGCTATCCTACTACGGCACCACTTGCACCATTTGTAAAATCAACCATTAAGATCCTCACACATAATTCCTACCCGCATACCTTTAACAAAGTCAAGTTTTTCAACCGAGAGAATTTAGGAAACTGTTACAGTAGAAACAAGCGGTAATCTTTATGTTTGTGGTGAGCATAAACATTTCGTCCCACTTCAAAATAATATGTCAGCAATAATCAGTGGCTGCATACATTAATGGAAACATCCAATGACAGTTGAACATCCACCCTGGACCAGGGATGACCTTAGCTGTCTCTGGGCATGCGCAGCACGTGCCAAAAAGAGCAGGAATCCAGGTACGTGCAAGCTCACATGTAGAGTCTTCCATTGACGTGACACAAAAGTGCACTCATACGACAAGAAGCTAGATAATTAAAACGTCTGAAGGATCCGCGACAGCCGGGTTATCGGTTTTAAGCTAGCTCTCCAGTGATGGAGGCACAAGAAATAAACAGGATAGAGTTTTTATCTGAACTTCTAATCTTGGCGAGTTTCGTCGGCTCAAGTGGAGGTAACTGTGAAAAGATAACCGTAGTGTACCTTTTCCCTTTTTATGATTTGCGACTTTTTAAAAGCCAGATTTGTAAGGGGATTCCATCTCCAGGATGCATATTTGAATTTTGTGAAATGTAAAGATAAACAAGTGAATTTCGTTGATGAATTTGGGGAATAAACTAAGCCAGCGTTGGTTGATCTACAACGTGTGTTTACTAACATATGGGCGTGTCTTTGCAGATGGTGACGTGATTTGGCGCAAAATAGGATGTGTCATTAGAGGTTTGGAAAGAGTGAATGGGTGTGTAGTAACCATTGCGATTCAACATTGTGTGGATGTCTAGGCGCCTTCCTCAGAAACAGAGAACAGGTCCACTGAACATTGCATCTTCTTTCTACTAATGGGGAGAGAAAGAAAAAGAGTAAGCAAGAGAGGATGTGACTTCTGCGTGTTCTATGCTTAATCGTATACTAACAATAGGGAGAAACGTATAGGACCACTGAATCGTATACTAACAATATGGAGAAACGTATAGCACCACTGAATCGTATACTAACAATAGGGAGAAACGTATAGCACCACTGAATCGTATAAATGCATTCTGCTTGTTTTGACTATGGAGTTTGAGAGAAAGACAGAGTTAGACAGATATATACAGATCACAGTCAGAGCGAGGGAGAGAAAAGTAGCGTATATATATATATATATATATATATATATATATATATATATATATATATATATATATATATTTATACATATATATATATATAAATATATATATATATATATATATAATTATATGTATATATATGGATGTGTGTGTATATACATACATACATACATACACACACGCATACATACATACATACATACATTCATACATACATACATACATACATACATACATACATACATACATACATACATACATACATACACACATACATACATATACACATACATAGTAGTAGCAGTAGTGGTAGTATTAGTAATATTAGTTCTCAGTTCTTAGTCGACCTGTAGTTTTACAGGGGCGGGTGCCGCTGTGCAGGTCCCAGTTCTGGTATGAGCTGGATGGGGCCGGTAGGAGGATTTCCTGTTTAGCGGACTAGGCTCGAGCAGCTTATTACTCCACTGCGCTCCGACGAGTGCCACAGAGGATGGTTAACCAATGCATGAGTCCATCTTAATAGACTCAAACACTAGAGAAAAATAGACCCGAGGCCTGTGTAGGCGCCATCTATGCTGCTCATAACAAACCACCCAACCATGACCGGTGCTATGCCACATTAAACAGTTAGTCGTCTCTGACGACATGCTCTTAGTGGGGCAGTAGTGCTATTTTTTGTCTTGTCATACACAACAACCTAGGCATATCTCACGGGCAGAAGATGTAATAGTAGTAATTCCTGTTGCTGAAATAGTAGCAGTAGTAGTTGTTCTTGTTGATGTAGTAGCGTTGTAGAAGTAGTTGTAGAAGTTGTTGTTGCAGTTGCCGTTGGTGTTGTTACTGTTATCATTTTGGTAACGAAATATTGGAAATTGCCTAATAGAACTGTTGTTATTGTTATCATTTTGGTAACGAAATATTGGAAATTGCCTAATAGAACTGTTGTTATTGTTATCATTTTGGTAACGAAATATTGGAAATTGCCTAATAGAACTGTTGTTATTGCCACAGGGCCTCCTCACACTTGATCAGCCCCACCCATTACTTAAAGTGCCGGCGACGGAGCACGTACTCCTTTGCTCCAGTGGCGACTTTCAAAACTTATCCCGAATTCGCCAGGTACGCATTTAAAGCAGGATGTAGTAATAGATGTAGTTGTTGTAGTTGCAATTGTTGTAGTTGCTGTTGTAGTAGTTGCTGTTCTTGTAGTTGCAGTTGTTGTATTTACAGTTGTTGTAGTTGCTGTTCTTGTAGTTGCTGTTGTTGTAGTTGCAGTTGTGGTAGTTGTTGTTGTGTTAGTTGATATTGTTGTAGTTGCTGTTGTTGTAGTTGCTGTTCTTGTAGTTGCTGTTGTGGTAGCTGCTGTTGTTATAGTTGTTGCTTTGGTACTTGCTGTTGTTGTAGTTGCAGTTGTGGTAGTTGCTGTTGTTGTAGTTGCAGTTGTTGTAGTTGCTGTTCTTGTAGTTGCTATTGTGGTAGTTGCTGTTGTTGTAGTTGTTGCTTTGGTACTTGCTGTTGTTGTAGTTATAATTGTTGTAGTTGCTGTTCTTGTAGTTGCTGGTATGGTAGTTTCTGTTGTTGTAGTTGCTGATTTTGAAATTGATGTTGTTATAGTTGCTGTTGTGTTAGTTGCTGTTGTTGTAGTTGCTGTTCTTGTAGTTGCTGTGGTGGTAGTTGCTGTTGTTGTAGTTGTTGCTTTGGTACTTGCTGTTGTTGTAGTTATAGTTGTTGTAGTTGCTGTTCTTGTAGTTGCTGGTATGGTAGTTTCTGTTGTTGTAGCTGCTGATTTTGAAATTGATGTTGTTATAGTTGCTGTTGTGTTAGTTGCTGTTGTTGTAGTTGCTGTTCTTGTAGTTGCTATTGTGGTAGTTGATGTTGTTGTAGTTGTTGTTCTGATAGTTGCTGTTTTTGTAGTTGCTGTTTTTATAGTTACAGTTGTTGTAGTTGCTGTTCTGGTAGTTGCTGTTCTGGTAGAACAAGTGGAATCGTAGAAGAAACAGGAAAATAAGACGAAGAAGTAGACAACGAAGAAGAAGGAGAAGAAGAAGAAGAAGAAGAAGAAGAATAAGAAGACGAAGAAGAAGAAGGAGAAAGAGAAGAAGAAGAAGAAGAAAGAGAAGAAGAAGAAGAAGAAGAAGACGAAGAAGAAGAAGAAGAAAAAGAAGAAGAAGAAGGAGGAGAGTCAGAAAAAGAAAATGAGTGGGAAAAAGAACAAGATAGAGAAGAGGAAGAAGAAAAAGAAGACGAAGAAGAAGAAAAGAAAATGCAGAAGAGGTGGAAGAAGAAGAAAAAAGACATGAAAGAAAACAAGGACAGAGAAGAAGAAAAATAACAAGAAAAAGAACAAGAAGAACATGAACAAGATGAAGAAGAGAGAAGAAAAGAAGGAAGAGAAAAGAAATACAAATGTAAAGTAGTAACAGAAGGAAGAAAGGTAGAATATGTATTTTTTTAAACTTGAAATAATAAAGAAGGAAACGAGAAAATGAGAGGACAATAAAGTTACCATGGAGAATAAATATCTAAAAATAAGTTGAGGTAAAAGAAAAGAAGAATGACAGAGAAATGAAATACAAACGTATAAGCTCATTAATTATAATGTCGTTTAAATTTCTAATTCCAGATTATATCATCAAGATTCAAACACTAGTGCAGTTCCCCACAACCTGAGCACTCCATCCCTGCTTTTCTCTTAATAGCGTGGAAATGAAGGAGATATCTCTAGACACTATCTGCCACAACATGCAGGAAAAATAAAAGTCAGGTTAATCGCGTCTGCCTGAGCAGCGTAATGTTGCCGGTTCTTAATTAACAAACATACCAGCCCGTATAGTTTGCACTGAATCTACTGTCAAACATCAAAGGGCGAAGGCAAGGGATACGGTGTTAATGTTTGTATGTTGGGTTTAGAATAAGTAGGTAATTTTTTGTAGGTCGGGTTGATAATTGTTTGGGGTATTTTTGCTTGATTTGACAGATAGTTGGTTGAATTTGTTCTTGTTTGATGGTTTGTTGCTAGTTTATTATTATTTATTGACTGAGTTGAGAGTGTATTCTTGTTACATGAATTCTTGGAAGATTGTTGTTTAAGTTGATATCTTGTTCTTGTTGTTTGATAGCTGAGTTTATGGCTTTATATTGATTGACAGTTGAGTTGAAAGTTTGTTGTTCTTTGATGGTTTGTTGATAGTGTGTTGATGTTGGATGGTTTGTTGATAGTTTGTTGTTGTTTGATGGTTTGGTGATAGTTTTCTGTTGTTTGATGTTTGGTTGATAGTTTGTATGTTTATTTGATAATTTGTTGGTTGTTGATAGTTTGTTGTTGTTTGATGGTGTGTTGATTGTTTGTTGTTGTTTAATGGTTTGTTAATAGTTCGTTGGTTCAGTTGATAATTTCACGGTAAAGTTGATAGTCTGTAGATGTTTGATGGTTTGTTGATAGTTTGTTGTTGTTTGTTGATACAGTTGATAGTTTAGTGTTGCTGTTTTTTAGTTGAGTTGATAGTTTGTTAGTTAAGTTGATAGTTTGTTGTTCTTTGTTAGTTGAGTTCATAGTTTGTTGTTGTTTGTTGGTTAAAAGTGTTGCTGTTGTTGTTTGATACCTTAGTTGATATTTTGTTGGTCAAGTTTGTAGTTTGATGGCTAAATTGATAGTTTGTTGTTGGTTGTTGGTTACGTTGATAGTTTATTGGTTAAGTTGATAGTTTGTTATTGTTATTTGATAGTTGAGTTGATAGTTTGTTGGTTAAGTTGGTAGTTTGTTGTGGTGTGTTCATTAAGTTGATAGTTTATTGGTTAAGTTCATAGTTTGTTGTTATTTGTTGGTTAAGTTGATAAAAACACAAACAAGGTACACACTGCTTTCAATTTGTGCACAATGGTTGATTGGTATGTCGTAAATGTTTCTGTGCATGGCAGTCACTACTGAATGGTTGATAGGAATGTCGTAAACAGTTCTGTACATGGCAGTCAGGACCGAATAGTTGATAGGTATGTCGCAATTGTTTATGTACATCGCAGTCAGGATGTAATAGTTGATTAGTATGTCGGAAATGTTTCTGTGCATGGCAGTCACGACTGAATTCATTGAAAACATATTACTTACTTACTTACTTACTTACTTACTTAGTCGTTCCTCTTCTACTGAGAGGCGTAGAGGTTTGCCAAAGATAACGCCAAACTGTTCTATCCGCCGTCTTTCTGCTGGCTTTTTTTCAATCCAGCCCTGGTCACTTACGGACTGTCGTATTCTGTCTTCATAAACGTACTTTGGGACTCACTGGACTTTTTGCCGCCCATGACCGCCTTGGTATCCGATCTTATGGTGTTCATTACTCGTGACTCCCATCCATATGTCGACAGGAACTAGGTAGTGGTCGCTTCCTATCTCTAGTTCTCTGAACATTCTAGCATTTTTCACGTACTTGAAATCCCTTTTCCTCCCTATTGCATAGACAATTATGGATTTTTCATTTTTTGCCCCAACACATCTTCTGTAGCATGGATACGATTGTGTGGAATCCTTCTATTTGTAATAACAAAATTGTGTTCCCTGCAGAATTACAGCAGTCGTTTTCCATTGTCATTTAAGACATCTTCTCCATACCTACCGATCACTGTTCCATCTAGAATAGCCGCTTTCAACTCTTGCGTTGGTCTCCACGGAGAAGTATGTCATTTTATCAACGGTCCTTTGAAGGAGCTTATGAAAATAATCTTTTATGTCAGAAAACATATTAACATGAACAAATAATTGTCTAAACCATTTGAACCAGTTTCATCTATAAATAGAATAAAAGAGAAGATTGCCATTTGCATATCATTTAATTGACAAACACGTTTTTTTTATAAATTAAATTTGCTATTTGAATTCATAAAATTACACTTTGACATTCGAAACTGTATTGTACACATGAAGCATATACAACTTGCATCAATTCAATAGAAGAAATTTAATGACAATGTAGTGAAGCAATGTAATTTTTTGAAAATCTTTTTTGAAGCCGCTGTAAATAACTCTTAAGAGATGATGTCTCCCTCTCGGACTTCTCGTGATAACGGAATATATACTGGACAGCGGTATACCATCTCCCCCAAACAAAACTATTTACAGCGGCTCTATTTTCCAAAAACTACTTTGGATGAACATAGGTGTAAATAAAGATGGCGAGTTGCTCACCCACTTACGATTTGCGGATGATATCGTGCTCATTAATCATAAAATTGAGGAAACCCACAAATCATTGAACGACCCAAATAGGATGAGCAGATCTGCTGGCCTAAAGATAAATACAAGTAAAACACAATACCTCTGAAACCCTTACTGCCCAAAACAGTACATCAAGCTAGGAGAGGAAACTATCGAGGATGTCTCTCCCATGTCTACCTACCTAAGCCAAGAGATAAATGCCAACCACAAAATCGACCCGAAAATCTCTAGACGACGAAAACCAGTTTGGTATTTTTTTAACTCCTTCAACCCGGTACTCCAAGATGTGAAATACACCACGACAAGAGCAGACATTTCCATGGTTTTTTTCCAGCGATGATTTACGGATGCGAAGTGTGGAACTTGCACAAAACAGATTCTGATAAGCTCAGTCACTAATAGAACAATGGAACGGTGCGTACTAAAGATTTCGATACGGGATAAGATCCGAAACGAAGAAATTTGAAAATCCAACTTTGTTTCGTGGCGTTAAGGAAGCAGCGATGTCACGCAAATATCCAACTTTGTTTCTGGGCCATGAGGAAGCAAAGATATTACGCAAATATCCAATTTTGTTTCGGGACCTTGAGGAAGCAGCGATATTACGCAAATACCCAATTTTATTTCGGGACCTTGAGGAAGCAGCGTAATTACGCAAAATATCCAATATTGTTTCGGGGCCTTGAGGAAGCAGCGATATTACGCAAATATCCAACCTTGTTTCGGGGTGTTGAGGAAGCAGCGATATTACGCAAATATCCAATTTTGTTTCGGGACCTTGGAGAAGCAGCGATATTAGGCAAATATCCAATTTTCTTTTGGGACCATGAAGAAGCAGCGATATTACGCAAATATCCAATTTTGTTTCGGAACCTTGGAGAAGCAGCGATATTACGCAAATATCCAATTTTGTTTCGGGACCTTGGAGAAGCAGCGATATTACGCAAATATCCAATTTTGTTTCGGGAACTTAAGGAAGCAGCGATATTACGCAAATATCCAATTTTGTTTCGGGACCTTCAGGAAGCAGCGATATTACGCAAATATAGTTGAGCTGGACATGAAGTACGCTTGCCTGATAACAGCTGGACCCGTTGAACAACGATTTGGTGGCAAAATGCACGTACACTCTACCTGGTCACCCATCTATGCGATGGGGAGATGGACTTACCAAAGACCAAGACCCGCATTGAGTTCCAAAAGATCGGGACACATACAGAATATTGTTGTCTTCCTTGCAGACAGCACATCTGCCGGACTGACGCCCAGGATAATGTGATAATGTGATATGAATGTGTATTGAAGCATGGAACAAATAACAATATGCAAGATATAACCATTCAAAGATGTTTGTTATTAAATAGTTTAAGTAATCATATACTATTTAAATATCATATTTGATGAAAACTAAAAACTGATATTTCAATTTGGAAGATCAGATTTTCTTTTTTAAAACAGATAATTTTGTTAAATTTTTCATTGGAATGATATTTATGTACTTAGACAGAACAAACAGTTTATGTAATGTATTTATAAAAACTATCTCTGACATAACGATTTAGTGAAACAATTGCTAGCCTCTCCAATGATCTTACTTTGGAGAGACCCGCATGTAACTTACATTTTAGAAAATATTGATTGCAAATTAAATTAAATTCATGTCCTTGACTTATTTATTGTGATAGAGAATTCTTATCTTACTGTGAATTGTGTTCTTGAAAATTTAAAAGGTATTTAAATCTGATGGAATAAGTTAGTTTCTAGTTTTTCATTGTCAGAATGGCTCTTCCTTAAGCTGTTTAGAGGTGATTTTATTGAAATGTATATCTCCACATAATTGCTAAATAGGACCTTGAACTTTGGGATAATATCTTTCAGATAATTGAAATGAATCTCCATTTTTGTTTCCATCTACTTTTAACAGCCTTTCTGAGATTTCCATTTCAATCTCAAGAGCACGCACATTTATTTCTTGACATGGAATATAGACTACAGTTAAAGTTTGTTTTAACAGCTAACAATTGTCTTGAATCGTAAACCCCTGATTATGACAGGTATTGCCTGAGGAAAATCACCACCAACTGTAATGATCTTATCTTCAAATGTTTTATTACTTTCCATCAGATCCAAAATAAATCTGTCTACGACCAAGAAAGCGTGTACATGAGTCATCGGAACTTCATCCTTACTATTCATGTTCATTCTATTGGTGCGCTTCCTTACAGCGTGTTTGGTTTGATACTGCAGGAGAATTGAAAATAAATTGTGTTTTAAAAATAAAATGAGCAGTTCTTTAACCAGGTGCACATTTGATGTTATTACTGTTGAAACTGGGGAGGTGACTCGCTGTTCATGTTTCATGCACAAACCCTTTCCTTGTGTGACCAGGCTCACCTGGGGAGGTGACTCGCTGTTCATGTTTCATACACAAACCTTTTCCTTGTGTGACCAGGCTCACCTGGGGAGGTGACTCGCTGTTCATGTTTCATACACAAACCTTTTCCTTGTGTGGCCAGGCTCACCGGTGGAGGTGACTCGCTGTTCATGTTTCATACACAAACCTTTTCCTTGTGTGACCAGGCTCACCTGTGGAGGTGACTCGCTGTTCATGTTTCATACACAAACCCTTTCCTTGTATGACCAGGCTCACCTGTGGATGTGACTCGCTGTTCATGTTTCATACACAAACCCTTTCCTAGTGTGACCAGGCTCACCTAAAAAGACACATTTCGGCCTGTCATTTTCACCTGTATATATTTTTGTAATGAGGGTATGACTCTTTCAAAGTTGTCATAGCAGTTAGACCGTTTGCTGTAAAAATCATTCACAAATAAAAATCGATTTTTAAAAAAAACCATGAAAACGTATGAAATATCAGTCAGCACTTATAAGTTATTGAATTCTAATCAAACTAACTGTAATCCCAAATAAAATAAATATAATTCATATCACCGCTCGTGTCCAGACGCGTGTGCGTTTTCTAACGGATACAGAACACAGGATTCTTAGAAACTAAACCTGAATCGGAATGCAGTTTCTTTCGAACAGTAACGGAAAACCCTGAAGTACAGCAAATGTGATTACAATGTCAAGGACGTTATTCAGCTAGAAAAGTTACTACGCACCGTATTAAACAATTTGTATACAAAATGTAATTAATGCAATAAACAGAAAGAGAACAACATGTACTTATATAAATGTAATGAACTGTTTTATTTTTTAAGTTATTATCTCTTACAGTAGAAAAAAGAAAGGAAAATCGAAAGATTACAGATGAAAAATGATTTCGAACGTTTAGGGAAAGTCAGGAAGTACAAACTCAGAAATAGTTGTTGTTGCTATTGGAGAAGCCACTCAGGATTTAGCTAATTCACCTCTTGTCGTTTGTTTGATGGTGGGTTACAGTGGCTTTACGTACATCCTCGAGTGTTCTTAAGAAGTTTCACCGTAATTGTGCTGCCTGTTGGGCAATACCCAGTCCCTCAGTAAACTCACCACTGAGGGGATTACAGAATCAATCCCAGCTCAATAGACAGACTGATTTCACCGCCCTAGAGTCAGGCTCCATTTAATTAGTTCCCCTCTTTCTTCTCACGAAAATTCAGTTACAGAAGCTTAAAGATTGAAGGCAAACAATGTTCTTGTAACGCAACAACACAAGAATTGGTTTATTTATAAACAAAACATCATCAATGAACAAATTATATCTTTATAAATCGCTGTCTTACTACATCAGAAGTTGTATACAGTTGCGCTAGATTACGCCTCTGTCTTAACTAATCAACAGATTCCTTTCTATGTTAGTCTATTCTTATCTCTAACACAACATATATATATATATACATATATATAAGCGAAATATGTTGTTGTTTCTTGGTCTCTTGCTCCTTGTGGCCTTTGGTTCTGGCTGCTCGATTTGATTTAGCTGTGGAATAAAAGGTTTCTTCGGATCTCAAAGAGATCTGCGTGTGCTGGCCCAGTACGTTGTACCCATCATTCTGATTTCGGAGAGTTCTGGGTTTGGGAACCATCTTCTTCTTCTTCTTCTTCTTCTTCTTCTTCTTCTAACGCAGTCAGACAGTAACCATTATTTTTTCGAAAAAAGCGGCGGTCATCCTGAGGCTGTCGACACTGCCATAGAGCTTGTCTTGCAGTTCCACTGGTGATGGCCACATCTGCTCTCTCTGATCCTCGTATGTCGGGCAGTTCTGCAGCAGATGTTCAGCGGTCATTTTACCGGTACCGCACGGGCATTCGTCGGTACCACCTATCTTCAATTTGTTGAATAGGTGGTACCTCAGTCTATTGTGGCCAGTGCGAAGTCTTCTTCTTCTTCTTCTTCGTACGCTGTTTACAGCGATATTTACGTTGCACTGATTTAATTTGTTAGCCAGTGGCTCAGTGCATCCGATTTCAACAGGCGTTTCTGTAGGGTTGCCCTCCTTAGCCTTTGGCTGTCCCCAGCCTAACTGCAAGGCAGCAGTTGTTTTTGGTCAGAGTTGTCTCTCTTGGGAAGTTGTCTTGCAGGACTATCGAGTCTTCCCTACTCGTGTCTATAGCGTTTGGAAATGATATGATGGACTATGTACTAGTTTGTACTATCCCGGAAGAGAGGCAGTCCAGTGTGACTTTTTCCCAGGATCGTCACGTCCTGCCAGAAACGTAGCATATGCATATGAGTGAGGTATCTTTTTGCTCGCTCTATTTTCTCGGCTCATCTGCAGTGATGGTACGCCTAGCATTCCCCGCCACCCGGGAGCTTGCCACCATAGGACAGGAGGTGCAGTGTCCGCTGGACTGCATCTCTTCTGCGTCCATTGGAATGACTGATAGCAGACAGATGCAAAGAGCGAGGAAGGAGTGCATTTTACCAGGTGCATTCCTGCGGCTCGATCGGGCCGGGACACAAGCCCCAGCCATGTCGTAGCCTCCCATCTCAGCGGTGCTGAGATTTTGGGCGGGATTCTGGCTTATAGGCGTTCGGCCGTAATCCCTCAGATGGTAGCTTATCAGCCAAGCACGTGAACCAAATGTCAGCAACCTGTGATTCCTCTCGAAATAGTGCATTTGACCAGGTGACAAGCCTAGTCTTGCACGGAGATGTTGTCCGCCTAGGGAGCGGACATGGTCAAGGATTGAGTCTCAGCAGTTCGCAGTGAGGTAGCTGATCTACTGCTTAGGGTACCCGACCGAGAACTAAGTCTTCTACAAATGATTTCATTCCTCATCGCCGTATGGGGTGAATATCGAGCAGCTTCCCGCCCGCTTTTATCAGCGGACGGCAGAGACCTCATTCTGCGGCTTGACCGGGCGGGGCTGGAGCGTGACCCCGAGGTCCCCACCATGTCGAAGCCTCCCTTTGCATTTGTGCTGGGCTGCTTTTAGGCGGGATTTTTGGCTTAGAGGCGTTCGGCCGTAATCCCTCACCTCGAACCGTTGGCTTATCCGCCTAGTACGTGAACCAAAATGTCTGCGGCTCCTCTCGGGCTTAGCAGGATTACCGTAGCAGAGCATTGTCATTTGTAGGGTAAAGCTGACCTGTCTTCAGAGGGTTTATTTCCAGCAGTGCGAAGTCTGAAGACAACGACCTGCTCTCTTCTGTTCAACTGGTAATAGGCATCGTTTTTGGTGTAACCAGTATGTTCGGTTTCCCATTTGGTCATGTATCTGGCTTTGATAAGCCGTTTTGACTCTTCGTACGTCATACTAGTATCTGTTTGTGGTAGTCTTGCACCTTCTTTTGCCAGTATGTCTGCCTCCTCGTTGCCTTGGATATTGCAGTGTGATGGGACCCACTGTACCACTACCCTTTTTGGTGCGGACTGCTGGCACAGTTTGCAGAGTGCTGCTCTTAACTCATTAAGCTCAGTGTTTTTCTGGCTTTTTAGCGCTGTGACTACGGCGAGAGCATCTGTAAGCAGGACTATATGGCTTTCATTTTCTTTGTGTGTCACCATTTCTTCCACTGCCGCCCTCAGTGCCTCTAACTCCGCTCTGAAATTCCTTGTGTACTTACCAGTAGCGAATGACAGTGTTATTTTTCTGCCATTTGGTAGGTTCAGGAATGCTCCTGCCCCTCCGTTCTGTGTAGTGTTTGTTACAGAACCGTAGGTGTATGCATGGGTCCAGTCCATGCTTGGGTAGTTTTTCGATTTAAAGCTTAGGGTAGTATCTCTCCTTTCTTTTTCAGTCTGGCAGTTTTTGTTTCCAATACCTGGTATATTTTCTACCACCTCTGGAAATATATCCTACCTCCAGATAGGTTTTCGTACAGTAATGATGGGTTTTGGTGTTGTTAGTGCGTTTATGGGATCTTCGTGCAACTTTGCTTTGGCTATTTCTGCAAAGTTTCTCCGCTTCAGTTTCCCATTTCCCAAATTGTTTAGTCTCTGGTGCATTGGATGGTCGGTCAGTCTTCGGAGTTTCTCTGACTGCAGCTGGGCTCTGCAGTCTCTTCTATCGGTCATGGATTGCAGTTTTGTAATCTTTTCAAGTTCTACAATTGGCGTTGACTTCATGCCTCCTGGCTTGGTTTTGAAGTTTGCTAACTTTATCGAAGTTCGCCTTTGCTGCTGTTGTCCATGCCGCAATGCCATACTCGAGAACTGGTCTCACTCTTCCAGTGTACAGTTTCTTTAGTATGCTTTCGTCTGCTCCCCATCTTGTGCCAGCAAGTTTCCTCATGATTGCCATTCTTTCTCGGGCTCTCATTCGGTTTCTCTCGATCTGACTTTTCCATGTCATGCGCCGATCAAATGTGACTCCCAGATAGTTTGGGTTGTCGTTTGACTGCAGGAATTTGCCATTTAAACTTAATTTGGTATTTTGGGGTTTGATTGAAAACGAGAATATTGTGCATGTGGTTTTCTCCTCGTTTATTTTGACCAGCCATGAGTTCGCCGACTCTTCCAGCGATGTTAGGGCCTGCTGCATCCGATATCTTGCTATGGTGAGATTCTTTTCAGAGGTCCACATAGCCAGATCGTCTGCAAACATTGAGCTATGGATTCTTCTTGGTATATTCTCTGTAATGTCGTTTATATACACCAGGAAGAGTGTGGGTGACAGTACTCCCCCTTGGGGTACTCCCTGCTCGAGTGTCACCTTTCTGCTCATCTGCCCTTGTACTTGGATTCTGGCCGTTCTATTTTTGAGGGTTTGGGAACCAATAACGTAGTTTGGTTCTCTCTCTGATTTCAGGAACCACGTCACTGAGACAATGTCATAAAGGACAAGGCCACTATCTCTCTCTCTCTCTCTCTCTGTCTCTCTCTCTTTCTCTCTCTCTCTTTCTCTCTCTCTCTATCTCTCTCTCTCTCTCTTTCTCTTTCGTCCCTGACAATAGTCACTGACAATTACTTTGTTGGATGATTCATCAGAACTGTCAGTCAATCAACCAAATCAGTCAATCAAGTCAGTCAGACAAATGGCTAGTCTATCTGTTGTCAAGATTTTTCATTCAGGCCCTCTGTGTCAGATATAGGCTCGTGTAATGCTGCTGTCATGATCTAGTTTCACTGCTTGCCTGCTTTGGTCTTTTTCGAATCATCTCTACAACCTAGCAAATGTGAAACCGAAGCTCCTCCCTCTTCGCTTGGCTGCTAATGGCAGCTGATCCCGTGATCCAACTTGTCGGACCTGGTACCAATCGTGCTCTGTCGCCATGGTTACTTACAGAAATTCTACTGGATTCAAATCCTTACTCATATGTATAATTCCCTCACCATAGCAACGGTCAACTTGCAGTCTATTCTCAAGCTGAACATGCAATACCCATGTCACGCGTTTGTCTGATCCTTCCTTGTGAAGTTCTAAATTATCCATAATAAACGTCTCACAACGAGTGACTGTCACATACAGACTGTATACCGACAAAAGAAGTAGCATTTGGCAACAGCCAGTGTCCTTCCACGAGAAGCTGTACGGAAGCGTACAGAGCCTTGAGTCGACCGCTGCCTTCGTTAGAGTCAATGAAGTTGAGATCTAAAGATGAACGAGGAAGAACAAGAAGAAGAAGACTTAGGACTCAATTGTGTCTGGTTGTACTAACCGAATCTCATATACTCTTTTGACAATCGTGGGTTTTAGAATAACAACTCTCCAGAAGTCACCAAACTTGGCGAGTTACACATTTTACAATACTGTCAATAATACACTTTGGACTTAATTCAATCAATAATAACAGGATATGTCAATGTCTTACAGACTGTTAAACTTCCCTTGACCTATTTATTCAGGACATAAAAAAACGTTACATTTAGAAAAAAAACAGTTTTATTTAGAATGAGCCAGAGCTAGCTGAACATTATTAATGATACTGTTGGTAGATTTGATTAATCCAGTGCCATTTATACTAAGTTCTGAAGTCACTTGTTCAAGCGGATGGTGTTAGACCGAGCCCATTAACTCTGTCCCAGAAAATCTGTATGTTTCAGCTGACCTAGATTGCTGGACAGATTGACACCCCCCCCCCCCCCCCCCCACCCGAGATGTGTTCACTCTCCTTTCATATCACTATATATCACATCATATCACATCATATCATATCACATCATATGATATCATATCACATCATATCATATCACATCACAACATATACACGCATATAAGTTTTATCAGCAAAATCTTGTTTTAATCCATCAATTATTTCAGCAGACAATTAAAACAAGTGTAACTATTTCTCTGTCTCTCTCTCTCTCTCTCTCTTTATCTCTATCTATCTATCTATCTATCTATCTATCTATCTATCTATCTATCTATATATATATCTATCTATCTATCTATCTATTTATCTATCTATCTATCTATCTATCTATCTATCTATCTATCTATATCTCTTTCGCTTTCTCTCTCCTAATCACTCTCTTTCTCCAAATCTCTCTCTCCCAATCTCTCTCTCTCTCTCTCCCTCTCTCTCTCCCTCTCTCTCCCAATCTCTCTCTCTCTCCCTCCCTCTCTCTCTCTCTCTCCCTCCCTCACTCTCTCTCTCCCTCTCTCTCTCTCCCTCTCTCTCCCTCTCTCTCCCTCTCTCTCTCGCTCTGTCTCATGCAGTTTACTGCGGATAAGATTTCGCAGAAGCATCAACAACGTCGAATTGTTTTGATCATCATTCATTACTTAGTGGCTACTGATATGGGGTGTGGGGGAAGAGTGTAAGGGGGAGAGGAATGGGAGGATTGGGGTAGGGGTGAAAGGCAACAAACAGTAACCCTTTAACATTTCAGGCATGTCACAAAAGGTAACAAAGTAATGTTGTGCTCTGGAAACCAGAAGGCATGACGAAAGAAAAAGAAAACCTCTACACCATAAGATAGAAGACCTCTACACTCCACGATAGAAGACCTCTACACCATAAGATAAAAGACCTCTACACTCCACGATAGAAGACCTCTACACCATAAGATAGAAGACCTCTACACTCTACGATAGAAGACCTCTACACCATAAGATAGAAGACCTCTACACCATAAAATAGAAGACCTCTACACTCAACGATAGAAGACCTCTACACCATAAGATAGAAGACCGCTACACTCCACGATAGAAGACCTCTACACTCCACGATAGAAGACCTCTACACAATAAGATAGAAGACCTCTACACCATAAGATAGAAGATCTCTACACAATAAGATAGAAGACCTCTACACCATAAAATAGAAGACCTCTACACTCCACGATAGAAGACCCCTCCACTCCACGATAGAAGACCCCTACACTACACGATAGAAGACCTCTACACCATAAAATAGAGACCTCTACACTACACGATAGAAGACCTCTACACCATAAAATAGACGACCTCTACACTACACGATAGAAGACCTCTACACCATAAAATAGAAGACCTCTACACTACACGATAGAAGACCTCTACACCATAAAATAGAAGACCCCTACACTCCACGATAGAAGCCTCTACATGATAAGATAGAAGACCTCTTCACTCCACGATAGAAGACCTCTACACCATAAAATAGAAGACCTCTACACTCCATGATAGAAGACCTCTACAATACATGATGGAAGACGTCTACACCCATAAGTTCGATGACCTCTACAGTCCACGATAAATTACCTCTAAACTCCACGAAAAAAGACCTCTATACTCCACGATATAAAATCTATACACTCCATTATAGAAGACCTCTACACTACACCACAGAAGACCTATACACTCCAGGATAAAAACCTCTACGCTGCACGATAGAAAACCTCTAAACTACACGATAGAAACCTCTGCACCATAAGATAGATGATCTCTATATTCCACGATAGAAGATCTCTGCACTCTACGATAAAAGACCTCTATATTCCACAATAGAAAACCTCTGCACTATATGATAGAAGACGTTTACACACCATGATAGAAAACCTCTACAATATATGATAGATAACTTCTACACTCCATGATAGAAAACCTCTACAATATATGATAGATAACTTCTACACTCCATGATTGAAGACCTCTACACTACATGATAGAAGATATCAACAGTATGCGATAGAAAACCTCTACACTCTATGATAGAAGACATCAACAAAATATGATAAATATTCGCTAAACGCCATGATAGAAGACCTCTAAACTTCTTGGTAGAAGACCTCTACACTTCACAAAATAAGACTTCTACACCCCGTGATAGAAGACATCAAGAGCTTATGATAAATATCCTCCACACTCCGTGACAGAAGATCTCTGCACTTCAATATAGAGGACCTCTACCATCCATTATAAATATCCTCTACACTCCATGATAGATGAACTCTACACTCCATGATAGGAGATCTCTACACTTTACAATAGAAGACCTCTACACCATAAGATAGAAGACCTCTACACTCCATGATAAATATCCTCTACACTTTATGATAGAAGACCTCTTCACTACACAATAGAAGACATCTACACAATATGATAGAAGACCTCTGCACTCCATGATAGAAAACATCTACACACCATATAAGAAGACATCTACACCTCATCATAGAATACATCTGCACCACGTGATAGAATACCTCTACAATCCATTATAGAAGACCTCTACACTTCACAATAGAAGACCTCTACACCACATGATAGAATATGTCTACACCAATCCATGATAGAAGACATCTACACTTCACGATAGAACGCATCTACACTTAACGATAGAAGACATCTCCATTCCACGATAAAAGATCTCTACACTCCACGATATAAGACATCTACACTACACGATATAAGACAACTACATTCCACGATAGAAGACATATACACTTAACGATAGAAGACCTCTACACTCCTCGAGAGAACACCTCTTCACTCCACTATAGAAGGTCTCTACTAAACTAGAAGACTTCTACACTCTATGAAAGAAGATCTCTACACCACATAGTAGCAGACCTGTACCACCTATGGTAAAAGACATCTACACCCCATGGTAGAAGACCTCTAAACCATTATAGAAGACATCTACACTCCATGATATAGGACCTGTACACCCAATGATAGAAGACCTCTACACCCCATGGTAAAAGACCTCTACACCCCATGGTAGAAGACATCTACACCCCATGATAGAAGACCTCTGCACACACTGGTAGAAGACCTCTAAACCCTATGGTAGACCACCTAGACATCCCAAGGTAGAAGACCTCCTCACACCCTTGCAGAACACATGTACATTCAATAATAGAAACCTTTTTACAGCTCCACGGTATAAAACCTCTTCACCATGTTCTAGAAGACCTCGACATGCCAAGGTAGAAGACATATATACCCTTTGTAGAAGACATGTTCACCACATGAAAGCGAACCTCTGCACCCGATAGCAAAAGATCTTAGATGTGGAAACTACCATCTAACACTGAACATGTGGGATCTGTTATATAGACAGATAATAAAAGTGAAGAATCTACTATAATATATGATCTTAAGCGTCCTTTTCATATTGTCTTGTCTCTTTTCATATTGTCTTGTCCCTTTTTTACTTCATTCGAAGAATATGGCTATCGCTTCATGCGACTTCCTTTAGGAAGCCTGCGCCAAAGTACTTTAGCGGTGGTGAATTATGTAATAATTTGCTTTACATGATGTTTTACACAGCTATCTTGATTCGCATTTTACAACTTGCATTATGGTAAAGTGGGCCAATTCTTTCCTCATCAATCAGCGACCCAGAAATCTTTGACTTGAAAATTAAATACTAGTTGAACGCGTCACCATGAGCAATGTAATGTTCCTAGCTCATAATTAACAAAAGAAAAGCAGCCTACAACTTTTGTACGAATTCTTCTACCGAACGTCGAACGGCAGGAGGAAGAAACCCTTCGCTGTTGTAATTCTGTAATTCTGTTGTCCAGTTCTAAATGCTGGCATAGGTAGGAGTGGAATTAGTGAAGATATTTCATGTTCAACTAAATGCTTCAGAAGCATCCGAAGCACAGATTCTCTAATAGTAAATGCCTAGCTCCTGGTCTTCTAGAATTGTGACTTTTCCTAATGCCTAGCTCCTGATCTTCTAGAATTGTGACTTTTCCTAATGCCTAGCTCCTGATCTTCTAGAAGTGGGACTGTTCCTAATGCCTAACTCCTTATCTTCTAGAAGTCTACCGGTTCCTAATGCCTAGCTCCTGATCTTCTAGAAGTCTACCGGTTCCTAATGCCTAACTCCTGATCTTCTAGAAGTCTACCGGTTCCTAATGCCTAACTCCTGATCTTCTAGAAGTGGGACTGTTCCTAATGCCTAGCTCCTGATCTTCTAGAAGTCTACCGGTTCCTAATGCCTAGCTCCTGATCTTCTAGAAGTGAGACTGTTCCTAATGCCTAGCTCCTGATCTAGAAGTTGGACTGTTCCTAATGCCTAGCTCCTGATCTAGAAGTTGGACTGTTCCTACAAAGAGAATAAATGGCAATGTGCGAGTCTTTGGTACCCCAAACCAGAATGTGTGAGTTTTTATAATGACTATTGTGTTCTTGATTGTGTGCTTACAGGTATCAGTTCGGATATCTTTAATGAAAGGCAATGTTCATATTTGTATGTATGTGTTTATGTGCAGTGACATTGATGACTGTTTATTTAGCCAGCGCAGTCGTAGCTGGCATATCGGGATTACTATTTTCCCACACATATTACTGGTCACTTTTACCATCTTTCTTGTAAATTATTTCCAATAGGTTGCCCGTGCAGCAGGACTCTTCCTCTAAATAGCTAATCGATCATGACTGCTTCAAGAAACGAAACGTCGAAATAGATGACAGAATAATATTGAGAGCACCAATAGATTGCCTTAAAAGTTCACACTGCCGATGCTTCTTCCTTTTTGCCATCTTCCTCCTCTTCTTCTTCTTGCTTTTCTATTTCGTTGTATTCCTCTTCTTCTTACTTTTTTCTTTGTTTCTCTCTCATTCTTATTTGGTTCACTCTTCATGAAACAGCCACTGATATGCATTTAGGGAGAATACTGCCTTGTTCTAAGTAAATATACATTTTGTTTTTTAATCTGGTTGAAAAAATGGAATACAATCTGCTAATCCTCTTCACCTGTGTTACCCGTTATTGTATAAGCAGCCAACCAACCATCTCCAAGTGGACCGGGCCTGATCTATCTTATCCGATTCTTTTAAACTTCTCTCTGCTTTTATTGTATTCGTCTTCACCAAAATTCTTTGGCCTTGCTCTGCCTTTTTCACTGTACGTTCCTTGACTGAGACTGCCTGGTAATACTGGATAGGGTCTTCACTTTGCGTAACCTATCCAGAATTAACTTCTTCCTAAAATGTCATGCTCCATCTATCTTTGTCCAGTTCTGTCTCATAATCCTTCTTTTGCAACCATGTGGAACCACTTCAGGCTCAGATTCTGCTCAAGAATTTGCTCATAGAGCCCTCACATTCACATGAAATTGTCACCTGGGACAATCCGGAAAGTATGCCGTGTTCTAGGAAGAACATTTTTTGTGCAGCCCGATCCTTTGCTGTGTTGTACTAAAGAGGGCCTAGATATTTTGTCCAACCGTCGCACCACCACATAATTGGGCGACCCCAATCAGGTATATAATCATAAGAACATTAAAACGTAGTTCTCCCTGTCCATCTATAGCCATGCATTCTCATCACATGGCCAGTCCAGCAGTATTTGAGAATAATGTTGTTTTTATGACGTCTTGAAATAATTATAATAATAGTTGTTACTGCTACATGTATTATCTGGGGGTTGTGAAGACTAGTTCTGAACAGGCACACCCTGCCAGAATCAGAGCACACGTGAGGATAGCCCGGCAGTAGAATCATGAGTACAGTGTTTTATTCGGACAGCACGCTTTTGCAGAGCCTCCCAGATGGTTATACTCTCTGCGATTTTAACATCTTCGGAGATGCTAGCGTGCCAGGCGGTGCGGTCTTGCACAAGCATCTCCCGTCAATATTAAAGCATTTCAAAGACACTTTCAATGATTCTCTGTAGCGTTACTTCTGCCCTCTTGGTGAGAGTCTGCCAGTTTTGTGCTCTAACCGTATAGCAGCTGCTTAGGAATGCGCTCATCTGACATGCGAACAACGTTTCGTCCATCATAACTAAGCCAATTTCAGAATTGTATGGAGTCTGAACATGTTATATTGATAAGAATGCCAGAGTTAGGAACATTGTCCTGCCACCTGATCAAGAGCAGTCTACGTAGACAGCTCAATTGAAAACCAGGGATCAAGATGCGGAGCAGCGTATGAGCTGAAGTGGTCAGCGACCCATAGCTGACTGCTAGCATCAGGACCAGCGAACCAGAGCTGCCAAGACCCTTCTACACCTCCACGCGGTGATCCTGGATAACAGGCTGCAGCAGGGCAGACTGGCTAAGGAGAAGTGATCGAAGAGGGAATGCTAACCCGGTACTCAAAAAATGCTTGCAGAAGTCGAATGTGTTGGACCGAAAGGTGCAAATATCACAGTCAAGCTGTAAACTACGACACAACGCCTTCCGTTCTCTGGACTACATTCTGTTACTTAAGCCCTTTCAGAGCTCGGTAGAGGGAGATTGAGAACGAACAAAGCCAAGCCAATTGAAAACCATTGAGTTATACGGCATGTCTGCTATTGACTCTCCATCTCACAGACATGCAGCAGAGTAAATAAGAGCAGGAGATGTGTTATAATATTTAGGGCCGCAGACAGTCTTCAGCTTACAATTAAATCGCCTCAATTCATTGACAACGGCATACCTTTAGATCTACCCCGTCTTGTCGTAAAACAAGCTACCTGCATGGACCTGAGCATGTGTTGGACAACCGTACGTAAGTTGTTGATTGCAGTCTTTCTGGACGATGATGAGGGTTCCTTTAGAACCGTACGGACAGGCGGCGCTTGTGAACCACAGGATCTTGATAACTGCGTCGTTTTCGTCGAACCAGTCATTTCTATTATTAGTCGGCTGACCCAGGCACTCATTTGCGGATGGGTAGATTCCATTCCTGAGAAAGATCAATATGTCCTCCACACTGCAAAGTGTGGGCTGCTCGCTCGTCAGACGAGTGTTCAGGTCCCTATCGACGGTCTGTGCGTGTGTCTCGTTTTGTGACGTGAAGATGTTGAAGTTATTTTCCAGCCCCCAAATGACGACACCACAGACCTAACATAAATGTAGAACTTGAAGACACAGAAATTGAGCTTGATGTAGAATTTCCGTCTGTCGGATCCAATCCTGTATCGATATAGTGAGAAAACGCCGTCCCATTACTTTTTGATAAAAACATACCATTTTTTTAATTTTACAAATTCCAATTGCTTGGGCCCTCGGTGCTGCAGCGATTGACATATTACTTATGTGGAATGAGGCTTTGTTCTCAGTACAGATTAGAACACATTAGGCGTGTGGCAAAGGGGTTAGGAACTGATTTTACCATCCCAATATAACAAGTTCAAATTCCGTATTGTTCCGTTTGACAGACCGTGCATACCGTGCGTTTTTCGTTTAGATAACAGCTTTTCTCAATCGACGAAGCTGTAAATGGGTACCTCACAAAGACATAGGAAAGTTTCGGAACTGCCGTTGAAGCTACGGAGATCGTAATCTGTCGTCTGTACATTGCGCACACGTGGGAGTTTCCCGGTAGAATGAAGTTTGTTCTGTGAGCCTTTTCCATTTTCTAAGTGCATATATTCATTACCCTTTATGGCCCACAAAAGGGCTATAGTCTGTCAATCCTTTGTCACATATTGTTTCACTCTAGCGCATCTCGTTTGTGCCGGTTAAAACATGTACAGTTGATCCAACAGCAGACACAGCTGTCAACTAAAAGGGGCAGAGCCAGTGCACGAGGTTTTTGTTATTACTCTTCAGGTGTTGAGACCAGTTCCTTACTCGCTTCCTTGTCTTCATTCATAGTCAATCGGGCACCAATTTACAGTTTGTTAGACTGGACAGTGTGAAGTCTGTGGATTATGTCCTTCCCCCCCCCCCCCACCCCAACCCCTCCATTCCACCCATGTGTGTCTATGATAAGCAACCGCTCTAATCACTCACTAATTCAGACGCTCGTAGATATATAAGATAACCGTACAATCAACACGGGTATTCAATAAACAACGCAAGATACTTGATTGACTAAGTGATTGCTTGAATGATTAATTGATTGAGCAGGTGAGTGATTCATCATCGTCTCGCTCTACATTCAGCGCATGACCCCCACTACAACTAGCTCTTGCCAATGAAGATTGTATCCACTTATTTGCAATGGGATGTTTTCAAATATCCCATTCACAACCCTCTTGTGTCTCCTTTTACGACATAATTAAATCATTTCAGTAGACTTGTTCTCTATCCCCTGGTGACTATTCAAGAGACACGGTACTTGGGCCCATGATAAATTACGTGAGATTCCCTCGCTGTTTAACGGCTCGCGTGAACAAAGTACATAAATGATAGAACGCGGCTGCTTTGTAGTGAACAGCAAGGGCCTTAAGGAGTTCAGTTGGTCACTTTTAAACAGATGTCATAGTTCATGCATGAGTTTGGGACTGAATGACGCAGTATACATGATGACTGCAGTCAGCGACTGCAGTCAACTACTCATAGCTGACTGATAACGTCAGGGACTTATACCTGTCAAAGACCATTTCCCACTTTAGAGTAGTGAAGAGGGAATGCAAATTCGGTCTGGCTGAATTGTGCATATTTCGCTGTCTCGCAGCAAACTACCACACAAAGAACGAACGAAAAAGAAACAGGATAAGGAAGAAGAAGAAGAAGAAGAAGACGAAGAAGAGGAGGACGAGGAGGAGAAGAAGAAGAAGAAGCAGAAAAGGAAGAAGAGGATACACAAGTTTTAGAAACGCGAAAAGTAACATTCAGGGCCATGTTAAATATAATGGTATAAACTCATCCAGATCATGGAAGCAGGTAGTGTCACAGCAGCCTGGCCAACCTGGTGGGGATCGAATTTTTGTGTTGATGCACTTCTTTGGAGCCTCACATTGCACTCCAGCCAAGAGGATCCAGGCCATTTTCTGAAACACTCTTGGTGATGTGCCATGATACATAGTAATAGCTACACGCCAAGATTGAGAACAACTCACAACGAGAAGCTACAGCAACAATAATAATAACAGTAAATACAACAACAACAAAAACCAGGCTTTGAGAACCACAAACCAACCTAACTCTGGTTTGAGTCACGCTTGCCGTGAGTAATACGAAACCAGCTGACACATTCATCTCTGTAAACACTTTTTATGTTGATACTTCATATCATATACATTTTCATCGCCTTGCATTTCGTATTCTGACTCCATTCTCTGTTTTCTTTTTCTAGTTCTTCTCTTTAATCTTCTTCTTTGTCTTCTTCATCATCTTCTGCTTCTTCTTCTCCTTCTTCTTCTTCTTTTTCTTTAAATTGTCAGTATATTTTTTCCCATACTTTTCCTTATTATATTGCTATTGCTCCCGTATTATTTTCACGAATACTGATTTTGTGCTTCAGTAATTTATTTGACTTGTACATCATAATTATGTAGCATGTTCTCTGTAGAACGTCGTTGTCATGACAGACGATCTGTAAGACACTCCATTGTTCATATTCTCCTCAGACTGCCAGGCACCATTTCTTCCAGCATCGTTTGTACTAATGTGAAGTTTGATGTGGCTAATATATGTTAACTTCCTAGACGTAATGATGTTTACTAGCCAAATTTATTCTATTACCAGTTCCTGTAGGATGTCTGCGTTTTTCTATTTCGCTGTACACGATTTTTTGACCAGACCTCATCGGTTTAGTAAGTATTTCAGATCGAAGAATTAAATCTTCCTGTAAGACTTGGGCGATTGACCATCCGTTCGTTGTCAGTGAAAAGTCTTCAGGATCTTTATTATTGTCGTTTTATTGATTGCATGCGATAAGTGTTTCGTTTCGTGTAGTGCCATATCCATCCATCTGCTTATTTCCCTTTGGCAATCATCGTCCATCCCTTGTAGCCGAGTAGATATATTCAAAGTTCTGAGCCACCCGATGATGGTACTTATCTAGGATAACTTTAGGTCTGGTTTGTCAGTAATAATTTATTTTTATTTTTTTGGGAGGGGGGGCAGGGGGGCGGGGGGGGGCAGTGGTGGGGGGGGGGGGGGGGTCTGCCTTATTTCTCTATTACCCAAGGGGAATGCCTGTCGTCTCAGTACATCCGACTTCGACATTCACTTTCTTAAGGGTCTGCTTCCTCCTGCATTTTCTAAGGATTTGCTTCCCCGGAAGAGCTGCCGGTGCTGTGATGGGGCGCAAACCCAGCACCTTGAGATTGTGAGCCGTGTCAATTAACCACAAGCTCACACCGTCTCCGCCTTGTCAGTGCTCACTGTAATAGTCTTGTCAGTGCTAACTGTACTAGTCTTGTCAGTGCTCACTGTACTAGCCTTGTCAGTGCTCACTGTACTAGTCTTGTCAGTGCTCACTGTACTAGCCTTGTCAGTGCTCACTGTACTAGCCTTGTCAGTGCTCACTGTACTACCCTTGTCAGTGCTCACTGTACTACCCTTGTCAGTGCTAACTGTACTAGTCTTGTAAGTGCTCACTGTATTAGTCTTGTCAGTGCTCACTGTACTAGCCTTGTCAGTGCTCACTGTACTAGTCTTGTCAGTGCTCATTGTACTAGCCTTGTCAGTGCTCACTGTACTACCCTTGTCAGTGCTCACTGTACTACCCTTGTCAGTGCTCACTGTACTAGTCTTGTCAGTGCTCACTGTACTAGTCTTGTCAGTGCTCACTGTACTACCCTTGTCAGTGCTCACTGTACTACCCTTGTCAGTGCTCACTGTACTAGCCTTGTCTGTGCTCACTGTACTAGTCTTGTCAGTGCTCACTGCACTAGTCTTGTCAGTGCTCACTGTACTAGTCTTGTCAGTGTTCACTGTACTATTCTTGTCAGTGCTCACTGTACTAGTCTTGTCAGTGCTCACTGTACTAATCTTGTCAGTGCTCACTGTACTACACTTGTCAGTGCTCACTGTACTACCCTTGTCATTGCTCACTGTACTAGCCTTGTCAGTGCTCACTGTACTAGCCTTCTCAGTGCTCACTGTACTGGCCCTGTCAGTGCTCACTGTACTAGCCTTGTCAGTGCTCACTGTACTAGCCTTGTCAGTGCTCACTGTACTAGCCTTGTCAGTGCTCACTGTACTAGTCTTGTAAGTGCTCACTGTACTAGTCTTGTCAGTGCTCACTGTACTACCCTTGTCAGTGCTCACTGTACTAGTCTTGTCAGTGCTCACTGTACTAGTCTTGTCAGTGCTCACTGTACTAGTCGTGTCAGTGCTCACTGTACTAGTCTTGTCAGTGCTCACTGTAAAAGTCTTGTCAGTGCTCACTGTACTACCATTGTCAGTGCTCACTGTACTACCCTTGTCATTGCTCACTGTACTAGCCTTCTCAGTGCTCACTGTACTAGTCTTGTCAGTGCTCACTGTACTAGTCTTGTCAGTGCTCACTGTACTACCCTTGTCAGTGCTCACTGTACTACCCTTGTCAGTGCTCACTGTACTAGTCTTGTCAGTGCTCACTGTACTAGTCTTGTCAGTGCTCACTGTACTAGTCGTGTCAGTGCTCACTGTACTAGCCTTGTCAGTGCTCACTGTACTAGTCTTGTCAGTGCTCACTGTACTAGTCTTGTCAGTGCTCACTGTACTAGCCTTGTCAGTGCTCACTGTACTAGTCTTGTCAGTCCTCACTGTACTAGTCTTGTCAGTGCTCACTGTACTACCCTTGTCAGTGCTCACTGTACTACCCTTGTCAGTGCTCACTGTACTACCCTTGTCAGTGCTCACTGTACTACTCTTGTCATTGCTCATTGTACTAGCCTTGTCAGTGCTCACTGTACTAGTCTTGTCAGTGCTCACTGTACTAGTCTTGTCAGTGCTCACTGTACTACCCTTGTCAGTGCTCACTGTACTACCCTTGTCAGTGCTCACTGTACTAGCCTTGTCTGTGCTCACTGTACTAGTCTTGTCAGTGCTCACTGCACTAGTCTTGTCAGTGCTCACTGTACTAGTCTTGTCAGTGTTCACTGTACTATTCTTGTCAGTGCTCACTGTACTAGTCTTGTCAGTGCTCACTGTACTAATCTTGTCAGTGCTCACTGTACTACCCTTGTCAGTGCTCACTGTACTACCCTTGTCATTGCTCACTGTACTAGCCTTGTCAGTGCTCACTGTACTAGCCTTCTCAGTGCTCACTGTACTGGCCCTGTCAGTGCTCACTGTCCTAGCCTTGTCAGTGCTCACTGTACTAGCCTTGTCAGTGCTCACTGTACTAGCCTTGTCAGTGCTCACTGTACTAGTCTTGTAAGTGCTCACTGTACTAGTCTTGTCAGTGCTCACTGTACTACCCTTGTCAGTGCTCACTGTACTAGTCTTGTCAGTGCTCACTGTACTAGTCTTGTCAGTGCTCACTGTACTAGTCGTGTCAGTGCTCACTGTACTAGTCTTGTCAGTGCTCACTGTAAAAGTCTTGTCAGTGCTCACTGTACTACCCTTGTCACTGCTCACTGTACTACCCTTGTCATTGCTCACTGTACTAGCCTTGTCAGTGCTCACTGTACTAGTCTTGTCAGTGCTCACTGTACTAGTCTTGTCAGTGCTCACTGTACTACCCTTGTCAGTGCTCACTGTACTACCCTTGTCAGTGCTCACTGTACTACCCTCGTCAGTGCTCACTGTACTAGTCTTGACAGTGTTTATGAAAAGATTCTGGTCCTCGCTGTCCCGTTTAATCGACAGAATAATTTTGTTCAGTCCTACAGTGCTCAGCAAATGGACAACTGGATCATCTGAACATCTTAGTTCTGGTATTTCATTCCGGCAGTCAGTGGACGGGTCGAACTTGTCAAACTCATCATCATTCTTGACAGTTCTCAGTATGTTTCTGCATAGAAATTGAATAGATAAGCTGAAGGTATGCATCCTTGTCTCACTCGATTGTGCACCTTGAACGAATTCGATGTCTCTCCAGTTATTCTGACAGTTAATTGTTGTCCATGACACAATTATTCAATCGGGGTCGAATGGGGTGCGTCGTGAACGCAATGTCTGGCATGATATTTCAAAGCTTTTGGTCTCACACATAGTCGAAAGCTTCTGTATTGTCTATGAAGTAGATGTGTAAGTCGACATTGTACTTTTCAATAATAATTCGCATGTAATGGATGTGATCCCTCGTGCGACTGCCTGTCTAAGACCTGTGTGAGCCGTATATACTTCCACCTTGATTTTGTTCCCTAACCTTTTCGTGATGATCAAGTCGAGGTGTGAGCCGTATATACTTCCACCTTGATTTTGTTCCCTAACCTTTTCGTGATGATCAAGTCGAGGTGTGAGCCGTATATACTTCCACCTTGATTTTGTTCCCTAACCTTTTCGTGATGATCAAGTCGAGGTGGGAGCCGTATATACTTCCACCTTGATTTTGTTCCCTAACCTTTTCGTGATGATCAAGTCGAGGTGTGAGCCGTATATACTTCCACCTTGATTTTGTTCCCTAACCTTTTCGTGATGATCAAGTCGAGGTGTGAGCCGTATATACTTCCACCTTGATTTTGTTCCCTAACCTTTTCGTGATGATCAAGTCGAGGTGTGAGCCGTATATACTTCCACCTTGATTTTGTTCCCTAACCTTTTCGTGATGATCAAGTCGAGGTGTGAGCCGTATATACTTCCACCTTGATTTTGTTCCCTAACCTTTTCGTGATGATCAAGTCGAGGTGTGAGCCGTATATACTTCCACCTTGATTTTGTTCCCTAACCTTTTCGTGATGATCAAGTCGAGGTGTGAGCCGTATATACTTCCTCCTTGATTTTGTTCCCTAACCTTTTCGTGATGATCAAGTCGAGAATTTGGCTAATTTGACTACTTGGAGCGATAGTTTGGGAAGATCACCGATCTTTGTATGTGGGACATGCAAAGATCGTTACCTTGCGGTTGGCCACGTTGTGCTGTGCCAAGTCTTCTTGCATGGTGCATGATAAATGTTGACACTGGCCTCTCGCCTGATTGTATGAATTCATTCGGTATGTTTTTCGGAGATTTTTCTATCTTCAAAAATAGGATTGCTAGTCGGACCTCATCTATCGTAGCTTCAGACATTATGTCCTGGATCTTAGACGTTATGTGAGTGCTTCCGCCTAAGTCTTCGTACATGTCTGTGCAATATTGCTTACATCTCTTAAGTATATCCTTGCACTCCTTCAATGTATTACCACCGGCATCCTGTGTATTTATTATTTTACCATTTTTATGTTTTTGTGTAAGCTGGACATTATCATTTTGTATTTTATAATACTTTTTTTTCTCAGACATTCGAAAGAAAAAGTCGAACCGTCCTTTTTGTGCCTCGGTGTTGGGACTCAAACCCGCACTTTTTCCAGCATTCAGAAGAGACCATCGGCGATAACTTGTCATATTTGCTGTCGCAAGGGAAGTAACTGAGAACCACCCGGCAATTTGGAAGTCGACGCGCTGACAGCAAGACAACTGAGAGGTGGAACCGTCTGCCGGACAATGAGCGATGATAGCAATTAGATCAACAATACGATGCACAGTCGGGACGGAGAAGAATGGCAGAAAGCTTGCAGGAACAGTTAAGTACTTCAGTGGAAATATTTAAAAACACAAACAAAAGGTGACGGAGAAAGAGACGAGCAATGTTAAAATAGTTTGATTTGAAACAAGCAACAAACGTGTACCGATGTGAACAGGACTTTGTCGAGGGCTAGAAAATGTTCTTCTCTTCGATTGAAGACTCTCGCATTCGTTGCATTAAACATCCCGCAATTCGCATAGACGAAATTAGTGCTAAATGTGGGGTAACCAATTTAGTTTTCATGAATGAATATCCTATATAAGTGTGACATTTAGCTCAGCAGGATTACAGGCACAGCTTCCTGGACAAGCAGAACAAGTTCACTGTTTCATGCTTTGCATTTTTCAAGAAACGACTGAAGAGGATTGTACATAGGGTTGTCAAACTCATAATGTAAAAACCATTGCCGTGAAACCAGACTGCAAATGACAAGAAACAACTCGTCTTGAAATTTGTTTTAGGTAAAGCAAAGACAGCGTTGGTCAGATGATTGAAGAGTCCTGAATGTTACCGTTCTGTGAACTAACATTGATGCAGACAGAGGGACAGACCAAGATGTTAACGCCAGGATCAACAATTCCATCTTCGACCTATATGGAACTCGGAAACACCCTAACTGATACTAGAATTAGGCTGTTTAACACTAGGGTAAAGTCGTTTCTGCTACATAACTAGAGCTGTTTAACACTAGGGTAAATTCGGTCCTGCTACATGACTAGAGGCTGTTTAACACTAGTGTAAAGTCGGTCCTGCTACATGACTCGAGGCTGTTTAACACTAGGATAAAGTCGGTCCTGCTATATGACTCGAGGCTGTTTAACACTAGGGTAAAGTCGGTCCTGCTATATGACTCTACGCTGTTTAACACTAGGGTAAAGTCGGTCCTGCTATTTCGTTCTAGGCTGTTTAACATTAGGGTAAAGTCGGTCCTGTTACATGACTAGAGGCTGTTTAACACTAGGGTAAAGTCGGTCCTGTTACATGACTAGAGGCGGGTTAACACTAAGGTAAAATCGGTCCTGCTACATGGTTCGAGGCTGTTTAACACTAGAGTAAAGTCGGTTCTGCTACATGACTCGAGGCTGTTTAACACAAGAGTAAAGTCGGTCCTGCTACATGACTCGAGGCTGTTTAACACTAAGGTAAAGTCGATCCTGCTATATCGTTCCAGGCTGTTTAACACTAGGGTAAAGTCGGCCCTGCTATATCGTTCTAGGCTGTTTAACACTAGGGTAAAGTCTGTCCTGCTATATGACTCTAAGCTGTTTAACACTAGGGTAAAGTCGGTTCTGCTACATGACTCGAGGCTGTTTAACACTAGGGTAAAGTCGGTCCTGCTACATGACAGAAGGATGTTTAACACTAGGGTAAAGTCGGTCCTGCTATATCGTTCTAGGCTGTTTATCACTAGGATAAATTTGGTCCTGCTATATCGTTCTAGGCTGTTTAACACTAGGGTAAAGTCAATCCTGCTACATTACTAGAGGCTGTTTAACACTAGGGTAAAGTCGGTCCTGCTATATGACTGCACGCTGTTTAACACTGGATAAAGTCAGTCCTGCTATATGACTCAAGGCTGTTTAACACTAGGGTAAAGTCGGTCCTGTTATATGGCTCTAGGCTGTTTAACACTAGGGTAAAGTCGGTCCTGCTACATGACTAGAGGATGTTTAACACTAGAGTAAAGTCGGTCCTGCTACATGACTCGAGGCTGTTTAACGCTAGTGTAAAGTCAGTCCTGCTTCATGACTAGAGGCTGTTTAACACTGGGGTAAAGTCGGTCCTGTTATATGGCTCTAGGCTGCTTAACACCAGGGTAAAGTCGGTCTTGCTACATGGTTTCGTGGCTGTTTAACACTAGGGTAAAGTCAGTCCTGCTACATGACTTGGAGACATGTCATATGCCTAAGGGTATCACATCCGGCCTACAGGCCTTCACAATAACAGTCTTCGGCACATACTTTCTGTTAGATGACAAGCCATAACGGTAAACCTTCGTGTTAGATGGTCAGAGGTAATGGTAAACATTTGTATTAGATAGTCGTAGTTAATGATAAACATGTGTGTTAGATGGCTAATGGTAATGGTAAACATTTGTGTTAGATTGCTAAATGTAATGATAAACATTTGTGTTAGATTGCTAAATGAAATGGTAAACATTTGTGTTAGATTGCTAAATGTAATGGTAAACATTTGTGTTAGACGGCCAGAGGCTCAGTTATCTGTGTACGCGCATGTCCTGTCCCTGGTAGGACTAGATGAGTTCAAGACCGCAGAGTTCTAAACTATTGAAGTCAGTTAGCTTGGTTATTGAATAGTTCATAAGCATGGTGTTTACTTTTCGTTGTGTACTGGTAGAATGAACGTGCGTTGCGTGGAGCCAAACAAAAATAACCACAATGAGGAAGGCAGAATAGTATTATCTGAGAGCCTTTCTAACATTTTCAATAAGGCCAAGGAGAAGGGTGATCTCATAGTAAAAAACGATCTTTATCTCAAAACAGGAAGTATAGATCATCACCCGATTATTATTTGCAAGATTCACTGACACTTCTTTAGAGCAGAATAGCAATGAAGAAAAGCTGATCACTGTGTGCTTTGAGCATTGTCTAATAATAAGTAACGTTTTCTGCCAACACTGGAGAAACCATATCAAACCAGGTTGTAGGTGAAGCAGCACAGTTACAGCATCACACATTCATTAAATTTTAGCAAGACAGAAGAAATATAACAGACACAATCCCGAACATTTCTGAAAACAATTAACGGAGAAGCATTTGCAAACGAAATTTGCCAGGAAATTGCAACGATTTTAGAGACACTTAATAGAGAACCAAAAAACATATACAGTGAATGGACCACATTTATAATTCCAATATTCATACACTTAACAAAAAATACGAAACCTAAAATTTAAAACAAGACATAATAAAAAGAAACAGTATAGTGGGATTCTGAAGCCAAAGAATCAGTACAGACTAAGATGAAATTCTTCAGAACAGGGGCCAACGTCCAATACGCAGATAAATTACATTACTTATCAAATACCTTGACGAAATACCAAACAGGTAATCAATATCCCGAAAGAAGACTTATGGAAGAAATATGAAGAACTAACATCTATATGCACAAATTGACAATTTCTACAACAACGTCAAAGCAATGAGGTTAAGAGATGGACGATTTAATTTTGCTTCAGTCAACAATGTTCAACTGGCACGTACGACAACAACGAAGAAAGGACTTCTTTCTATAACATTCCAACCCAATAGGCAGTCAAGGGCAGTCAAGGGCAGTTAATGGCAGTCAATGGCAGTCAAGGACAGTCAATATGTGTCCCAAGACACAAGGATCATGTGGAATCTGGTATATTGCTGGAAGAAATATATATATATATATATATATATATATATATATATATATATATATATAGAGAGAGAGAGAGAGAGAGAGAGAGAGAGAGAGCGAGAGGGAGAAGGTGGAAGAGAAAGTGGTACAGAACAGCATTGGAAA
This sequence comes from Ariolimax columbianus, assembly GCA_036924085.1. Lineage (NCBI taxonomy): Eukaryota > Metazoa > Mollusca > Gastropoda > Stylommatophora > Arionidae > Ariolimax > Ariolimax columbianus. The sequence continues at coordinate 150,255,508 of JAVGWX010000002.1, read as the reverse complement.
CTAGTCTCCAGGTATGGGCGGCATAACAATGGAAGCAATTCAAGCTTCCGGAAACAGGGGCGACGTGGCTAAAGATAATGTTTACTAATGTATCGAAGGGAAGAAAAGGACAACACGACTACCACACGCTACAGAAATCTCGGTCTCGAAGAACAAAGTCAGCATCGGCAAATGTGGTATAACTAGAGAGGCTTACAGATACTAAGTCGTACGGGAAACATGTTTGCACCAATACTTGAAACAAATAATACGCCCATTTGTTGACCATCCTCGGAGTAATACGCAATTTGCATTGCATAAATAAATTGGATGTCAATCAATCAATTAATCAATCAAAGTCCATCGATCCTTTGATTGTCCATAGGCCATTGACAACATCCCACCATCATACACGGTCCTGAGCTGCTCTTTCTGCTACTATCCATGTGTATTCATTTAATCTTAGTTCCTTCACATTCTTTTCTGCTATGTACTTGTGCTCTATTCACATTAAGAATATACAAATATGACAAGCATATAGACATATCATGGGTAGATAAGAAGATAGCTTTTGATGAACCAGATGGCAATAACATCTGGACAATATTACAAGACTAGAACATACAAGGACAACTGTTAGATAGCGTTAGAGTGTCGTTCCATATGATTATAAATGTTATAAGATTAACTGATGGAGTCACAAATGCTTTTAAGATGACAAAAAGAGAAGGAAAAGACGTCTGCTGCTAAACATTTACGTGGACAGAAAAACAACAAAAGTCAACCAAAATACAATTTCAGAAGTAGAGTTCAACACGGCAAGCAAAGAACTCAACTCATTACATGAACAAAACTATACAGGTAATCAGAACATCAGCTCCCGTAGCATGAATGTAAACAGTATCTAATGTTCGAGTGTCCAAGAGTTGAAATACATGGGAAGCATTCTTGTTCAAAACGGAGGACTAGATAGAGAAATTGAAACTGCCAGCCAGAAAACATTTGCTGTGACTTATCATTTGTCACCACTGCTTAAGAACCGGGGCATCAGATTAGCAGCACATGAACAGCTGATAAACAATATGTTGATGCCAGTTATTTGATACCAATGTAAAATTTGGCGATTATACAAAGCTCGTGAGAAGAATATGATAACGTGGTAGATGAGATGTCATGGATTGATGATTGATGTCACCAGGAGAGATAAACTCAGAGATGGTGACATGAGATGTCATAGAAATGTTATTGATGTCACCAGGAAAGATAAACTCAGACATGGTGACATGAGATGTCATAGAAAGGTGATTCATGTCACCAGGAGAGATAAACTCAGAGATGGTGACATGAGATGTCATAGAAATGTGATTGATGTCACCAGGAAAGATAAACTCAGACATGGTGACATGAGATGTCATAGAAAGGTGATTCATGTCACCAGGAGAGATACTCAGACATGGTGACATGAGATATGATAGAAAGGTGATTGATGTCACCAGGGGAGATAAACTCAGAGAGGGTGACATGAGATGTCATAGAAAGGTGATTGAATTCACGAGGGACAAAACAGATCCGAATGGATACAGGCCCATAAGCCTACTGAGCTGTGTCGGCAAGCTGATGGAACGGATGATAAACACCAGACTGATGTGGCATCTGGAAGAAAAACGAATACTAATTCCACAGCAAGCCGGCTTTAGACAGCACAGATCCACTGAGGACCAGGTCATCCTCATAGCCCAAGAGATAGAAGATGCCTACCAGGCACAGAAACACACAGTAGCTGTTTGGGTGGATCTGGAAAAGGCATTTGACAAAGTCTGGAAGGATGGACTTAGAGTCAAGCTAAGAAGAAGTGATGTTTGTGGGAAGATGTACAAGTGGATCAACCACTACCTCAAACAAAGAACGGCCAGAGTCCAAGTACAAGGGCAGATGAGCAAAAAGGTGACACTCGAGCAGGGAGTACCCCAAGGGGGAGTACTGTCACCCACACTCTTCCTGGTATATATAAACGATATTACAGAGAATATACCAAGAAGAGTCCATAGCTCAATGTTTGCAGACGATCTGGCTATGTGGACCTCTGAAAAGAATCTCACCATAGCAAGAAATCGGATGCAAACGGCCCTAACATCGCTGGAAGAGTGGGCGAACTCATGGCTGGTCAAAATAAACGAGGAGAAAACCACGTGCACAATATTCTCGCTCTCATTAAAACCCCAAAGTACCAAACTAAGCCTAAATGGCAAAATCCTGCAGCCAAACGACAACCCAACCTATCTGGGAGTCACATTTGATCGGCGCATGACATGGAAAAGTCAGATTGAGAGAAACCGAATGAAAGCCAGAGAAAGAATGGCGATCATGAGGAAACTTGCTGGCACAAACTGGGGAGCAGACGAAGGCATACTAAAGAAACTGTACACTGGAAGAGTGAGACCAGTTCTCGAGTATGGCATCGCGGCATGGACAACAGCAGCGAAGGCGAACTTCGATAAAGTTAACAAACTTCAAAACCAAGCCATGAGAATCATAACAGGTGGCATGAAGTCAACGCCAATTGTAGAACTTGAAAAGATTACAAAACTGCAATCCATGACCGACAGAAGAGACTGCAGAGCCCAGCTGCAGTCAGAGAAACTCCGAAGACTGACGGACCATCCAATGTACCAGAGGCTAAGCAATCTGGGAACTGGGAAACTAAAGCGGAGAAACTTTGCAGAAATAGCCAAAGCAAAGATGCACGAAGATCCCATAAACGCACTAACAACACCAAAACCCATCAATACTGTACGAAAACCTACTTGGAGGCAGGATATATTTCCAGAGGTGGTAGAAAATATACCAGGTATTGCAAACAAAAACTGCCAGACCGAAAAAGAAAGGAGAGACACTACCCTAAGCTTCATAACGAAAAGCTACCCAAGCATGGACTGGACCCATGCATACACCGACGGTTCTGTAACAAACACTACACAGAACGGAGGGGCAGGAGCATTCCTGAACCTACCAAATGGCAGAAAAATAACACTGTCATTCGCTACTGGTAAGTACACGAGCAATTTCAGAGCAGAGGCAGAGGCACTGAGGGCGGCAGTGGAAGAAATGGTAACACACAGTGAAAATGAGAGCCATATAGTCCTGCTGACAGATGCTCTCGAAGTAGTCACAGCGCTAAAAAGCCAGAAAAACACTGAGCTTAATGACTTAAGAGCAGCACTCTGCAAACTGTGCCAACAGTCCGCACCAAAAAGGGTAGTGGTACAGTGGGTTCCGTCACACTGCAACATCCAAGGCAACGAGGAGGCAGACAGACTGGCAAAAGAAGGTGCAAGGCTACCACAAATAGATACCAGTATGACGTACGAAGAGTCAAAACGGCTTATCAAAGCCAGGTACATGTCCAAATGGGAAACCGAACATACTGGTTACACCAAAAACGATGCCTATTACCAGTTGAACCGAAGAGAGCAGGTCGTTGTCTTCAGACTTCGCACTGGCCACAACAGACTGAGGTACCACCTCTTCAACAAATTGAAGATAGGGTGTACCGACGAATGCCCGTGCGGTACTGGTAAAATGACCACTGAACATCTGCTGCAGAACTGCCCGACATACGAGGATCAGAGAGAGCAGATGTGGCCATTGCCAGTGGAACTGCAAGACAAGCTCTATGGTAGTGGCGAGAGTCTCAGGATGACCGCCGCTTTTTTCGAGAAAATAATGGTTACTGTCTGACTGTGTACGCAGAAGAAGAAGAAGAAGAATTCACGAGGAGAGATACTCAGACATGGTGACATGAGATGTCATAGAAAGGTGATTGATGTCACCAGAGGAGATAAACTCAGACATGGCGACATGAGATGTCATAGAAAGGTTAATGGTGTCACCAGTAGAGATATTCAGACATGGTGACATGAGATGTGATAGAAAGGTGATTGATGTCACCAGGGGAGTTAAACTCAGACATGGTGACATGAGATGTGATAGAAAGGTGATCGATGTCCCCAGGGGAGATAAACTCAGACATGGTGACATGAGAAATGTGTCCAGACTAGCATTTGTGTTATGACGGGAGAAATGGGGCCAGAACTAGCTGTTGTATTATGACATGAGAAATGTGACGAGAACTAGCCGTTGTACTTTGACATGAGAAATGTGATCAGAATTAGCCGTTATATTATGACATGAGAAATGTGGCGAGAACTAGCCTTTGTATGATGACATGAGTAATGTGATTAGAAATAGTCTTTATATGATGACATGAGAACTAGCCTTTGTATGATGACATGGGAAATGTGATCAGAATTAGCCGTTATATTATGACATGAGAAATGTGGCGAGAACTAGCCTTTGTATGATGACATGAGTAATGTGATTAGAAATAGTCTTTATATGATGACATGAGAACTAGCCTTTGTATGATGACATGGGAAATGTGATCAGAATTAGCCGTTATATTATGACATGAGAAATGTGGCGAGAACTAGCCTTTGTATGATGACATGAGTAATGTGATTAGAAATAGTCTTTATATTATGACATGAGAACTAGTCTTTGTATGATGACATGGGAAATGTGGCGAGAACTAGTCTTTGTGTGATGACATGAGAACTAGCCTTTGCATGATGATCTGAGAACTAGTCTTTGTATGGCATAAGAAAAGTGGCGAGAACTAACTTTTGTATGATGACACGAGAAATGTGGTGAGAACTAGTCTTTGTATGATGACATGAGGACTAGCCTTTGTATGATGACATGAGGACTAGCCTTTGTATGACATGAGAAATGTGGCGAGAACTAGTCTTTGTATGATGACATGAGGACTAGCCTTTGTATGATGACATGAGGACTTTGTATGACATGAGAAATGTGGCGAGAACTAGTCTTTGTATGATGAAATGAAAAATGTAACGAGAACTAGCCTTTGTATGATGAAATGAGAAATATGGCGAGAACTAGTCTTTGTACGACATAAAAATTGTTTCGATAACTAGTCTTTGTGTGACATGAGAACTAGCCTTTGTATGATTATATGAGAACTAGTCTTTGTAAGATCACATCAGAGATGTGGCAAGAACTAGCCGTTGTGCGTAAGACATATCGAGAATGAACGTACGATGGTTCGGTCATCTCTTGAGAAGAAGATCTGAACAACCAGCACTGCACTGTTACGAAGTAAGAAGATCTGACTAGAAGGCACTCGGAAAGCCAAGGGGGCCATGGACAGATAACACGAGAGAAATCCTACAGCAAAGACTTACAACAACCGACCCACGAAAGACAACGCAAGCTCCCGAAGTCCCTTAACTGCACAATTGGACAAAAAATCAAATAAGTCAGTAAAAAGTCCACATGTTCTGTGTTAACTGATCAATGATGTTGTTTATTAAAATATAACCACATTTGACAAATTTAGGCCATTTCAACAAAATACAGTCCATTTGAGTTGTCAAATACATTCGACTACCAGGCTTAAACTCTTTTGTAATTATAAAAAAACACATATCTCTTATAAGGAGTTAACGATGGGATTTTCGTGGAGAAATAACAGCCAACTATTTTCTAAGTCCGTTCTCTAAGCCAGATTTTCTGTTAAATTTTTACACCCAGTTTCTTTCTTCAATATTCATATAGTTCTCCAATCCAGATTGCCATCACGTTTTCCTATCCAGTTTCCTTCCTCACCCACCAGTTCTCTCATCCATATTCCCCATCAAATATTAAGTGCTAGGTAACATAAACACTTGCATATCGCTCAGCGACTTCATGTTGAAATAAACAGTCAAAGATTTCTCATTCAGTTTTCCCATTCACTTTTCTAACACGTTTTCTCAGCTTTTTTTTCTAATTATTTGTAAATCTGATTTCCCATCCACTGTTATCTACTAGTTATAACATACACACTTGCGTGATGTCATTTAGAAGAACTAATTTTGATATCTATGTCCAGCAATTTTCCATCATATTTTTAATTCCAACAAAGTCTTCACAGCCAATTAAAAAATATATTTGTTCTTTCCATTTTTCTCTTTCTATTTGCCTAAGCAGTTTTTGCCTATCCATCGTTTTCTGTTAAAGATGTATATTTCATTCTGGCGAAGGTAATCACTTTCAACCTCTGGCATAGTCTTTTAGGTTACGTCAGTTTTATCCCCAGTTTTGCCATGAACTGCCTCCAAAATACACGCTTGCGTGACATCATTTGGTGACTCAATATTGAAGTCAACAACGCGTCTTCTTTGCTCCATATCAGCGGTAGCAATTATTGTAACTTAACCGCTTCCATCACAAAAGATTTCTGTTCAAAATACACCCAACACCCGCTTGCCGCGTCAAAAATTGCTCTAGAAACCGCCATATTGGACTATCTGATTTCACCAATGGATAGGCAAGACTCCCGACAAACGCGAGGCTGCGAAACAAAATGGCGTATAGATGTTATCCGCCCGTCAGGCGATACCTATTGTTCGGCGCGGGAAAAGTAACTTCATAAGAGCAGACGGGAGCAGTTAAGGATCTCGAATGTTCGTGGGCGGAGCTGGTATGACAGTCAGCAACGCCAGGGGGGCTGCTCAGGGACGGAGGATGTGATATTGTTGATTTCTAAAACAGAATGAGGGCTGAAAACGTCAAGATTAAGAAGAAAACAACACGTGATCACAACTTGACATTCTCAACTAATGATTGTGTCTTTTATCCCACGGCACTCTTCTCCCTCTGCTTCTCCTGGTTACTGATGCTATTCTTTATTTCGTTGTAAAAATAATTATTAATTCAGCTTTCATTCCTATTGAATAGTGATCGTGAAGAATGGACTTCACCGAGGAATAAAGGTTGCTTGACATTGAAGTCGCAGCACACCACTTTTATTTTTATTTTAGCCATATTCTTTATCTAAAATAAAATGGTACTACTTCTTTTCGTCTACACAAATATGCTTTCTCTGTTTTCATTTGTGCTAACCTCTATCACTTTACTCATATTCGTGTGTGTGCTATATTTGTCACCTTGGGGGTTGTCCTTTTTTATCATCTTCAAATGATGCTTCCTTTTCATTTAACATATTTTGGTGTGGATCCTTTCTTGTGTGTGTTAACTTAACGTCTGTCTATTTCTTGTTTCTTCTACTCTGTTAATCATTTTCCTGCTAAATCTGTTTTACGCGCTATTTATCCTTTTTAGTTCTTTAAAAAAAAAACTTCTTGAAATTGAATTTTTTTTTGCTTTTACTAATAAATAGTCCGGTCTTCCTTTTTGTATTACTTCCCAATCTGTTAATGAATGTATACATCTCCACCTTCTCGTATTAATTATTTCTCTATTTATACATGTATCTCTCTGTTTTTCTGTTGGGTATAACGCATTAAGAGCATCGTTTTAAATATCCTCATTGTTATGAGGTTTGGTTAGTTTCCATTCTTGTTGACTTTCCTTTATTAACAGTAAGCCATCTACTTATTTACATCTGATTCGCCTGGACAGTATTGGCAACAGTGTCCGAACCCTGCAGCTCGGTCAGCAGAAGCGCTAGTTTTAACCATTCAGGTACTAGGCTGCTCGAAGATTGTAACTTTATTTTACTGCAACTTGGAGACATTCGAATCACAAAGAGTGTAAGTAACAAAATCAGAGACCAACAGTGGATATGTTGTGGTCATATAAAAGTACACAAGACCATAGTAAAGGCTACACTCGAAGGTAAAGGAGAGACAAAGATAAAGGAAGCTACCACGATGCATCAACACAGGGGCAGTGAAAAACATGTCAGAGTGCACCGTCAAGGCATGAGAACGTGGTCTTTGAAGAACCATTGCAGTTGACCTTTTTTTGAGATGGCAAATGAACTAACTGAATCCCCATAGTGGTCAGCTTGCTTGGAAGCCTCGCATTCCACTACAGCCAGGAGGACACAGAACTACAGTTTAAGAAAGTCTTGAGATGTAAGGCGAGCTATTGTAACCTAACTCGCCCCAAAAAAGGTAATCAAAAAGTGATTTCGTTCAGCACAAGTGACTTACACAATAACAACTGAACTGAACTAGTGTTACTGTTGTTGTTGTATCTTTTGTTTTTGTTGTTCAAACCAGTAACTATGTAACTGAAACAGTTACGAAATAAATAAACTCTGATGCAAGTTGAAGAACAAGGCAACAAAGCTCGCATTATTGGGCAGCCATACAATCCGGAGGAGCGTATCTTATTTATCTTCAGAGTGCGTACTGAAAAGGACGTTATATGACGTTGTGTCGTAGTTTTCAGCAAGGCTGCGATATCTAGGATTTTCGAGCCGATTTATCAAGCATTTAGCACGGCATTAAAAAAAACTACTAGGTTTGGCTTCCGCTTTGAAACGTATTCTCTCAGTCGGAGTGCATGAGTGCGGTCTGCTTCCAGGGCATGTACTTAGGGTCAAAATAGGTTTTAGTTTAGCTCTGATGTCTGTCCAAGACGTTGACGCTGACCCTGACGCAGGCAGCCACCTAAAAGCCAAAACCCGGGTAAATCAACTATTATATCTGCAACTCATGAATGTATTTTCTGTTTTGTTCTGTACTGTTCTCTTCTGCTCTGTTCTGTTTTTAAAAATCTACCTCATCCCATTCCGGGCATACTCAGTCTATTTCATTAAATGAAGAAAGTTGTGGATACGGATGATTCGTTGTAGCTCGTTGTATGTACACACCTCTGCTTCGTCCTCATATGCACCCCACTTAGCTAGACCATTTCATCATTTCACAATTCTGGAGTCTCTGTTTTGATTAGTCATCTATTGCTGCATCCGCCATCAAACAAGTTTTCATTGGTTGGCTTCAAAGTGACAGGATGTCCGTTCTGTCACTGCCTGAAACTCAAGCACGATCAGGACAGTAGACCAACACCAGTCCCTTGAGGTTTGGAGAATCTATGGCGGCTATTCACTCATGTCTTTGTCAGCCATTCTGAGCTTTCCAAATTAAGGATTAGAAATGTGACCCAATGGTTGCTCTTGTTATAGATATCTCAGAAAGCCATCTCAGATCTAGAATCACTGCCTGAAGGTTGTTGTCATGTATGTCCTGATGTGCTCAGCAACAACCTGACATATCCCTCCATCAGAGAAGTCAAAACCTTATTGCCCACTACATAGCATATATCCATCAGTACATATGATGGCATCACTCTCTTGAGTGTCACCACTTATCAGATGGCTAACATCGAGCTTTTCTGTTGTTACTTTTCCTTCCACGACAAAGGTTATGATGGCTCTAAGGTAATTTCTGTATTCCATCACCAGGGAGTGACTGTCTAATTAATACATCGTGTTGCGAATACTGTCACCTTGACCTTGTGTTGACGCGCTTTGCGACGACCGTCACCTTGACTTTGTGTTGACGCACATAGCGACGACCGTGAGTTTGTGTTGACTCACATTGCGACACCGTTACTTTGTGTTGACGCACGTTGCGATCACCGTCACTTTGTGTTGACGCACATTGTGATCACCGTCACTTTGTGTTGACGCACATTGCGATTACCGTCACTTTGTGTTGACGCACATTGCGATCACCGTCACTTTGTGTTGACGCACATTGTGATCACCGTCACTCTGTCTTGACGCACATTGCGATCACCGTCACTTTGTGCTGACGCACATTGCGATCACCGTCACTTTGTGTTGACGAACATTGCGATCACCGTCACTTTGTGTTGACGCACATTGCGATCACCGTCACTCTGTCTTGACGCACATTGCGATCACCGTCACTTTGTGCTGACGCACATTGCGATCACCGTCACTTTGTGTTGACGCACATTGTGATCACCGTCACTCTGTCTTGACGCACATTGCGATCACCGTCACTTTGTGTTGACGCACATTGCGATCACCGTCACTTTGTGTTGACGCAATGCAATTTCTGTGCAGAACTCTAAATGTTGAGTGAAGGAAATGAGTAAAAGACGGGTAAACGTAATGAACGAATGTGACTTTCTTAAGATAATCACATTTCTAATCATTAAACTAGTGATATACACCCTAGAACGTTAGCACAGTAGATCATTAACATCTCCGTTGTCCGTCTGCGTTGCTGTCCCTAAAAGCTGGTTATTACAAAAGGAAATATTCCGTTTACACGATGTGTGGTATCCTGGGGACATGGTGTTAGGTCCTTATTTTCTTGACAACGGCAACCTTGTGTGTGATGTGGCAGCATCACGCCGGTCACATTTGATTCCCAGACGCTCTCTGGGACCTATTATCTGAGAATGTGTCGACCCAAGGACTTGTTTGCAATTGAAAACAATTATGCATCAATTGGAAATTGGTTTGGCGTCGTTCGTTCTCAATCTTCCTCTACTAAACTCTGAAAGGTCTTTAAGTTGCAGAATGTAGTCCAGAGAACGGAATGCGTTATGTCGTAATTTACAGCTTGACTGCGATATTCGCACCTTTCGGGCCGACCCATCCTACTTCAGCACGCCTTTTTTTAGTACCAGGCTAGCCTTCTCTCTTCCATCCCGTCTCCTTAGTCAGCCTGCTCTGATGTAGCCTGTTATCCAGGATCACCGCGTGGATGTGCAGAAGGGACTTGGCAGCTATGAGTCACTGAGCGCTGCAGCTCATGTGTTGCTCAGTGACTTGAATTGGGAATTGAACCTAGGTTCATTTGAGAAGTCAGTGTACTAACCACTGCACTACTGTGGTAATAATGACCAAACTACAGTCGAGTGTTGAAAGTGTCAATTCCGGTGAGGAGGGGTGGGGGGTGGGGGGGGGGGGGGTCTTTGTGGTTGTAGCAAATGTCTCGTCGTCATCGAACGGTCGCTGTGAATTTGTGAGACTTAGTCTGGACTGTGACATGTGTTCGTTTAGCAGATGTTCAACATCTCCGCATTACGCACACGCTGCTAACGTCCCTCAACGGATTCTTCTTGACAAATGATTGGCTCCTGGTTTTCTTTCCGTCATGTCGTATGAGGCGGCTAGTGAAAGTTGTGTATGGGGTCAACAGACTTAACATGTACAAACCATTGCTTTTAAAACAGTAGAGCAAACAAATGTGTTTAGGCTTCACTAAAAGGGCATGTGTAGCCTAGTCGACAGTGAGCTGGTTTGCTGGGACTGAGATTACAGCGTGCCGGGTTTCGAAGTCAATGGAGGACAGAAAAACATCCGATCGTAGTTTGTTCCTGGTACCACCGCTCCTCTAGTCTACCCAGCTGTAAATGTGTACCTGACGTATGAGTTGGGGAAGGTTTAAAACAGCAAGGAAGGGAACTGCGGCTTAGTCCAGGATGAGTTATCTTCATTCCGCACAGCAATCGTTGCCATGGGACCCACCTTGACCTTGAAAAGCTGATCACGGGAAACCAAAAGTTGGAGATATACCCCGCAATCTAGAGTGACAGGTACGTTTTGACGCTACTACCATATACAACGTAAATGTTTTGTTGGCAATGTTCAACAATCGTTAAAAAAAAAAAATAATAGATCAGAATGTATCTATTTGAATACATGATTGTTTGATCTCTAAACACTAATGGCATCTATGCTGATTCTTGATTTTTTTTTTTTTTCAGTCCAAGACACTTTTCATGAAAGAGCAACGATTATGGGAATAGAAGCACAGAAACCCACTCCTACAAGATGGGAGCTAGTCATGTCTTGTCAGTAAACTAGATTCAGTAGAAAGTAGAGATAAAGATATCAACATTAGAATACAATAAGGCTAGAGGAGCTTATATTGTGTTTGGAAAATATAATAAATCAACAAAATTAAAGCAGACATTATAATCCTCATTTCCAATGTCCATTCCATTGTATGGCCCTGAAACATGGAGAGCAACAAAAGCCACAATACAGAAGGTACAGCCTTTCAGATATGATCGTCAGCGCCGAATTGTGAGATTGAAAGGATATGATCAGATCAGTAAGTGAGAAAGAACCAGACATTTGTCAATGAAACATGGCTTGAGAAGAGAGCGCTGGTATTGAGCACGTATTACATAAACCAACTAATGTGATTAGAGGAAAGTCTCTCTAACACGTATTACATAAACCAACTAATGTGATTAGAGGAAAGTCTCTCTAACACGTATTACATAAACTAACGAATGTGATTAGAGGAAAGTCTCTCTAACACGTATTACATAAACCAACTAATGTGATTAGAGGAAAGTCTCTCTAACACGTATTACATAAACTAACGAATGTGATTAGAGGAAAGTCTCTCTAACACGTATTACATAAACTAAGGAATGTGATTAGAGGAAAGTCTCTCTAACACGTATTACATAAACCAACTAATGTGATTAGAGGAAAGTCTCTCTACATAAACCAACTAATGTGATTAGAAGAAAGTCTCTCTAACACGTATTACATAAACTAACGAATGTGATTAGAGGAAAGTCTCTCTAACACGTATTACATAAACTAACGAATGTGATTAGAGGAAAATCTCTCTAACACGTATTACATAAACCAGCTAATGTGATTAGAAGAAAGTCTCTCTAACACGTATTACATATACCAACTAATGTGATTAGAGGAAAGTCCCTCTTTAACAGAAACAGGTAAGCCACGAACAGAGGTAGAACCGAAGGTCCAGTACAGGAGAACTTGACGTGCATGTATTAAAGATATGTACTCCTCAGGGAGCTGAAAGGCTCTGGTTGATGGGACCCTTTATGGAACATCAGTATTCACCATAATACCGGTCAGGGAACCAATTCCATAGAGTGATAACTGCTATGTCATTACCTTACATCTCCCTATACCATCTGAACATGAATCCACCCACTCTTTATCTTCACTCGCCACTTCGTCCTCCCACAACCAAAAAATCAGTCGTCTAACGTATCCCTCCTCTTCTCTCTTCTAGCACGAAGGAATACTCTCTTCCCCTCCTACTTAACTAGTTAGAGGGGAAACAAATCCTGTCAAACTCGCCGCCGATCCCACGAGATGATAAGACCTGGGGAGGAGATACACAGTGTTGATTGGTTCCCTGCGCAGGGTTGTCACTAGCGTCGTAAATTGTAAGTTTACGCCTACAGATAGGAGTAAATCTTTTAACTGTTTTGTTAAATGCATTGCCGTCCTTAGCTGGAACAGTTTCTCGCGTGGATCAGCAGCCACCAGCTTCCCCATAACGTGGCGGCCTGTCTCAGCAGTGTCATGCCACTACACAGTTTCTCTTCAGGGGTTGGAGATAGGTATGCTGTCATTCTGCTCCTCTAATGGAGTCGACAAACTTTGAAAATATATCGCACTTTCTCTGCAAAGGTATATGTCTATCTGATGTGTAATCTCTTAAGCAAATTATGTGTTGGTCTGTAGTGGCCAGTTCACCATTTGAATAGGGGAACTTGCTCTATTCTTGGCAAAGAGTAGCATACATATACTACACCAGACCTTGCATGTTGTCTATGTCATTCTGTTAATAAGTCTTCTCGGCAGTTTTCTTTTTCTCCACTTTGGATTTTTATTTCTTCTTTGGTTAGTCTATTTTCTTGATAATCTACAGGTAATATGAAGTGAGCATAGATTCCCATATTTTCAGTCTGTTAAATTCGTATCTAGTCTGTGCAAAGGTTTCACAGAGGCTGCCTTATTATTTTTGTTTTATATTATCCCCAACTATATTAGCAAATTGTTGTTTTTATAGTTGGACCGTCACAGTTAGCCATCTGCAGGTTTTTATAATTGTACTCTCATCTTGACTTCTCCGTAGTCCTTCCTGGAAACGGACTGTTTGCACGACAGCCGGGTCAACAACTTGATGGATCGACGTGATGCCCATATTAGTGAGCGATACACAGATGAAGCCAAGCATAGCACAACCGCATGGAAGACCCAGGTCCACCTTCTTCAGCACACTCTGGATATGAGGAGAGCTACAATAACCCGCCATTAAACGTTCTTTTAAGGACCGAACAGAAATAGTAATCCTACTCAGTGTGGACATTCAACAACAACAACAAAAACAACTACAACAACAACACAATAGCAAATTGTTGTTTTGATAGTTGTCCCTTCAGAGTTAGAAAATTGTGGATTTTATAATTGTCCCGTCACTAATAGTAAATTGGGGATTTTATAATTGTCCCGTCCCTCATAGTAAATTGTGGATTTTATAATTGTCCCGTCACTAATAGTAAATTGTGGATTTTATAATTGTCCCGTCACTAATAGTAAATTGTGGATTTTATAATTGTCCCGTCACTAATTGTACATTGTGGATTTTATAATTGTCCCGTCACTAATAGCAAATTGTGGATTTTATAATTGTCCCGTCACTATTAGCAAATTGTTGTTTTTATAATTGCCCCACCAGGATTCTCAAATTAAGAGAGATTCAGTAAATTGCAGTAAAAGAAAAACCATCAACATCCATCCCAGTGTCTAGGACACCATAGAGAATGTGTACCTATGTGTGAGCCAGGAGTGCAGTAACGTCGATTGTGTATTTCATACCCCAAAATTGGTATTTCTTCAGTTACAACTAAAACTAAAAGCTTGTGGAATGAAGCCCTCACTCCAGCTGTGCATTCCCTACCAACATTGTTATTCTAGACCATCATCGGGCTGTTCAGTCACCTTCGAACACATCGACAGACTGAACATATTTCTAACGAATGAACAGATATTCATCGCTAGTGCACAACGAACAAGAACAACAACTAACACAACAACGATCATTCACCAAAACCTTTCGTTTTAAAATGACAATGTGTAAACACACAATGATCTACCTAACAGCTGATACATGCACACCATTGTGAACCCGTATATAGAAATGTCCTATAATTGTACCGTTTCACTGGTACTCACTCGAGACAGAAATTATGTCCAATGCGAGGTGACTTTAAAAATGTTTGAAATTATTCCGATGTTTTGCCTAGAAGCACCATGCTGGACCACAGGCTATAGTTAATCCATCTACTCATCTCGTTTGAGTGGACGTTCATAGTTGTGAGTGGCACCAGAACATCGTATCTATCTACTGCCTGGTATGCGTTCTATCTGTGAGACCTAAATAACGCTGTATCTTTGCCGGTATTGAGATATGTTTGGCGCTGGATTTCGGATTTCTGGAAAAAATGTCCTCGTATCATATGTACTTTCCGGTGACTGCAAATGGTTACACATCTTGTCTTATAAGCTAACTGGTCTCATGGGAGGTAAGACCAGAGTGCCTGCATCCCGAGTTACTTACAGTCGTCTCGACCAATAGTCTTGCCACTGATCCAAAGTACCTCGGGATAAGAGTGAGATTGATAACCAGCGTATATTCTTCCTCACTATAATCCTCATACAGCGCACATCATATGATTAAGACCAAACCGTCTGATGTGGCCATCATCGCTTCGCGATGGGCAATCACTTTTTTTTAAAAATAAGCTAACCTATTATTTACTTCCTTTGGCTTACAATGTCTGAGATATTCCTGTGGCTTATAAGGCCTGGAGAATTCCTGTAGCTAACAGCGTCTGGGGAATTCATGTAGCTTACAGGGTCTGGAGAATTCATGTAGCTTACAGGGTCTGGGGAATTCATGTGGCTTACAGGGTCTGGGGAATTTATGTAGCGTACAGGGTCTGGGGAATTCATGTGGTTTACAGGGTCTGGGAAATTCATGTGGCTTACAGGGTCTGGGGAATTCATGTAGCTAACAGGGTCTGGGGAATTCATGTAGCTAACAGGGTCTGGGGAATTCATGTAGCTTACAGGGTCTGGTGAGTTCATGTAGCTAACAGGGTCTGGGGAATTCATGTAGCTAACACGGTCTTGGGAATTCATGTAGCTTACAGGGTCTGGTGAATTCATGTAGCTAACAGGGTCTGGGGAATTCATGTAGCTAACAGGGTCTGTGGAATTCATGTAGCTAACATGGTCTGGGGAATTCGTGTAGCTTACAGGGTGTGGGGAATTCATGTAGCTAACAGGGTCTGGGGAATTCATGTAGCTTACAGGGTCTGGGGAATTCATGTAGCTAACAGGGTCTGGGAAATTCATGTAGCTAACAGGGTCTGGGGAATTCATGTAGCTTACAGGGTCTAGGTAATTCATGTAGCTAACAGGGTCTGGGGAATTCATGTAGCTTACAGGGTCTGGGGAATTCATGTAGCTAACATGGTCTGGGGAATTCATGTAGCTAACAGGGTCTGTTGAATTCATGTTGCTTACAGGGTCTGGGGAATTCATGTAGCTTACAGGGTCTGGGGAATTCATGTAGCTTACAGGGTCTGAGGAATTCATGTTGCTAACAGGGTCTGGGGAATTCATGTAGCTTACAGGGTCTTGTATTCATGTAGCTTACAGGGTCTGGGGAATTCATGTAGCTTACAAGGTCTAGGGAATTAATGTGGCTTACAAGATCTGGGAAATTCATGTGGCTTACAAGGTCTAGGGAATTCATGTGGTTTACAAGATCTGGGAAATTCATGTGGCTTACAAGGTCTAGGGAATTCATGTGGCCTACAAGGTCTAGAGAATCCATTTCAGTCTCTGTGCACCTCTATATGATGATCATGTCGTTGTTGTCCCCCATAAAATGTCGTTGTTCTCCACCAAAGAATATCGTTGTTCTCCCCCATAGAAAGTCGTTGTTTTCCCCAATTGAATGTCGTTGTTCTCCCCAACAGAATGTCGTTGTTCTCCCCCACAGAATGTCGTTTTTCTCCCCAACAGAATGTCTTTGTTCTCCCCCACAGAATGTCGCTGCTCTCTTCACAGAATTTCGTTCTTCTCCCCAACAGAATGTAGTTGTTCTCCCCAACAGAATGTCTTTGTTCTCCCGTACAGAATATCGTTGTTCTCCCCAACAGACTATTGTTGTTCTCTGCTGCAGAATTTCGTTCTCTTCCCCAACAAAATGTCGTTGTTCTCCCCCACAGAATGTCGTTGTTATCCCCTACATAGTGTCGTTTTTCTCCCCCACAGAATATCGTTGTTCTCCCCCACAGAATGTCGTTGTTCTCTCCACAGAATGTCGTTGTTCTCGCCCACAGAATGTCGTTGTTCTCTTCCACAGAATGTCGTTGTTCTCCCCCACAGAATGTTGCTGTTCTCGCCCACAGAATGTCATTGTTCTCGCACACAGAATGTCGTTGTTCCCACCCCCATATAATGTCGTTGTTAAACCTCGCCCCCCCCCCCCCCCAGAATGTCGCTGTTCTTCCTCACAGAATGTCGTTGTTCTCCCCGATAGAATGTCTTTGTTCTCTTCCACAGAATGTCGTTGTTCTCCCCAATAGAATGTCTTTGTTCTCCACCACAGAATGTAGTTGTTCTCCCCAATAGAATGTCTTTGTTCTCCCACACAGAATGTCGTTGTTCTCCCAGAAAGAATGTCTTTGTTCTCCCCCACAGAATGTTGTTGTTCTCCCCCATCGAATGTCTTTGTTCTTCCCCACAGAATGTCGCTGTTCTCTTCCACAGAATGTCGTTGTTCTCCCCCATCGAATATCTTTGTTCTCCCCCACAGAATGTCGTTGTTCTCCCCCACAGTATGTCGTTGTTCTCCCCCACAGTATGTCGGTGTTCTCTCCCACAGAATGTCGTTGTTCTCCCCCACAGTATGTCGTTGTTCTCCCCCACAGTATGTCGTTGTTCTCCCCCACAGAATGTCGGTGTTCTCTCCCACAGAATGTCGTTGTTTTCCCCCACAGAATGTCGTTGTTCTCCACCACAGAATGTCGGAATTCTGTATTTCTTTTCTCTACTACTTGAACATATGTTTATGTAAATAAGGACAGAAGGATACTAAGAAAGACACTTTCAAAACTATTGGTACATTCTCTAGACACATTTTCTCTGGTATCGGGTTTATAACTGCTCTTCTTACATTTAGAGTGTACTGAAAAAGGTGTACTCCTTAATGTAGCATAATATGCAGCTTCATATTACATTTACCATTACGGAAGCGTATGTCGATCAGGACCGTGTTGAGCGGGCTACTGTAACAGTCTATCCAAGATCACAGAGCGGAAGTGAAGCAGAATAGTGGACAGTATGTTTACTGTGACCCTGATGTTAGCCTGGGGATTCCGCGGCGAAGTGGTTAAGCCGTCGGCCTCGTGACCAGGTGGTGTGGGTTCGACTCCAGACTCCGTCGTCTTTTTCACGGGTGCTTGATGCGGAGTCCTCTGCATCCCGTAGTCGCCCCCTAGTAGTATTGTCCTTGACTTGCCACTGGGGTCGGGCGGCACGAGACGAGAGAGTGAGGATAAAAAGTAACGCAGTTAATCCTTACTAAACATATCGCTAGCAAAATAAATTATGTCATCATCGTCTTCTTGGACGGCGGCCTTTGCCTTTACTTTGCCTTCAGTTTCATACACAATACTCCTCCCACCTTTTCAGTATACTATGCCTCATCTTGTAAGCTAGTGTGACCAGTTCCCTTCAGCAGACTTCACCGCTGGTCAGGAATGAAGTGTTAGAGACTTCAGTATACTAAGCCTTAGCTTGTGAGGTGGGGTGACCAGCTCGCTCCTTCGCTGCCTTTTTCTTCCCTAACTGTAAGTCATGTCCCATTTACAGCTTAGCTGACTGGAGCTGTTGGTATTGGGAGTTGAACCCCATACATTTGTCATGAGAAACGAGTGCTTTACCACTGCGCTAAAGATAATGGCCCATATTATTTTTCTCGTCTCGGAACAAAGAAAGTGAAATGGAAATTTAGGGCTGCAACACAGGTGTTTCCTGCGTAGGTGTACGTGATTTCACGGTGTTTCAACACATAGCCCTACTGTAGTAGTCCGTTGACATTACGTCGATGTGCGGCACAAGTAACAGCGAGCTGTAGTTGCATTCTTGTGACGGAACATTCACCGACGTCTGTGGGCTGTTTGTGGCAGTTGTGCAGCCGATAGGACAATTGTTGGACGCTAGGTTTAGAAAGTTACAGCTTCAGAAAGTAGAGAGTCGGAGCTGAATGTTTGGACGGGTTCTTGGCGTCCTTCTATAGCCAACATTCAGCCTGTGGATTATCGCATCACAAGACGACAATTGGTCCTACACGTTTCTGTCACAGATAGAAGTGAGATATATATTTTCTGAGATCTAGAATATTCGAACGTATGCGCAAGATGGTTTCCTCGAAGTCTCACAACCGACCATATACGTCAACGAAACATGATTTTGTGAAGAGGAAATACACTGGTATAAGACAGAGATGCTTGCTCTCGTTTCGCGCATGATTAAGGCTATATAAATTGACAGATTATGTGAATAATAGCACGTTTAAAGGAAAAGTTCAGTTATATTGTTCGCTAGTTTCATACATTGTGAATAAATGGTTTCTGGAACAATGAATGGCGTGGCATTACTTTCTGAGCAACCTTCGTATACTCAAAAAATATTTAAAATTGTCGCGTATACCTTACTTAGCTTGTCGATTCTATTCTACACTGTTGTGTAGGAGTCTCAAATATACCTTACTTAGCTTGTCGCTTCTCTTCTACACTGTTGTGTAGGAGTCTCAAATATACCTTACTTAGCTTGTCGATTCTATTCTACACTGTTGTGTAGGAGTCTCAAATATACCTTACTTAGCTTGTCGATTCTATTCTACACTGTTGTGTAGGAGTCTCAAATATACCTTACTTAGCTTGTCGATTCTATTCTACACTGTTGTGTAGGAGTCTCAAATATACCTTACTTAGCTTGTCGATTCTATTCTACACTGTTGTGTAGGAGTCTCAAATATACCTTACTTAGCTTGTCGATTCTATTCTACACTGTTGTGTAGGAGTCTCAAATATACCTTACTTAGCTTGTCGATTCTATTCTACACTGTTGTGTAGGAGTCTCAAATATACCTTACTTAGCTTGTCGCTTCTCTTCTACACTGGTGTGTAGGAGTCTCAAATATACCGTACTAACCATGTCCAATGTCGTCTACCTATGATATAGAGGTCTCAATTATACCTTACTCACCACGTCGTTTTCCTTTCTACCCTGGTGTGAAGAGGTCTCAAATATACCTTTCTGATCTAGTCGTTTCTTTTCTACCATGGGGCGTAAAGGCCTCAAATACGCTAGCATAATTTTATTTACATTAAAATGTTGAATATTTTTTTATTAAATAGTTTATAAATTCATTGTTTTTTGGTAGGATACACGCCTGTACTATAAATAAATGCTTACATCCTGATATATCTAATACCCTGGATACCTGACTCCTTTCTTAGGTTCGTCAACCACGGCACAGTCTGGTGAGATCGTCTGAAAAGCAGCGATGTATATCTATGCCATTTCAACGAAGAATGAACTTATCTGTTCTTCCGTACATATTAATTGACGCTATAAATAATATTATTATCAAATTCATGTAGAATAACAAAGACTGAAGTGCCAAGAAAACATGCGATAAATTAAATAACAGTGACCGATACGAGCTAAAGCAACAACGCCCTATTATATTTTTATCACATAAAAATGCATCCCTGGCTCCGTCACCATATCGTGTTACCTACGTGGCCTTTTTTTATCTACACTTTAGCGTAAGTTTAGCCCTTAATAGCGTTCTGACGGCTCAATGTGCACGAGTATAGGACTGAATGTTTGTCGATGGAATCAACAAATAGTGAGGCGCTGTCGAAAAACATGATCCTGTCTCGACATGAGCTGTCTTGATCCTGTCCTCAATGATTCATTTGTGAGATGAAAGGTAATATAGAGGGCGGACATATTCCAATGTCAAGGTTGATCTTTCTGTACACACACACACACATACATACACAGTCTCTTCCATTCTCTCGTTTACACACATACACACAAAGTCTCTCTCGTTAACAGATAAACACACAGTCACTCGCACACACACATACACACAGTATATCTCGCTTATACATAAACACCCCGTCTCTCTCGCACGCAGATTTACACACACAGTCTCTCTCACACAAACACACACACAGTCTCTCTCACACAAACACACACATACACACACAGTCTCTCTCACACAAACACTCACACAGTCTCTCTCACACAAACACACACACACACACACACAAACACACACACAGTCTATCTCACACACATACACACACAGTCTCTCTTGTTCACAAACACACACACAGTCTCTCTCGTTCACACAAACATATACAGTCCCTCTCCCACAAACACACACACAGTATCTCTCGTTCACACAAACATATACAGTCCCGTACCCACAAATACACACACAATCTCTCTCGTTCACACAAACATATACAGTCCCTCACCCACAAACACACACACAATCTCTCTCGTTCACACAAACATATACAGTCCCTCTCCCACATACACACACACAGTCTCTCTCGAACACACACACACAGTCCCTCTCGCACACATACGCACACACACAGTCTCTCTCGTTCACAAAAACATATACAATCCCTCTCCCACACACACACACACACAGTCTCTCTCGTTCACACAAACATATACAGTCCCTCTCTCTCTCACACACACAGTCTCTCTCGTTCAAACAAACATACATGTGGTTCTCGCACAAACACACAGTCTCTCTCGTTCATACACACACACACACACACAGTCTCTCTCGTTCACACACACACACACACACACATAGTCTTTCTCGTTCAAACAAACATACATGTGGTTCTCGCACACACACACACAGTCTCTCTCGTTCACACACACACACATGGTCTCTCTCGTCCACACACACACACACACAGTCTCTCTCGTTCACACACACACACACAGTCTCTCTCGTTCACACACACACACACAGTCTCTATAGTTCATACACACACACACACAGTCTCTCTCGTTCACACACACACACAGTCTCTTTCGTTCACACACACACACACACAGTCTCTCTCGTTCACACACACACACACACAGTCTCTCTCGTTCACACACACACGCAGTCTCTCTCGTTCAAACAAACATACATGTGGTTCTCGCACACACACACAGTCTCTCTCGTTCACACACACACACAGTCTCTCTTACACAAACACATACACAGTCCCTCTCTCACACACATACACAGTCTCCCTCGTTCAAACACACATACACAGTCCTTTTCACATACACACACACACAAACAGTACCTCTCGCTCAAACACACACACAGTCACTTTCGCACACACACAGTCCATCTCACACACCAACATACACACAGTCTCTCTCGTTCACACACATACACACACAGTCTCTCTCGTTCACACACACATACAATCTCTCTTGTTCACACACACATACAATATCTCTTGTTCACACACACACACACACAGTCTCTCTAGTTCACACACATACATACACAGTCTCTCTCGTTCACACACACATACAATCTCTCTTGTTCACACACACACCCACAGTCTCTCTCGTTTACACACATACACACAAAGTCTCTCTCGTTAACAGATAAACACACAGTCACTCGCACACACACATACACACAGTATATCTCGCTTATACATAAACACCCCGTCTCTCTCGCACGCAGATTTACACACACAGTCTCTCTCACACAAACACACACACAGTCTCTCTCACACAAACACACACATACACACACAGTCTCTCTCACACAAACACTCACACGGTCTCTCTCACACAAACACACACACACACACAAACACACACACAGTCTATCTCACACACATACACACACAGTCTCTCTTGTTCACAAACACACACACAGTCTCTCTCGTTCACACAAACATATACAGTTCCTCTCCCACAAACACACACACAGTATCTCTCGTTCACACAAACATATACAGTCCCGTACCCACAAACACACACACAATCTCTCTCGTTCACACAAACATATACAGTCCCTCACCCACAAACACACACACAATCTCTCTCGTTCACACAAACATATACAGTCCCTATCCCACACACACACACACAGTCTCTCTCGTGCAGCAAAAGCTGCCTTCAATACTGCTCGCAAAGCTGTTCAGACCAGGCTTAGAGAGATGCAAGACTCCTGGCTCAGCAAAAGAGCTGACGAAATTGAGATGTTCGCCGAGCGTCATGACACCAAACGGTTTTACGAGGCACTGAAAGCTCTCTACGGCCCGCAGCCCTCTAGTAATACTCCAGTTCGCAGTGCGGATGGGGTACTGCTAACAGATAAGGTTCAGATTCTAGACAGATGGGCAGACCACTTCTGCAAAATACTAAACCACCCATCGTCCATAAATGAAGAGGCCATCCGGCGAATGCCGCATTTGGAACTGAACCTGGCGTTTGATGAAGTCATTACTGAGGAGGAAGTCGACAGGGCAATAACCTCACTATCTATAGGAAAAGCTCCAGGAGCTGATGCAATACCAGCAGAGGTATATAAGACAGCTGGCCCATCCCTCACCAGAAGGATCACAGAACTCTTCTGTCACATGTGGGCTGAAGGAAAAATTCCGCAGGAGCTTAAGGACGCCTCAATCGTTCACCTGTACAAAAGAAAAGGCAGCCGTCAGGAATGCGAAAATCATCGTGGAATATCGCTACTCTCCGTAGCAGGCAAAATCCTAGGTCGCTTACTGCTAAACAGGCTCAACAAACACCTTGAACAAAGCCACCACCTCCCAGAAAGCTAATGTGGATTAAGAGCCGGAAGAGGAACAGTGGACATGATTTTTGCCGTTCACCAAGTACAAGAGAAGTGTCGAGATCAAAATCAGGCCTTGTACACCACATTTATTGATTTGACAAAGGCATTTGATACAGTAAACAGAGGAGGGCTGTGGATGATAATGTCTAAGTTTGGCTGCCCCAACAAGTTCATAACAATGGTGAAACAGCTACACGAAGGCATGTGTGATCGTGTACTGGACAGCGGTGCAATCTCTAAAACGTTTCTAGTATCAAACGGACTAAAACAAGGCAGTGTACTCGCCCCGACTTTGTTCAGCATGATGTTCGCGGCCACGATGACAGACGCCTTCAGATTATTGGAGCTAGGAATATCCATAAAGTACCGCACAGATGGCAAATTACTCAATTCCAGAAGAATGAAGGAAAAACCAAAGTGGCTGGCGACATAATCAGGGAACTTGTATTTGCTGACGACTACGCTCTAATGAGCAACTCAGAACTGAACATGCAGGTTGGAATGGACATGCACAAATTTTGGCCTGACCATAAATGCCCAAAAAACAGAGGTCATGTACCAACCAGCACCAGGCATGCCGTACACAAAACCAGAGACTACAGTCAGCGGGCAGACGTTGAATGCCGTAGACAAATTCACATATCTGGGCAGCACGCTGTCGAGATCTGTCAGCCTAGACGATGAGGTGGCAAGCAGAATAGCAAAGGCCAGCACAGCCTTTGGTAGAATGCGCTCGATGGTCTGGGCACATCGTGGCATCAGCGTCAAGACCAAACTCAAAGTCTACCGTGCAACCATCATTCCAACCCTACTATACGCTTGCGAAAGCTGAACTGTATACTCTGGACATGCAAGGAGGTTAAACCACTTCCACACAGGTTGCCTGAGGCGAATATTCCACATCCGATGGCAAGATCGTGTCACTGACATCGAGGTTCTCTCGAGGGCTAACATGCCCAGCATCCATGCACTGCTAGAAAAAGCACGACTAGGATGGGCCGGACACCTCGTCCGTATGTCAGACGAGCGGCTCCCAAAGAAGCTTCTCTACGGCGAGCTGAGAGAGGGATGGCGCGAGAGAGGGCGCCCAAAGAAACGTTTTAAAGACGGTCTAAAAAGTTGCCAGATAAACATCGACACCTGGGAATGTCTTGCGCAAAACAGATCTGACTGGAGTAGCGCAGTCAAATCGGGTGTAGCTTCCGGTGAAGACGACCGTGTTGTGAAAGACCAGAGCAGACGCGAGACACGGAAATCCCGAGCAGCGGGAACACCATCCCCTTCTACAAACCTCGTGTGCCCGATATGTAGCAGATGTTTTCGTGCTCGCATTGGCCTGTTCAGCCACATGCGCACCCACACCCAACAGGGAAATCTGTGACAAGGATGATGTCGGCGGTCCTTATCGACAACAACGGACAGCTATTATGGGAGGAAATATCGAGCCGCGTAGCGCAGTACTTAACGCGCTGGCCTCAAATGCTGACCACATCACAGCGCAGTGGTTAGCGCACTGGCCTCGCATACTGACCACATCAAAGCGCAGTGGTTAGCGCGCTGGCCTTGCATGCTGACCACATCATAGCGCAGTGGTTAGCGCGCTGGCCTCGCATGCTGACCACATCACAGCGCAGTGGTTAGCGCGCTGACCTTGCATGCTGATCACATCACAGCGCAGTGGTTAGCGCGCTGGCCTCGCATTTTGACCACATCCCCCACTAAATGCTGTGGGTTACACAAATTTATAACACCATATTTCCAATGCGCCGCATGGCGTTACGGGATCTTTTTTTAACCCATGGGAGAATATGAATTTAAACTAAGAAAGTATGTTCCAAAAAGAGAAAATATATTGACTCTGTCATATGCAACAATAGATACGTACTAGTGGGAGTCTACAAATTACAGTAATATGTTACTTTCTGCTTATTAAACACAATATTGCTGTTACTATTTATTTCCTCCTAGTGCGTGTGTGTAACAGATGATGCAAAACAATAGACATATCAACAGTTCGCTAAACTATACCCTAAAACTGGAAATAGAACGGAATATCTAGCACCAGGTGCCGCAGAAACAATCTGTTAAGTGTTGTGTTTTGCTAATGACGCGGGAACAACAAATAAGCGGACATAACTCGTAAATTATTAACGAGATTGTTATCATATGCCGTGTCAGTTGTATGCATTCTGCTCTTGTTGAGCGGGTACAAGTTGTCTATTGACGAATGTTATATGTCTGTCGCATACATGAAACAACATGTGTATTCCAGATATTGTACATTCATTCGAGGCATGGAAAAGCAGATACAGGTAAGCTCCAGGCTACTCAAAGGGCAAAAATAAGAAAAGAAATGTCGCTTTCTTTAAACCATCAAATTCTCAACACAGAAATGCGGCGCCAAACTTCATTCAATAACGTCATAGATACAGCGTTGTTAAAGAAACACAAGTGAATTGGGAATCTAGTATGCATGCCTGTCAATAGACGGACACCTAACGACCAATTGTAGTGACTATACAACTATAAGCACCAACTCAGTCGCCCACCAAAGTGATAGTGAGATGGACTGAATAAAGCTCCTTATCCAGTATAGTGCTGCAAGACGAAGGATAGTACGAAACTTAAACTTAATCTTTGGGCTACCTGGCATCAGAGACATAGTCTTCTAGCTTGAATACCAGGATAACAGATAACACAAGCGGACAGGAAGTAATATTAACTTTATGTTCAACAAGCCCGCACTACAAAGTCTCAATCCTCTGGAGATTTGATATAAAAACTATAAAGATGTATCGGATACTACTTCCCTAATAAAAGTCAAGACGTCATCCAGACATACTGTAAATTTGAACCCATAGAGGTAGGATAGACCAAACAAGATCTGGCTGGAATGAGAAAAAAATGATAGGCTGTTCTCGTGTAGAGGACAAGAAGGATCACCATATGCAGGGCTTGGCTTCGTTCGTTCTCAATCTCCCGCTACCAAATCCTGAAAGGGCTTAAGTAGCAGAATGTAGACCAGAGAACGGAATGCGTTGTGTCGTAGTTTACAGCATGACGGCGATATTTTCATCTTTCGATCCAACACATCCGACTTCAGCAAGCATTTTGTGAGTACCGGGTTAGCATTCCCTCTTCGATCCCTTCTCCTTAGCCAGTCTGCCCTACTGCAGCCTGTTATCCAGGATCACCGCCTGGACGTGTAGAAGAGATTTGGCAGCTCTGGTTCGCTGGCCCTGACGCTAGCAGTCAGCTATGGGTCGCTGACCACTGCAGCTCATGCGCTGCTCAGCATCTTGATCCCGGACCGCTATATGAATTAATTCAAAGTGCATCGGTACCTACCCCACCCTCTCTCACCCTATATCTTCTTGATTTCTTGTCCTATTTTAACACCAGCCGGAGTATAGGGCCAACTCTACACTTGACCTACTTCAGGTTAAGGGAAAGTCAAAGCCTCTAGTCAGATGAGGGCCGTAGAACAGATACTGAATACGGAATTACTTGACCAGGAGATACGAAAGCACTGCAGGGTTGGTTTCTGCAATAACTTGTTTTATTCGATGAAGTCGCTAGCCTGAGGTACAACGCTCTTTAATTGTGTTTACCTTTCCCAACTCATACGTTAGGTACCCATTTACAGTTGGGTCGTACCACACGAACCACGACCAGGATTTGTATTCTCCGTGAATTCGAACCCTGACACGCTGTAATCCCAGTCTAGCAAACTAGCGCACTGTTGACTACGCTTCACGCTACAGTGGGTTTCAAAAATGCCCCTTATTGCAGACAGAAGTATAAGACAACGGCACGGTAACAAATAAAGACCAAAGCTGCCACATATCTGTACGAGGTCTCTGCTTAAATGATGTCATGCAACATTTTCCCTTCGACACTGAAAGCCTCTTATGACAGTATGTTAGTGTCGTCCAAATAAAGCAATGAAGCACAACACACAGTCCTCGCTGCCCATATATGTCTCATCTACACGTTGGTGAGACCGTTTTATACTCAGTAATAATGCCAAATGTTGGGTTTTGACCTCAGCGGGAGGTAAGATGGCACAGCAAACAGGGTTAGAGGGAAGACAAAGCCTCCAGTCGGAAGGAGGACGTAGAACAGATACTGAATTCTGACGTTCTAGGCCAGAAGCCGCTCCAATAACCATGGTGCAATGCCAGGAGGTGCACCAGCAACTATCTTGTCGTGCCAGAAGGTGCTCCAGCACCCATAGTGTCATGCCAGGAGGCGCATCAGCAACCATCGTACCATGTCAGAAGGCACACAAGCAACCATCGTACCATGTCAGAAGGCACACAAGCAACCATCGTACCATGTCAAAAGGCACACAAGCAACCATCGTACCATGTCAGAAGGCACAGCACACAAGCAACCATGATACCATGCAACTCGCCCATCTTTCATGTTGTTGAAATGTTATTATCTCGAAAGTAACAAATACAAATAGTGTAAAGTGACTCCCTACAGGAGCATTGTCTAGATGAGCCTTGTAGTAATGTTCCCCATTGTAAGCTTCATCGATACAACTGGTAAGTAGTAATTGTAGTAATAGTAGTAGTAAGAGTATTAGTAATAGTAGTAGTAGTAGTGGTAGTAGCAGTAGAAGTAGAAGAAAAAGAAGAAGAAGAAGAAGAAGAAGATGCAGCAGAAGAAGACGAAGAAGAAAAAGACGAAGAAGAAGAAAAAGAAGAAGAAGAAGAAAAAGAAGAAGAAGATAATACATGAACTACTTATGTTAACATGGGTAGAGTTGGGCGTCCATTTCGATTTGAGAGATCTCCGTTCTTACGGCTCTGACACACAGACATCATGCACTCTAGCAACGATGTATAAGGCCCCTAATAAAGGCTGCCCCGACAGCCAGCAATCTTATCATGTAAAATCAAGCTTTATAGAAAATATGATTACAAAAACAAATACCCATTCTCAGCATTACTCGTGCAATAAGCCAAATGTAGTTTAACCAAATTGGAGCGGGAAAGAGAGGACAGCAATTTATTCTTGCAATATTCTAGTACAAATAAAACAAGATAGTCCACAATATCACAATGCAAAGCAAGGAAATAAAATATAGGAAAATTAGTGAAATAAACTGTTGAATTAAATATGTGAAACGCACAAGCAAAAAATCACATGAGAAATGGATAAATGCAATAACATAAAAGGTACAACACATGCTTTACACGAGAAACACAGTTCACTGGTCTCAAATAGACAACATCAGCTCCCCACGGCGCGCTCAACTGAACAAAATGAAAGAAAGTTTAGTCAAGTCTAAACAAGCAGGATGTCCGTTCAGGTTTACTAACTCGTGAAGTTCTGCCAACAGTCCCACTTGCACAACTATACCGGCCAGAATACGGACATTGACATACCCCCGGCAAGCGCCGACGACAAACCACAATCTCAGAAGAGGAGACTAGATGATCCAAAACAGATGCAACAACAGTTTACATGTCCTGGAACTATCTACTCCAGACGAGACAGATATCTCGTGTCTGGTAGCACAGTCTAGTAACTGGTTTAGTCAACATATTATCTTGTAGTGACGTAACGATGGCTAGGCGGTTGGTCTGTTTTTCTTTGTTACTTTTTGCTACAAACGAAGTATAGGGTGGTAGCTACTGAAGCTGGATCCTTACAGACAGCCTGAATCTAAGAACCGTTTGAACGAATTTCGAGTGTGGGTCTTTAAGCAATTGTTTTGTACAACGGCAGAGGCGAACCAGATTACTATGGTTTAAACACTGTTGTCGGATTCCATTTGCTTATCATTCGTATCAACATTATGTCGAGTAACAAGATTTATCACGAATATAGGAATTCAGACAGAAATGACAGAATTATTTGTATTTGCACTATCGCTATTTTTGCAATTGCGCCGGCGCCAATTTACATTTCCACCGGCAACTTCTAAGCATTTGCACTGCTACTATTTTTTACATTTGCACTGCCACTATTTTTTACATTTTCACTGCCACCTTTTTTTTGCATATATACTGGTACAGTTTTTTTAAAATATTTTCACTTAGCACCACCAGCACTAGTAGCGCTTCTTTTCCCCCAATGTTTTTGTCATGTATCCGATCAGTAATCTTCTCCCGAGATCACAATCAGACATACCCTTTCCAATAACTCTAACAAAGGTAACATTAGTCTTAAGGCATCGCATCGTCTGATAAAGTATTGTGGGCGTAGTCGGGATAAAGGTTCTTTCCCTAGTTCTGTCTGACACATCACCAAGTATGTAGCATCATCATGAGGTGGATTGCGTCATTCCAGACTAGGAAATAGGGAAAAAAAGCAAGTGCTGATTTGCTGATGGAATGGAGGACAGCCAGAACCTAACTCAATAGCGAGAATGGATTGAGTGGAGCCAGATGTCAAGATTCCAATACAGTCTGTGTCTGTCTCAGTATCTGAAATATTCCTATCTTGATCTTCGACTGTTCTCAGTTTTTCCTTAGGCTCTACTGTCAAACTTGCCTATTGCCGGCAGTCTCTATCTACTCGTGTCTCTTATTACAATCTTCAATACATTTGTCAACACCACAGCAGCGTTAGCTAGCGTCACAGTAATACAGACATTCGCACCTACAAGGATCACGGTGATGTCAATTGTGGACGATTCATCTCATCATCTGTTCGCATAAGGTCATATCATCTCAACATTTATGTTATTAGACATCATAGGGAACTACAATCTTCTTTCGTGTGTAACTCAGTGGCTGTTGCTTCTGTTTCTTTAGCATCGATCCATCTTTTTCTTGTTTTTCCTTTTGCTCTGAAGCTCCGCCGTCTATTGTTAGAGGTTCGAGTAGCTGGAAGGTTTGAGAGATTTTTGTCATGGGTTATAGCTTCCAGTGGCTGGAAGGTTAGAGAGATGCTTGTCATGAGTTATAGGTTCGAGTGGCTAGATGGTTTTGGAGAGACCCTTGTCATGTGTTATAGGTTCGATCACCTGGAAGGTTTAGTGAGATTCTTGTTTTATGTCCACATCATTTAATTCGTTGTATCTCTGTACGATAAGAACATATACCTGGCTTGACTTAGATGACAGACTCTCTCACAAAATGACACGAAATCCAAGTTCTGACCACAAGGTCTTCGTCAGGGACATAGAGAAACGATTGTAGCTAACAAATCACAACAAAAACTAAGACACGATATTTGATATGTATAGAAAACAGTTTCAGTTGGCAATCATAACTTGGAAGTGCTTAGAAAATCTGCCTGGCTTTGTTTCCAATTTATATTCAATTTCTTTTTTTTTTCTTTGTTTCGTCTTCGTCAACTATTCTATATTGTTGTTTTTTGTTGTTGTTGTTGTTGTGTGTTTGTGTGGGGATTTTTTACAACTGTTGCGGCATTAAATTTCTTTGTTGTGATACACTGGGAGAAATAAATGTAGACGCTTTTTTCTGTTGTCACGTAATGAGTTGTTATTTCACCCTTCACATGAATAAAATGTATACCTTTTCGGAGTTTAGACACCATTTCTCCCTTAATCAGTGGTCTAGAATCCAAATCGCTTCTTGCTATTCACTACCAACTGCGGACAGTAAACACTTCGCAAACAAGGCAAGATGGTACTAATTGTATCCGGAGAATGACCGGTTCATAAACAGTCGTAGAACATTTGAGGGAAAACTTACACAGAGATTTGTGAGAAACGTTAGATTCCCTGACATCGTTTTTAAAAACTAAAAGCTTCTCCTGTCAGATCTTCGTGAAAAGTTGAGAAGTCTAAATCTCGTTTTGGAATCGGTGAAGCGCCACAGATAGCGAGACAGAATGAAAGCGAGACTACGGGACATAACCCGTGATACTTAAATTGTAATTTTTTCTATTTCAGCCGGCTGAATATGTGAGATATTGTCTCCCTTGGTTTCCCAGCGTTTGCGAAGTTTATGGTAGTGGTTCTTACAGTATGGACATGTTGGGACTAATTAATGACGTGTCATGTTATGTTATTTTGCGTTTTGTTATGTTATATTATGTTAAGCCATTTCATGTATGATATGATATGATGTGGTATGATGTAATTAATTATATTATATTATATTATATTATATTATATTATTATATTATATTATATTATATTATATTATATTATATTATATTATATTATATTATATTATATTATATTATATTATATTCAGGAGCGAGTGCACGAATGAATAGGACACTGGTTTCAGATAAAAGGGACACGAAAACAAAACCTCGTCAAGGCGGTAGACTTATTTCTATCTGAAGGTTGGCTGCTGTTGTTGTTAGTATTGTTGTTTTTGTTGTTGTTGTTATTGTTGTTTTTCTGTTTGTTTGTTTTTTTGCGTTCGCTTTATTTCTCTAATCGTCAAGGCGGTGTGCGTTCCATTGTGGTTTTTATTTTGCGCCTATCGGCCCAGTACACTCAACTTCAGAACGCATTTTATGTAAGAGTCGACGTCCTCCTGCATTTTCTAGGGGTTTACTTCCCCGTTGTAACGGCCGATGCTGTGATGGGCATCGAACCCAGCACCTTCGGCTTGTGAGCCGTGTCACTTAACCACTAGCCCACGCGGTTCCCGTTATTGTTTTTGTTGGAAGTTACTTGTGCCGAGTTGAGTTAACTCTTGATGTATTTTAGTAGTTTGTTACAGGGGCTTTTCTTATGTCGCGAGTCGAACTTCAGATGGTGGACTATCGTCCTCCTGTCTATGGTGCAATGCGAGGAGCAATTAAAGAGGGTCGACAAGGGGCTGACTACCTCATCATGTAAGAACCATCGCTATAATACCTCACTGAAAATGCCTTGAATCAAGCTGTTATAAAAGCTGGTTGGGATCAGATAAAATGCTGCGTTAGAACTATGCTTCACCAATTATGGCGCTGGAGCATGATAATGATTATAAATTATGTGCGTTAAAATAAGCGGCGGGAATGGGCATTGGACTGGAAACATCGTTGAAATAAGCGGTGGGCATGGGCATTGGACTGGAAACATCGTTAACATAAGCGGTGGGCATGGGCATTGGACTGGAAACATCGTTAAAATAAGCGGTGGGCATGGGCATTGGACTGGAAACATCGTTGAAATAAGCGGGGGGCAAGGGCATTGGACTGGAAACATCGTTAAAATAAGCTGTGGGCATGGGCATTGGACTGGACACATCGTTGAAATAAGCGGTGGGCATGGGCATTGGACTGGAAACATCGTCAAAATAAGCGGCGGGCATGGGCATTGGACTGGAAACATCGTTAAAATAAGCGGTGGGCATGGGCATTGGACTGGAAACATCGTTAAAATAAGCGGTGGGCATGGGCATTGGACTGGAAACATCGTTGAAATAAGCGGTGGGCATGGGTATTGGACTGGAAACATGGTTAAAATAAGCGGTGGGCATGTGCATTGGACTGGAAACATCGTTGAAATAAGCGGTGGGCATGGGCATTGGACTGGAAACATCGTTGAAATAAGCGGTGGGCATGGGCATTGGACTGGAAACATCGTTGAAATAAGCGGTCGGCATGAGCATTGGACTGGAAACATCGTTAAAATAAGTGGTTGGCATTGCCATTAGAATGGAAACATTGTCATACTAAACGAATTGAACCTAGACCTGGCTTGACTTAGATGCTGCTCTTCTACCACGACTGTGGAGCTATTGTTCTCCGTTTTTAATGTGTTAGTTTCTTCAACAGAGAAGACCTGAACACAGCTGGGACTGATGGCCCTGGAAGGAAGACAAACGTGTATTGGTTGAAAACGTGTGCTCCACACGGCTCTGAGAAGTTTTAATTGATTGGCTACAGTTTCTACAAGAAAGAGCGTCATGTTCTCATCTATAAAGAAATTACACACACAAATGCAAATGAAAGAACCAAAGCATAATCTTCCAGCTTTTAAAAACACATCAGACTTAACAAATGTATAAACAGAAGAACAGAGAAATTATACTGTTACAGACAAATAGGTCAGGACACGTATAATGAAAAATAAAAGGGAATATATTGACAAGTTAGCACATGGGACAGAAATCGCAGCAGAAATATAGGAAATAAAAGAGATCCCTACTCATTAACAATGGAAATGCCAAATAGATATATACAGACAGATAAACCAATCAAAAAAAGAAAAGGCAACATATTGACATCATCGGCTGATCAACAGAAATGATGGGTTGAGTGTTTCAAAGAAAGTCTAAACATATTTCCACCACAAGAAGCACTAAACATCCTACCAGCAGAGAAGACCCTGAACTTGGACTGCAACCCACCAAGTAGGATAGAAATCTAAAGGGCAATAACTAATCTCAAGAACGAGAAATCGTTAGGACCAGGTGGAAAAGTGGCAGAAGCTAAGATGGCAGATATAGATAAAGTCACATATACATTGCCAGGATTATTCAAGAAGATACGGGAAGAAGAGAGAGTGCCCTCGTAATTGAAAAAAGGATATCTGATTTAACTGCTTAAGAATGGGGACCTGGCAAATTGCAGCAATTATAATGGGATTACATCACTGTCAGTGACAGACAAGATATTCAAGAGAATCATGTTGGACAGATTAAAAGCGGAAGTAGACAAAACGCCCCAAGAGGAAGGAACATGCATGATTTCCCCAGAGAAGATCATGCACAGATCATATTGTTATTATTCCCATCATTACAGTGCAAACTTTTCAATATAAAGTATCCCTATATGCACTATTTTGTAGATAATGAAAGGGCGTTTGACAGTGTGGATCAAAGCATTCTACGACAACTGTTGAGACACTTTGGGATACCTTAGAATTAGACAGCACTTATACAGAATGTGTACGAAGGTACAGATAGTAGAATGATAAATGAAGAAGCAGTGACTGACATCTTTGGGGTGCAAAACTTGACTCAGCTCAGCACAAGTAGCTTTGAACAACAACATCCAATAGCTACACAGGATGAAGTAACCGGCTACCGTAAGCGTGTTCCAATCTCTACATGCACACCAAATAGTGAAATCGTAAGTGTCGCTATAACAGAACAAGAACAACAGCATTAACATTGGCAACAACAACAGCTATAATATTAGCAACAACAACAGCTATTACATATGTCCACTTATGTCTCAAGGATGTGAGAAAGTCCATTTCTTCTTTCCATATCTAATAGTAAGTCTAGTACTCATTTACAGTAGCAAATATGATCGTGTCGTACCTGAGGATGGAACCAAGCAACGCTCCAATGAAAAGCCAGCGTACTAATCAATCTGCCACTGGGAGGTCTTTTATGCTCTAACCGGTTCGAAGAGAGGACAAGCGATGAAGATGGAAAGACAAACATATACAGAAAGAAGGACATACAAGTAAAGAAAGAAGGATATACATATAAAGATAAAATGGTATACATATAAAGATAGGACATACACATACAAGATTGAAGGACACATATACAAATATGAAGTACATACATGTAAAGATAGAAGTACATACATGTAAACATAGAAATACATACGTATAACGATAGAAGGACATACAATACAATTTTGAAGAACATACATTCACAATATTGAAGTACATTAAAGATATACAAGATAGAAGGACATACATCTACAAGATTGAAGGACCTACATTTTTTTTTTTTTTGCGATGCCTTATTTCTCTATTCACCAAGGCGGTGTGCGTTGGATTGCGGTTTTTATTTTGCAGTGCATCTGACATCGACATGCATTTTATGTAAGGGTCTACTTCGTCCTGCATTTTCTAAGGGTTTGCTTCCTCGTGATAACGGCGCGTGCTGTGATGGGGATCAAATCCAGCACCTTCGAATTGTGAGCCGTGTCACTTAACCACAAGCCCACGCCGTCCCCTATACTTACATTTAAAAACAGAACATCATGCATATAAAAATAGGGCATACATATAAAGAGAGAAAGACATACATATAACCGACAGAAGGACATACATGTACAGTATTCAATGACATGCATATGAAAGATTGAAGTACATGCATTTAACTTGACTTGACTATCTTAACCACTGTCCTTTAACCCTGTAGTGAAAAGATTAACTTGCCACTGCCCCTTAACGCTGAGGTGAAGAGATTAACTTAAACACTGTTCTCTAACCCTGTAGTGAAAAGATTAACTTAACCACTGCCCTTTAACGCAGAGGTGAAAAGATCAACTTAACCACTGTCCTTTAACCCTGATGTGAAGAGATTAACTTATCCACTGTTTTTAACCATGTTGTGAAGAGATTAACTTAACCACTGTCCTGTAACTCTGGGGTGTAGATGTTACATTTACCACTGATAATTAACTGTTGGATTTAGAGGGTAACGTAGTCACTCTCTTTTAACATTGGGGTGTAAAGGTTAACTTAACAACGCTCTCTTCTTTAACGCGAGAATGTAGAGATTAACTTAGCAACTTTCATTTAACCATGGGTGTAAAGGTTTACTTAAGCACTCTTCTGTAACACCATTGTGTAGATGTATGTTCTTTTTTTTCTTCTGACGAATTGTTTATAGAAGATTATGTTGCCCTAACCTTCGTTAGTCGCTTCTTACGACATACCTTGCAGGTTACAGTGTTACTCTTCATTCCTCACCTCCCGACCCCTGTATCACACAGTTCTCAGGAATGAAATACCAGGACTTGGGAAGCTCCATTTTTTTTAGTTTTCTGTCTGAAACCTCTGACATGGAAACGCAACTGTCAGACCACATCCGACCAACCTCTCATTGCTTAGCCCGGAGTTGATGTGGTGGCATGAGATGCATGGCGCTTCGTGGATATGTCACTCAACAGCGAAAACTTAATAGGTTAACAAATTAAGATGAACCAGACAATGAGTGGTCGGCTCCTGTCTCTAACGGGCAGAGAGCATATCAGGTCGAGGGAAATCGTTTCTTGCGCACAGGCAACTAAGGAGGACAAGAACGAAATGTGGTTCACTTATATTGACTAGTAAAACATGTTACGGGAGGTGTGGGTAGTTAGGGGTTGGATACAGGTATCCTCTGCAAGGGTCTCTGGTTCACAACCCTGTAATCGGGGTTGCGTTGCATAATGATTATTAACACTGCTCACAACATGAACATGCATGTATTACGATTCAGCAAGGTTAGCACACCTATTTCTAAAATGTGTGTTAAAGTCGGATCTACTGAGCTGTACGGCGCAAACCATAGTACAGCGCGTTGTGTCTTAGAAAACAAGGTGACGATAAAAATAGATATAAGCAAATTAAAAAATATAAACAAGCAAATAAAACAGAGGCGTAGGTTAGCTTGTCGTTCACGTGTGGAGAGAAAATACATCAGGACAGTGCAACCGTTACTTGAGCACGTGCAACAAAATGAAACAAAATGCACAAAATAGGGCAGAGACATGTTAGATGAGAAGCGTGTGACCGACACGTTTGGATGCAGCTCTGTTGACTAAGGGGATTCGTGTTCAAAACCAAAAGAAAGATATTTTATTTACATTCAGAGTGAAATTAAAAGCCAAGCTTTCATATTGCGTGACAATTGCAAAAGTAAACGGAATTTAATTATCAGATCTATAAACCTTCCTGCCAGACCCAGCAATTGAAACAAGCTCTGTAATTATGTGTTGTTTCTTTTGAACCTTTCCTATTCTGTCGGATTACCAGGTATTGTTTTTTGCTAACACTTATCAAGGGATGAGTTTCGCTGAAATCGTTATACACATGCACAACTTCGTTGTTCGTTCTGAAAAAAGACGTTTATGTTACGCTGTGTTCTAGTTTGCAGCAAGGCTGTGATATCTACGTTTTTCTGTCCGACACATTCCTTAATTAGCAAACGCATTTTTGATACCTGGTTTGTATTCCGTAATTCGATCGCTTTTGTGTCAGCATATCTCCAGGACACCACTTGGAGGTAGAAATCGGTTTAGGACAGCGCTAGTTTGTTGAACGTGACGCAAGAAGTTAGCTATGAGTCGTTGACGCGTGTCATCTGCTTCTCTGCATATTTGGCCCAAGATACATCACGGAGGTAACAAAAAACAACCACAAATGTATGACTAACATAAGCATTGTCCTTATTGCTATTGATAGAAGCTAGACGCTATAAATTGTTGACACTTGATAGATGTTCTAACAGGTCAGTTCAGTTCAGGTGCCATCTGCACATCGATTATCGGTTGGTCATCGCAGTTCATGTGCCATCTCCACATCGATGTTCGGCTGGTCAGGTCAGTTCAGGTGCCATGACCACATTGAAGGTTGGCTTATCAGTTCAGTTCAGGCACCGTCTCCACATCAAAGTTCGGTTGCTCAGTACAGTTCAGGTGCCATCTTCACATCGAAGTTTCGCTCAAATAGATCTCTAACGTTTTATGTCCCTTGTCTTAAGGTTAATTTACTGTCAGGCTTTTTCTTCCCTGTTCATCTTTTTGTTACCGTTAACCCTGGAATGTTGGCTCTCCATCTTTCCTTCCAGTATTGTTTTCATTAAGATATTTTTGTCTTTTTATGCGACCAACACATCTTAACTGGCGGACTCAGATATTGCTCATCAGTTCTCTTTGCACACCTTATTCCTTCAAGACGTCATTATTTGTTTTATTTTATTTCCAAGAGATGTCCACCGTTCTTAACCTTCTCCGGTCCGATGTAGTCGATTAAACTTGTCTTAACCCTTCACAGTTCGATCAAATCGATTAGACTTCTCTTAACCATTTACGGTCCGATTCTTCTTCTTCGTACGCAGTCAGACAGTAACCATTATTTTTTTCGAAAAAAAGCGGCGGTCATCCTGAGGCTGTCGACACTGCCATAGAGCTTGTCTTGCAGTTCCACTGGTGATGGCCACATCTGCTCTCTCTGATCCTCGTATGTCGGGCAGTTCTGCAGCAGATGTTCAGCGGTCATTTTACCGGTACCGCACGGGCATTCGTCGGTACCACCTGTCTTCAATTTGTTGAATAGGTGGTACCTCAGTCTATTGTGGCCAGTTCGAAGTCTGAAGACAACGACCTGCTCCCTTCTGTTCAACTGGTAATAGGCATCGTTTTTGGTGTAACCAGTATGTTCGGTTTCCCATCTGGTCCTGTATCTGGCTTTAATAAGCCGTTTTGACTCTTCGAACGTCATACTAGTATTTGTTTGTGGTAGTCTTGCACCTTCTTTTGCCAGTCTGTCTGCCTCCTCGTTGTGATGGGACCCACTGTACCACTGCCCTTTTTGGTGCGGACTGCTGGCACAGTTGGCAGAGTGCTGCTCTTAAGTCATTAAGCTCAGTGTTTTTCTGGCTTTTTAGCGCTGTGACTACGACCAGAGCATCTGTAAGCAGGACTGTATGGCTTTCATTTTCTTTGTGTCACCATTTCTTCCACTGCCGCCCTCAGTGCCTCTGCCTCCGCTCTGAAATTGCTTGTGTACTTACCAGTAGCGAATGACAGTGTTATTTTTCTGCCCCTCCGTTCTGTGTAGTGTTTGTTACAGAACCGTCGGTGTATGCATGGGTCTAGTCCATGCTTGGGTAGTTTTTCGATATAAAGCTTAGGGTAGTATCTCTCCTTTCTTTTTCAGTCTGGCAGTTTTTTTTTCCAATACCTGGTATATTTTCTACCACCTCTGGAAATATATCCTGCCTCCAAGTAGGTTTTCGTACAGTAGTGATGGGTTTTGGTGTTGTTAGTGCGTTTATGGGATCTTCGTGTATCTTTGCTTTGGCTATTTCTGCAAAGTTTCTCCGCTTTAGTTTCCCATTTCCCAAATTGTTTAGCCTCTGGTGCATTTGATGGTCAGTTAGTCTTCGGAGTTTCTCTGACTGCAGCTGGGCTCTGCAGTCTCTTCTATCGGTCATGGATTGCAGTTTTGTAATCTTTTCAAGTTCTACAATTGTCGTTGACTTCATGCCTCCTGTTATAACTCTTATGGCTTGGTTTTGAAGTTTGCTAACTTTATCGAAGTTCGCCTTTGCTGCTGTTGTCCATGCCGCAATGCCATACTCGAGAACTGGTCTCACTCTTCCAGTGTACAGTTTCTTTAGTATGCTTTCGTCTGCTCCCCAGCTTGTGCCAGCAAGTTTCCTCATGATTGCCATTCTTTCTCTGGCTCTCATTCGGTTTCTCTCGATCTGACTTTTCCATGTCATTCGCTGATCAAATGTGACTCCCATATAGTTTGGGTTGTCGTTTGGCTGCAGGAATTTGCCATTTAAACTTAATTTGGTATTTTGGGGTTTGATTGAAAGCGAGAATATTGTGCATTTTGTTTTCTCCTCGTTTATTTTGACCAGCCATGAGTTCGCCCACTCTTCCAGCGATGTTAGGGCCTGCTGCATCCGATTTCTTGCTATGGTGAGATTCTTTTCAGAGGTCCACATAGCCAGATCGTCTGCAAACATGGAGCTATGGATTCTTCTTGGTATATTCTCTGTAATGTCGTTTATATACACCAGGAAGAGTGTGGGTGACAGTACTCCCCCTTGGGGTACTCCCTGCTCGAGTGTCACCTTTTTGCTCATCTGCCCTTGAACTTGGACTCTGGCCGCTCTGTTTCTGAGGTAGTGGTTGATCCACTTGTACATTTTCCCACAAACATCACTTCTTCTTAGCTTTACTCTAAGTCCATCTTTCCAGACTTTGTCAAATGCCTTTTCCAGGTCCACCCAAACCGCTACTGTGTGTTTCTGTGCCTGGTAGGCATCTTCTATTTCCTGGGCTATGAGGATGACCTGGTCCTCAGTTGATCTGTGCTGTTTAAAGCCGGCTTGCTGTGGAATTAGTATTCGTTTTTCTTCCAGGTGCCACATCAGTCTGGTATTTATCATACGTTCCATCAGTTTGCCGACACAGCTCAGTAGGCGGATAGGCCTGTATCCATTTGGATCTGTTTTGTCCTTTCCTTTTTTTGGTACTGGTACAAGCACTGCGTCTTTGCATGCCTGGGGTACAATTCAACTTTTCCAGCTTTGGTTCAGAACCGATAGGAGTTTCCTCTTCGCTGTTTTGCCCAGCCCCATCAGCATTTCGTTTGTTATCCCGTCTTTTCCGGGAGATTTCTTTTTCTTTAATGTTGTCATGGCCTCTTCCATTTCGTTCATTGTTAAACGGTCCGATTCAATCGATTAGACTTGTCGTAACCCTTAAGAGTCCAGTCTAATAAATGAGACTTAACACTTTACAGTCCGGCCTAATCTTAATGTATTCACATGTTGTAGGACTCAATTCTCTTCTCCAATCGTTTATTAAATGTTCAAGTTTCTACGACAAAAAATAAAGTCGAGCATACATAACACAAGATGATTCTCATTTTTAATTTGTTCATTGCTTGTTTGAATGTTAAAATATGACTCATCTTGGTGGATGGCAATGTATGAATCATGTCGCCGGATGTCAATAGAAGAATTCAGTTGATACTTACTTTATTTTCCGTGTCCTAGGCACTACGTCACACTTTATTCTTCCAGTATTCAGCCACGTACATTGCCTGTCACTGACACTCAGAAGGTCACCCATGCTACAAGTCTCCGAGAGGTTTGGCAGATCATCAGATGGTCCTGGTCTTGTGTTAATCCACATTCACATGTTTCATCCTCCATGTATCCCCATCTTCTTAGGTTTGTCCTGCATCGTGATAGACCAGTTCGAAGTCTATTTAGTGACTTCCATGTTACGTACGGCATGAGATGTTCATGCGCTGGTTCCTCCCGTAACTCGATTAAGAGAGCATGTATCAGCTGTTTCCAACCTTCGATGCGTAGATTTCCTGGACTTGTCTGTAGGGGCTGAGTTGACTGTAACTTTGTCTTGACTGTAGTCTTGGGTGCTGCACGTGATGTCTGAACATAGAGTGTCTTGGGTAATCAAGTTGGTGATGTCAGTATATGCCTTCTGCTGGAGGATATCAGTGTACGCCTCTTGCTGGTGGATGTCAAAAAATGACACATGTTCGTGGATGTAAATATAAGACTCATGTTAGTGGAGGTCAATATATAACTCATGTTCGTGGATGTCAATATATGACATGTTCATGGATGTCAATATATGACTCATGTTAGTGGATGTCAATATATGACATGTTCGTGGATGTCAATATATGACTCATGTTAGTGGATGTCAATATATGACTAATGTTCGTGAATGTCAATATATGACTCATATTAGTAGATGTCAATAAATGGATGTATCTTACTTTTTAGTTTCTCAGTGTAGTTCTCATACCTGACTTGTGTGCTTTACTTGGATCACCAGCTATTGTATTTAGTGTTTACTTTTAGACAACAGGACTCTATTCGCATATATGAGATTATTTATTAATACTCTACATATAATGAGTCCTAGCATTCCCTAAATCTCGTGAAAAATGTGTACTGTGGAAATTTCGATATACAAAGTGACAGCACGCAACTCTGTTGCACTTCTGTTTTTACAAAAATACATTGTGAGTAAAGTCTGTCAGGTCTTGTAAATGCATTTTGTTCACAGTAAAGGTGACTGTTATTTAAGGATAATCGGCATAAAGTGGCAGGACATGGATAATGGACATACAGTGGCAGGACATGATGAGCAATGAAAACGTATGGTAAAGAAACAAACAACAGCCTTTGGAACAACAAATTAAGCAAAGAAAATGGGGCTGGATGGGACAGGCGCTGAAGAAGGCACAGTCTAACATAGCCAGACAGACTCTTACATGGCATCTTCAAATACGCGGAGAGAAGAATATGACAAGGAACTAAAATTAAGTGATTACACCTGGAGAGAGGCAGAAAGAGTAGCACTGAATCGTACATGCTGGCGGGATGTTGTCAGTGACATATGAACTAAGAGGATCGATGGGCGTTGATTGATTGATTGAAAGGTTATTATTGCTGTTGCTATTGTTATTGTTGTTGTTGTTTTTGTTGAATGCGTACAATGAATAAGTTTACACTTTTGTGCAGCCTGAAAAGTGCGTTAGGTGGCTGGTTGGAGTACCCGTCAGCACATCTCGAGGTAACTGAATAAGGTGGACCGGGATCGTTCATGCTGTTAAACTATGCTTGGCTTTATATGAGTGACGCTCACTACTACGGGAATGATGTAGATCTCCCCTCGTTAGGCTGTCATGAAAAAGCTCATTTTCTGGAAGAATTGCGTGAAAGTTAAGTGTCGTCTTGGTGAGCATGTTCCGTTGGCCATGACTAGCACGGTGTAGTCTAGGTGAGCATGTTCCCCTGGCCATGACTAGCACAGTGTAGTCTAGGTGAGCATGTTCCCCTGGCCATGACTAGCACAGTGTAGTCTAGGTGAGCATGTTCCCCTGGCCATGACTAGCACAGTGTAGTCTAGGTGAGCATGTTCCCCTGGCCATGACTAGCACAGTGTAGTCTAGGTGAGCATGTTCCCCTGGCCCTGACTAGCATAGTGTCGTCTAGGTGAGCATGTTCCCCTGGCCCTGACTAGCATAGTGTCGTCTAAGTGAGCATGTTCCCCTGGCCCTGACTAGCATAGTATAGTCTAGGTGAGCATGTTCCCCTGGCCCTGACTAGCATAGTATAGTCTAGGCGAGCATGTTCCCCTGGCCCTGACTAGCATAGTATAGTCTAGGTGAGCATGTTCCCCTGGCCCTGACTAGCATAGTATAGTCTAGGTGAGCATGTTCTCCTGGCCCTGACTAGCTTAGTGTAGTCTAGGCGAGCATGTTCTCCTGGCCCTGACTAGCATAGTGTAGTCTAGGCGAGCATGTTCTCCTGGCCCTGACTAGCATAGTATAGTCTAGGCGAGCATGTTCCCCTGGCCCTGACTAGCATAGTATAGTCTAGGTGAGCATGTCCCCCTGGCCATGTCTTGATTAGTCTGACCAGTATGTTATACTTGACCAGCTGTTACTTTCCCCTCCATCGACATGTTACTGGAAATTCTTCTCGTTTCCTTTCAAACCCATGTTTTCCAGATAGTTTATCGTGTTGGGCAAGGTGAAAGGCCTAGTTTATCGTGTCGGGCAAGGTAAAAGTTCTAGTTTATCGTGTCGAGTAAGGTAAAAGATCCAGTTTATCGTGTCGTGCAAGGTAATGCTCTAGTTTATCGTGTCGGGCAAGGTAAAAGACCTAGTTTATGGTGGTGGGCAAGGTCAGAGGCCTTTGTGTAGCCTATAACAGTGTTACCCAACCGCTGGTCCACAAACTAGTACATGTCAGCAGAAATGTTATGCCGGTCCTTGAAAAGAATTATTGCAGCTCAACTGTGGATGTAGCCTTAATCTGAACGTCATCTTTGCTCTGGTGGGCTAATTTTGGAAACTCAAATACTGTCACCTACACAAGTATCTGTAAATGTTATCAAAGTATGTGAGGTTGTTGTTATTTTTGTGGGTTTTTTTAAAGGGGGGGGGGGGTGTTGGTGAGGGCGGGGTGTCGGGAGGATGTGGGTCGCAAATGACTAGGCCTCCAAATATGGCTAAATGTAAATTAGACCAAACGGAAATAATAGCTAAGTTTTAAAAGTGGGTTTATCTACAAATGCTGTGTTGTTATATTTCTGGAAACAAGTTATTTCTAATAATGTTTGTTTTTTATTTCTGTCTGAGCTTTCCACGAAAAACGGTTCCTAACTTCACTGGTCTGCGAAAAATGTTTCCTATTTTCACCTGTGCGCAGGTGTAAAATTGTTGGGAAACACCAGTCTATAACACATACATAAATATTGTTCTCTTTATCTATATATTTTTGGACTAGTGACCTTAAGAAGAATATTGCTTCTGGTGTTCCGCTCTTCTGTCTAGATATCAATGACTCATCCTGATCTTC
Organism: Ariolimax columbianus; assembly: GCA_036924085.1. NCBI lineage: Eukaryota > Metazoa > Mollusca > Gastropoda > Stylommatophora > Arionidae > Ariolimax > Ariolimax columbianus. The sequence continues at coordinate 150,211,200 of JAVGWX010000002.1, read as the reverse complement.
GTTGTCTACTGTATATATATAGCCACTATCTTAGTTGTGGGGCACGTCAGATTGGCGGTTTCAAAATCTAAACATTCAGATGCTCAAGGTATAAAAGACATGTAAACTGGTTGCTCGGTAAAGATCTTGTTATGTAATCCCACATAAGTTATATCAATTATATTTGTATTGTATCCATGCTTGCTGCTTTCGCTGTCCGTTATCGCTTTCTATATTTTTGATCTGACGATGGTGGCATCATTATTATGTAATTGTGATTGTTTGTCATCGCTGTTGTCGTCGAGCTGTTCACATACACATTCGCCAACCTATTTGATATGTTTTTCTCATGTAAGTTGTCTCTTTTCTTGTACTTTCTGCAACCTTCTAATTGAGTGATTCTTGACGTTTGAAATATAGAGTTGTTATCTACATGTAAATCACTCTTGTTATGCCTGTTTGCCGTGTTCTTGCCTCTTACAACTGCTGTTTTGCAGTGTGGGGTGATCAAGCTCAAATAAATCGTTTGAAAGTTTGAACGAAGACACGAACTAATGCAAGTTAGTGACCAACTCTTGGGTTCTAACAATGCAGTCGAATACTTCTAGGACAAGACATGAACTAATGTAAGTCAGTAACCAACTCGTGGGTTCTAACAGTGCAGTCTGATACTTCTAGGACAAGACATGAACTAATGTAAGTCAGTAACCAACTCGTGGGTTCTAACAGTGCAGTCTAATACTTCTAGGACAAGACATGAACTAATGTAAGTCAGTAACCAACTCGTGAGTTCTAACAGTGCAGTCTAATACTTCTAGGACAAGACATGAACTAATGTAAGTCAGTAACCAACTCGTGGGTTCTAACAGTGCAGTCTAATACTTCTAGGACAAGACATGAACTAATGTAAGTCAGTAACCAACTCGTGGGTTCAAACAGTGCAGTCTAATACTTCTAGGACAAGACATGAACTAATGTAAGTCAGTAACCAACTCGTGGGTTCTAACAGTGCAGTCTAATACTTCTAGGACAAGACATGAACTAATGTAAGTCAGTCACCAACTCGTGGGTTCTAACAGTGCAGTCAAATACTTCTACGGCAAGACATTAACCAATTCATAGATTCACATCCTAACATTTAAACCTACTCTTCAACAAATGGAGCGACTGGCAAAGTTCCGTTAAAAGCAGGCTTAGTTTGGAATATACTTTTAAGTGTGAAAGAAAACTGTAAAAATATAACTTCAAGCAGTGGAACTGGGCGTATACAGATAGATGGGGACCAAAGCACGTTCGTATAGATGACTTGTTCGTAAAAAGGACTTGTTCGTAAAGAGGACTTGTTCGTATAGAGGACTTTTCTCGTAAAGAGGACTTGTTCGTATAGAGGTCTTGTTCGTAAAACGAAGTCAGTCTGTTTTTAGTTTGAAAATGAATTTTGCGACCCAAAAAAAACCCAGTAAATAATGCACTTTATTTGATTTGAAAATGCATGTGAATGCTACATTTTTTAAAATAAACATATAAAAAAGCAGCATCCTGTATTGAAATTATTTGATTCCTGCAATATGGACAATGAATGTGTAGAATGAATCCTCAGCCTTATATTGAACATCATCCTCAAAGGAAAAGGACAATTTAGGAACCGTAAATTCGTTGTCCATTTGGACAAGGACAATGTGGTAGTGAGTGATCTTACAGGAGCTGACGATTTGGGCTCTGGGTTTGCGGGTTTGCGGTTAGGGGTAACTTGTGATGGATCTGCAGGTTTGCGGATAGGGGTAATTGGGGATGGATCTGCAGGTTTCTGGTTAGGGGTAACTGGGGATGGATCTGCAGGTTTCTGGTTAGGGGTAACTGGTGATGGATCTGCAGGTTTCTGGTTAGGGGTAATTGGGGATGGATCTGCAGGTTTCTGGTTAGGGGTAACTGGTGATGGATCTGCAGGTTTCTGGTTAGGGGTAACTGGCGATGGATCTGCAGGTTTCTGGTAAAGGGTGACTGGCGATGGATCTGGAGATTGCTTCTTGAAGAATGGATACATTGCAAGAGCGTTCGCTTGACTTTAGATACTTTGCAGTTTGCCGTTTTTTTACTATGAAAGTCATTTCAATATATGTCCATCACATTTACATTGAAATCTGTTTGCAAGCTCTGAGCGTTGCGTTTCTGCCCTTTTAGATTATATTAATTACCTCTGGCCATAAAACTATCAAATCAGCTTCTGCTAGCATCACATTTGTCCTCACTTTTAGATCATATAAAATGGCTACTGCCTTAAATCTATCAAATCAGTTTCTGGTATCCTCAAATTTGTCTTTTCATAATGTTTCTCCACTTGCAGCCTACAATGTTTTAATCAGTTAGCACATTAGCTTGGTTGATGCAAGCAGTTAGAGAAATATTGTGGTTTATTTGAGCTTCAACCCGTGTATTTAAAGCTTGTTTCAATCTTTGTAATTAGTGTGACAAGCTTCTGAATTACTTTAGTAAGCACTGGTGAAGCAATTGTAATTCCCTCGAACAATTTGTCATTAACCTTAAGAATTGTAGAAACCGTTAATTAATGTTGATAAGCTTAGGTTTCTGCCTGTTCCACTCAGTCCACCAACTTGGTCACCAAGATTGATTAGTTCATGATTTTTTTTCAAACTGAGAGCCTTACGGTTTCTTGTAACTTCTTATGAATATTACAAACAAAAATATAAACAGATGCACACGAACTATGTCAAAGTGTTGTTCTATTGAAGTGTTTGGAAAACATAGCTCAGTCAATTTTAAAACGGACTGACCTGTTAGTTTAAAAATCATGATCGGAAAATGTTCATAACAGTGGGCTGGAGTTGGTATGCTTGTTATATTTGAAGAAGTTCAAGCGGGTGTTCGTATTACAGGGCACTCGTGTACAAGACATAGAAATGATGTAGAAGATACTTGTGTCGAGTGCTGCCTTCTTGTGCTGACTTCTTGTGCTGACTTCTTGTGCTGCCTTCTTGTGCTGACTTCTGCCTTCTTGTGCTGCCTTCTTGTGCTGCCTTCTTGTGCTGCCTTCTTGTGCTGCCTTCTTGTACTGCCTTCTGCCTTCTTGTTCTGCCTTCTGCCTTCTTGTGCTGACTTCTTGTGCTGCCTTCTTGTGCTGCCTTCTGCCTTCTTGTGCTGACTTCTTGTGCTGCCTTCTTGTACTGCCTTCTGCCTTCTTGTGCTGCCATCTTGTACTGACTTCTGCCTTCTTGTGCTGCCTTCTTGTACTGCCTTCTGCCTTCTTGTGCTGCCTTCTTGTACTGCCTTCTGCCTTCTTGTGCTGCCTTCTTGTACTGCCTTCTGCCTTCTTGTGCTGCCATCTTGTACTGACTTCTGCCTTCTTGTGCTGCCTTCTTGTACTGCCTTCTGCCTTCTTGTGCTGCCTTCTTGTGCTGACTTCTGCCTTCTTGTGCTGACTTCTGCCTTCTTGTGCTGCCTTCTTGTGCTGCCTTCTTGTTCTGCCTTCTGCCTTCTTGTTCTGCCTTCTGCCTTCTTGTGCTGCCTTCTTGTGCTGCCTTCTTGTGCTGCCTTCTTGTGCTGCCTTCTTGTGCTGCCTTCTTGTACTGCCTTCTTGTACTGTCTTCTTGTGCTGTCTTCTTGTGCTGACTTCTGCCTTCTTGTGCTGCCTTCTTGTACTGCCTTCTTGTACTGTCTTCTTGTGCTGTCTTCTTGTGCTGACTTCTGCCTTCTCGTGCTGCCTTCTTGTGCTGCCTTCTTGTATAGTCTAGGTGAGCATGTTCCCCTGGCCATGTCTTGATTAGTCTGACCAGTATGTTATACTTGACCAGCTGTTACTTTTCCCTCCATCGACATGTTACTGGAAATTCTTCTCGTTTCCTTTCAAACCCATGTTTTCCAGATAGTTTATCGTGTTGGGCAAGGTGAAAGGCCTAGTTTATCGTGTCGGGCAAGGTAAAAGTTCTAGTTTATCGTGTCGAGTGAGGTAAAAGATCTAGTTTATCGTGTCGGGCAAGGTAATGATCTAGTTTATCGTGTCGGGCAAGGTAAAAGACCTAGTTTATCGTGGTGGGCAAGGTCAGAGGCCTTTGTGTAGCCTATAACAGTGTTACCCAACCGTTGGTCCACAAACTAGTACATGTCAGCAGAAATGTTATGCCGGTCCTTGAAAAGAATTACTGCAGCTCAACTGTGGAGGTAGCCTTAATCTGAACGTCATCTTTGCTCTGGTGGGCTAATTTTGGAAACTCAAATACTGTCACCTACACAAGTATCTGTAAATGTTATCAAAGTATGTGAGGTTGTTATTATTTTTGTGGGGTTTTTTTAAGGGGGGGGGGTGTTGGTGAGGGCGGGGTGTCGGGAGGATGTGGGTCGCAAATGACTAGGCCTCCAAATATGGCTAAATGTAAATTAGACCAAACGGAAATAATAGCTAAGTTTTAAAAGTGGGTTTATCTACAAATGCTGTGTTGTCATATTTCTGGAAACAAGTTATTTCAAATAATGTTTTTTTTTATTTCTGTCTGAGCTTTCCACGAAAAACGGTTCCTAACTTCACTGGTCCGCGAAAAATGTTTCCTATTTTCACCTGTGCGCAGGTGTAAAATTGTTGGGAAACACCAGTCTATAACACATACATAAATATTGTTCTCTTTATCTATATATTTTTGGACTAGTGACCTTAAGAAGAATATTGCTTCTGGTGTTCCGCTCTTCTGTCTAGATATCAATGACTCATCCTGATCTTCGTTGTCTACTGTATATATATAGCCACTATCTTAGTTGTGGGGCACGTCAGATTGGCGGTTTCAAAATCTAAACATTCAGATGCTCAAGGTATAAAAGACATGTAAACTGGTTGCTCGGTAAAGATCTTGTTATGACAGAGATAAGTGGTTTTATCTACATTGTAATCCCACATAAGTTATATCAATTATAAATGTATTGTATCCATGCTGTCTGCTTTCACTGTCTGTTATCGCTTTCTATATTTTTGATCTGACGATGGTGGCATCATTATTATGTAATTGTGATTGTTTGTCATCGCTGTTGTCGTCGAGCTGTTCACATACACATTCGCCAACCTATTTGATATGTTTTTCTCATGTAAGTTGTCTCTTTTCTTGTACTTTCTGCAACCTTCTAATTGAGTGATTCTTGACGTTTGAAATATAGAGATGTTATCTACATGTAAATCACTCTTGTTATGCCTGTTTGCCGTGTTCTTGCCTCTTACAACTGCTGTTTTGCAGTGTGGGGTGATCAAGCTCAAATAAATCGTTTGAAAGTTTGAACGAAGACACGAACTAATGCAAGTTAGTGACCAACTCTTGGGTTCTAACAATGCAGTCGAATACTTCTAGGACAAGACATGAACTAATGTAAGTCAGTAACCAACTCGTGGGTTCTAACAGTGCAGTCTAATACTTCTAGGACAAGACATGAACTAATGTAAGTCAGTAACCAACTCGTGGGTTCTAACAGTGCAGTCAAATACTTCTAGGACAAGACATAAACTAATGTAAGTCAGTAACCAACTCGTGGGTTCTAACAGTGCATTCTGATACTTCTAGGACAAGACATAAACTAATGTAAGTCAGTAACCAACTCGTGGGTTCTAACAGTGCATTCTGATACTTCTAGGATAAGACATAAACTAATGCAAGTCAGTGACCAACTCGTGGGTTCTAACAGTGTAGTCTGATACTTCTAGGACAAGACATACACTAATGCAAGTCAGTGACCAACTCGTGGGTTCTAATAGTGCAGTCAAATACTTCTACGACAAGACATTAACCAATTCATAGATTCACATCCTAACATTTAAACCTACTCTTCAACAAATGGAGCGACTGGCAAAGTTCCGTTAAAAGCAGGCTTAGTTTGGAATATACTTTTAAGTGTGAAAGAAAACTGTAAAAATATAACTTCAAGCAGTGGAAATGGGCGTATACAGATAGATGGGGACCAAAGCACGTTCGTATAGAGGACTTGTTCGTAAAGAGGACTTGTTCGTAAAGAGGACTTATTCGTATAGAGGACTTTTCTCGTAAAGAGGACTTGTTCGTATAGAGGTCTTGTTCGTAAAACGAAGTCAGTCTGTTTTTAGAGTGAAAATGAATTTTGCGACCCAAAAAAAACCCAGTAAATAATGCACTTTATTTGATTTGAAAATGCATGTGAATGCTAAATTTTTTAAAATAAACATATAAAAAAGCAGCATCCTGTATTGAAATTATTTGATTCCTGCAAAATGGACGATGAATGTGTAGAATGAATCCTCAGCCTTATATTGAACATCATCCTCAAAGGAAAAGGACAATTTAGGAACCGTAAATTCGTTGTCCATTTGGACAAGAACAATGTGGTAGTAATCTTACAGGAGCTGACGATTTGGGCTCTGGGTCTGCGGGTTTGCGGTTAGGGGTAACTGGTGATGAATCTGCAGGTTTCTGGTTAGGGGTAACTGGTGATGGATCTGCAGGTTTCTGGTTAGGGGTAACTGGTGATAGAGCTGCAGGTTTCTGGTTAGGGGTAACTGGCGATGGATCTGCAGGTTTCTGGTAAAGGGTGACTGGCGATGGATCTGGAGATTGCTTCTTGAAGAATGGATACATTGCAAGAGCGTTCGCTTGACTTTAGATACTTTGCAGTTTGCCCATTTTTTACTATGAAAGTCATTTCAATATATGTCCATCACATTTACATTGAAATCTGTTTGCAAGCTCTGAGCGTTGCGTTTCTGCCCTTTTAGATTATATAAATTAGCTCTGGCCATAAAACTATCAAATCAGTCTCTGCTAGCATCACATTTGTCCTCACTTTTAGATCATATAAAATGGCTACTGCCTTAAATCTATCAAATCAGTTTCTGGTATCCTCAAATTTGTCTTTTCATAATGTTTCTCCACTTGCAGCCTACAATGTTTTAATCAGTTAGCACATTAGCTTGGTTGATGCAAGCAGTTAGAAAAATATTGTGGCTTATTTGAGCTTCAACCCGTGTATTTAAAGCTTGTTTCAATCTTTGTAATTAGTGTTACAAGCTTCTGAATTACTTTAGTAAGCACTGGTGAAGCAATTGTAATTCCCTCGAACAATTTGTCATTAACCTTAAGAATTGTAGAAACCGTTAATTAATGTTGATAAGCTTAGGTTTCGGCCTGTTCCACTCAGTCCACCACCTTGGTCACCAAGATTGATTAGTTCATGATTTTTTTTCAAACTGAGAGCCTTACGGTTTTTTGTAACTTCTTATGAATATTACAAACAAAAATATAAACAGATGCACACGAACTATGTCAAAGTGTTGTTCTATTGAAGTGTTTGGAAAACATAGCTCAGTCAATTTTAAAACGGACTGACCTGTTAGTTTAAAAATCATGATCGGAAAATGTTCATAACAGTGGGCTGGAGTTGGTATGCTTGTTATATTTGAAGAAGTTCAAGCGGGTGTTCGTATTACAGGGCACTCGTGTACAAGACATAGAAATGATGTAGAAGATACTTGTGTCGAGTGCTGCCTTCTTGTGCTGACTTCTGCCTTCTTGTGCTGCCTTCTTGTGCTGCCTTCTTGTTCTGCCTTCTGCCTTCTTGTGCTGCCTTCTTGTTCTGCCTTCTGCCTTCTTGTGCTGCCTTCTTGTGCTGCCTTCTTGTGCTGCCTTCTTGTGCTGCCTTCTTGTGCTGCCTTCTTGTACTGCCTTCTTGTACTGTCTTCTTGTGCTGTCTTCTTGTGCTGACTTCTGCCTTCTTGTGCTGCCTTCTTGTACTGCCTTCTTGTACTGTCTTCTTGTGCTGTCTTCTTGTGCTGACTTCTGCCTTCTCGTGCTGCCTTCTTGTGCTGCCTTCTTGTACTGCCTTCTTGTGCTGCCTGCTTGTACTGCCTTCTTGTACTGTCTTCTTGTGCTGACCTCTGCCTTCTTGTGCTGCCTTCTTGTACTGTCTTCTTGTGCTGCCTGCTTGTACTGCCTTCTTGTACTGCCTTCTTGTGCTGCCTTCTTGTACTGCCTTCTTGTGCTGCCTTCTTGTGCTGCCTTCTTGTGCTGCCTTCTTGTGCTGTCTTCTTGTGCTGACTTCTGCCTTCTTGTACTGCCTTCTTGTACTGCCTTCTTGTGCTGTCTTCTTGTGCTGACTTCTGCCTTCTTGTACTGCCTTCTTGTACTGTCTTCTTGTGCTGTCTTCTTGTGCTGACTTCTGCCTTCTTGTGCTGTCTTCTTGTGCTGACTTCTGCCTTCTTGTACTGCCTTCTTGTACTGCCTTCTTGTGCTGTCTTCTTGTGCTGACTTCTGCCTTCTTGTACTGCCTTCTTGTACTGTCTTCTTGTGTTGTCTTCTTGTGCTGACTTCTGCCTTCTTGTGCTGTCTTCTTGTGCTGACTTCTGCCTTCTTGTGCTGCCTTCTTGTACTGCCTTCTTGTGCTGCCTTCTTGTGCTGTCTTCTTGTACTGTCTTCTTGTGCTGACTTCTGCCTTCTTGTGCTGACTTCTTGTGCTGCCTTCTTGTGCTGCCTGCTTATGCTGCTTCCGAAAACCGGCTTTAGTGGCTCTTGTATCATGCCGTGGCGTATTGTCAGGTGGGCCTAGTTCTTGTATCATGCCGCGGCGTATTGTCAGGTGGGCCTAGTTCTTGTATCATGCCGCGGCGTATTGTCAGGTGGGCCTAGTTCTTGTATCATGCCGCGGCGTATTGTCAGGTGGGCCTAGTTCTTGTATCATGCCGAGGCGTATTGTCAGGTGGGCCTAGTTCTTGTATCATGCCGCGGCGTATTGTCAGGTGGGCCTAGTTCTTGTATCATGCCGCGGCGTATTGTCAGGTGGGCCTAGTTCTTGTATCATGCCGCGGCGTATTGTCAGGTGGGCCTAGTTCTTGTATTAAACCACATTCGTATGTCTCATGCTCCATGTATCTCCATCTTTTCAGGGTTTTCCTGCATCATGATACACCAGGTTGAAGTCGTTTAATGACTTCGATGGTACGTAGGGCTGGAGATGTTCAGGTGCTGGTCGTGCCTATCGCTTACGGTGGGCAACTAACTAACCTATCTATTAGAAACAACAACAGAAACACAAACAGTGCGTACGGTTTGTAAGAATCATATGTTATCGTAAAATATGGGAAACGTAGCAGTTGAAAACGTGTATACGTGATATAATGGATGGAATGTGAATTGTCATAAAGCAGAGAGACCCGTTATCAACTTTGGAAAATTTACCTGCTTTTGTTATAGCCATACTTTTTTGCTGAATTCATCTGTTCCAAACGGATAAATAGAAGAGAGAGAGAGAGAGAGAGAGAGAGAGAGAGAGAGAGAGAGAGAGAGAGTGGTCTTCATAGTGTGAGAGATAGTGGGATGAGCGGACAAGAACAATGAATTTGGTTGATGAAAAGAAAAACAGGGATAACCATTATTAGAAATGTATGAACCATCTGAGTGGCAGAGTGGGTAACATGCTTCCTTCTTATGTAAAGGTATTAGTTTCGCCCTCCGGTAGCAAGACGACCCAGCCTGCCCACCTGTAAATTGGTAAGTGACTCCATGTTTGTCCGAAGGACAGCATTAGAAATACAGCAGAGTGGGCAAAAGTTATGCTCCTGGTGACAAAGTATCGGGTTCACTTCCATGTAACGCCAGGCTTCAGTCGTCTGCTCCATGTCGGTTGACAAATGAACTAGTCACTGTGCTTAACACACACCAAGACGAAATAAGAGGGTTTGGTCATCTTATGCTGTTGGCATGCCATGTACTACATATTCATCGCTTGTAAGAGATGCTCTATAACCCACCAGTGTCACTCTACCTGTCATTTGCTTTATATATATATTGTAGAAGTAAGAGTGAAAAAATAACATTCATTTGCTTCTGGTAACAGAATGTACCATACTGAGGTATTTTAACAACCTCAACCACACCACCCCCACCATTCATTTTTGTAATAGTTCTGATAAATTTAATCATATTTCTCCTAAATAATTTCCTTCATGTTTCTTCTAATTTGTATCGTTTATACGAGCGTATATCTCCTGAATGTTGCCCCCTCATACATTTAATTCCTGTATTTCATTCATTTTTCTCCTAATTTATTTTCCTCATATTGCTCTACATTTTACTCCCGCGTAATTTTATTAATTGTCTTTCTTCATACTCTTAATTTGTTTCTTTCATTCATCTCCTGATTTATTTCCTTCACATTTCGAGAAAGTTTTTGTTGTTGCTACTCCTCTGATTTTCTTTGTTCATACTCATGATGTACTTGTTCATTCTTCCTTATTCTGGTGTATTTTCTTCTTGCTTCTACTAACAATTTTTTTTCATATTTCTTCAAACTTCTCATGATTTATATTCATCTCTCGCAAACTGATCTTTCCGGTACATAAAATTATCCAAATGCATTTCTTTTTATTCCTCCTGATTCATTTCCTTTATATTCTTGCTAATTCATTTCCCTCATATTTCTCCTGATTCATTTTCTTCAAACTTGTGGGTGGGGATGGGGGAGGGGGCGGGGGTTGGGGGGAGTGTGTGGGTGTGTCTGTGTGGGTGTGTCTATGTTGTATGTATGTATGTGTGAATTTGTGTGCTTATGTATCTGTCTGTTTGACTGTATGTCTGTGTGTCTGTCTGTCTGTTTGATTGTCTGTCTGTGTTTTTGTCTGTCTGTGTGGCTGTGTCTGTCTCTGTGCCTGTCTGTCTGTGTGGCTGTGTATGTGTCTCTGTATGTCTGTATGTGTGTGTTTGTCTATGTGCCTGTCTGTCTGGCTATCTATATGTGTGTGTCTGTCTCTGTACCTGTCTGTCTGTGTGGGTGTGTCTGGCTCTATGTCTGTCTGTATGTGTGTGTCTGTCTCTGTGCCTGTCTGCCTTGCTGTTCTGGGGGACTACTCTTGACGACTCGATTATCGCTTGTCTCATTGCTCTTCGGATAGTTCTCTTTCATATATCACATAGATTCTAGTGCTTTCATTCAGTTGAAAGGCTGCTGAATTTGGAGTGGTTATCTATGTTAAAAAAGATAGTTATAGAAATCGTAGCACTTAGACGATACATAAAACAACAAAGTGGATAATCGAGATTTTACCGCGACTCGGTGGAAGAACAAGATATTTTTTTCCAAACCGAGAAAGCTGCTCAATACTCAACAAGGCGTGCAAAACCATGAGCTGGACAGTCTTCTACCTCTGAGGGTTAGATAACCAACATATAAAATAAAATAAACGAATGAATAACTTGTTTTCACTTTAAATCATAAAAATTGTAGCACTTTATGTAATCGGTATAGCTTCTTGCGAATAGCCCATTTGCTATTATCACAAACTGTGTTCGTAGATTTAAAACAAAAAATAATAATATTAGTCTGGCGTCGACTGTTAAAACATCGTTCCATCAAAACATTTAAAAAAATAAGTAAGCTCTTGAAATATTCTACTTTGCGTGGATTTAGAGTAAAAGGAAGCTCCATTTTTAAAAAAAAACGTTGAAAAAAATAGACAGGAAATTTGTAATAATATTGTCGGCTGGGCGAACAGCCTTTGTTGTGATGCTTTTGTGCAAATATGTGAGACAGATCTGCGGAACTAAACATCGCTTTACCACACGTATATCTCCTCTTCTTGGCGTGCTGTGTAATCTGCTGGGGAAAAACAAATAATAGTAATGAACATTTATTTGTACGTAAATTTGCATATATATTTGTATGTTTTTAAAATGGTTTTAGTGTGATTTGTTAGTTGTTATCGTTCGTTCTATGTCCCTTGTGAAAACGTGGAGATTCGTTTTGTTTTGACCTCATGCGGTCACTGGTCCATTACCTATATATCTTGCTATCCTTATGCGAGAACTGAGCGATTTTTTATTTTTGTTTATTTTTTTGTTGTTGATTTTTTTTGATTTTTTTTTTTTGGTTTTTGCCTTCGCCTTAATTTCTCTAATTCCCAAGGAGGTGTGTGTTGCACTGAGATTTTTATTTCGCGCCTGTCGGCCCAGTGCATCCGACTTCAGCATGTATTTTATGTTAGGGTTTGCTTCCTCCTGCATTTTTTAAGGGTTTGCTTCCCCGGGGTAACGGCCGGTGCTGTGATGGGGATCGAACCCAGCACTATCCGGTTATGAGCCGTGTCACTTAACCATTAGCCAACGCCATTCAGCGCTGGATATTTCAAACACAAAAAGAAAAAGTGCTGAGTGATGACACCTAAATAAAATCTAAGAAAGACAGAAAGTAAAATGAATCCTCCTTGCAGTAACAAACACCTATTGCATATGAAAATTGCAAGGTCCTGTATGACTCACTTAATAAAATGGTAAATACAGCTCTCGCAAAATCAAGAGGCAGTTCTTCAATGAACTGGCCGCAACAGCTCAAAATACAGCAAAAGTTGGCAACACCAGATGACAAGACAGTTATGCAATAAACCAGCTACTATAAATACACTAATCAGAGATAAATATGGCAACCTTCTTACTATAGAAAAAGAACAGATGAAAATCGTTTTGGTAGAACATTTTACAGAGATATTAAATAGACCACATCCAACAACAACCACTAAATTTGAAAACGAAACAGACATACCCCTCTTACCAGTGCCCTGTGCATAATTTAAAATCCTAGAAATCAAAAGAGCCACCCACAAACTGGAAAACAAACTAAATATCTTTGAAAATAAATGTTTAAGAAAATTATTGAATATAGGATGGGACCAGCTCATAACTAATGACTCGATAAGAACAGAGACAAACCAAATATATGTGTCGACCATCATCCGGAAAAAAAAACTATGGACATACGTCAGACTTGTCTTTAGACTGAACAGCCGTCTGCGATTGCAAGCACTCGAATTAATGGTTATCTCTGTTCGTCTTTTCATCCACCAAATGCACCACAGGACAAAAGCGTGCAGCTTTTATTTCATCCATTACTAAATTAGCCATAATGTGCTCTGCAATCATTTTATTGCCAAGGGTAATTTTTTCACTTTTAATAGCTTTATTTGTGGCAGTTAGGACCTCATTGTGGGTTGAACTAGTACGGTACTCTATAAACAGTGACGAGCTATATTTATATTAACATATTGTCCTTCTGTTTGATTTTAATTTGATGTGTGTAAGATGCGTCAATGATTATTGCTCTAACAAGTTTCCATAGTTTGTTTCCGTCTCTAAACTCAAATCTGTAGTCCTGTTCTTTCTAACATTCCTATGTTTCCTGATTTTTATGTTTTTGTATTTTGCGTTTATAGTGACGATTACTTCAATTTACAGCTTTGTCTGTCATATTTCTGGCAAATATTGCTTCCTTCTCTAGATTTAGCAATTATTAACTTTTTCTTTGCCAGTTGAGAATGAACTGAGCATATCAAAACTGGTAATCACTGTTTTCATACTGTTGTTTCGAATGTTGATGTTCTGGAAAACTTGTCTGTCAGTATTTAAAATCTGTTCCAGTCAACTAATTTGTAATTCTGTCATGGCATGTGCCTGTGAAACCTATTTCATATTTTATTTTCAATTTTTCTTATCTATCAACGATGCTTGGCATTTCATCGATCACCCGATCACCTGTCCATCGAGTTTATGGTGGATGAACTCTGTTTTGGAGTCGAGGTCGTATGTCTCATTCTGAAGCATAAACTAGGTTCTTCACACCGTCTATTTCTCAACCCTCCACTAGATCTTCTGTTGAATCGTTGCTTGAATATCTTGGTGGGTGACTGTTCAAGTCTCCATCCTATATGCACTAAGAGCTTCTTATTTCCAGACTGTGAAAGATTTTTGATGATTTACCATTTAGTTTGTAACTATAAATATTTGATCTATTTACAACAATAACTACATCTATGATTTATTACTGATTTTTATGTTGGACTCTACGGGAGAGATGCTCCAGAAACGCAATACAAGGGAAGGACAAAGGGGGTCGCTCTGAATGATTACCTCTATAAGGATTATCATATAATCTGGGATCAAGATGCTGAGCAGAGCATGAGCTGCAGTGGTCAGCGACTCATAGCTAACTGCTAGTGTCAGGACCAGCGAACCAAAGCTGCCAAGACCCTTCTACACCTCCACGCGGTGATCCACGATAACAGGCTGCAGCAGGGCAGACTGGCTAAGAAGAAGGGATTGAAGAGGGAATGCTAACCCGGTACTCAAAAAATGATGGCTGAAGTCGGATGTGTTGGACCGAAAGGTGCAAATATCGCAGTCAAGCTGTAAACTACGACACAATGCATTCCTTTCTCTGGACTACATTCTGCTACTTAAGCCCTTTCAGTGTTTTGTAGTGGGAGATTGAGAATGAACGAAGCCAAGCCAGCCAAGCCATCATATAATATATCAATCAATCAATCGAAACCCTTCAACTCCTTGCAGAGCATAAGTCCTCAACAAATACTCCCCAGTCTTTAGTCATAATTTGCAGCTTCCTGCTCGACTTCCATGCTTCGTGTGTCTTTAGGTCAGGCACTATTTCTTTTGTACTGCGGATACCAGAACAGTTACTATATGCTTCTAAGATATTTCAGATGGATTCCGTAATGTGTGTCAAATCCATCGCCAAATGCTTCTTTCTACGTCTAGCCCTACTGACATCTGTCTGGACCTATTTAGATGTGCTTTTCTTTGTTTTCCTTGTCACGGAATCAAACAATTGGACGGACCTTGACTTTTGAATTAAAGAACTGTTTCTTTGTGCTAACTAAATTATTTCGATTTCCTAAAATTCCCTACAGCAATAAAAGACCCTCTCGCCTTTGTATTCTTATTTTGTATATATTTCACAAGATATGTATAAATGAGCTCATCTGGTGTCTTATTGGCCATACGGGACATACAATATAACGATAACTTAATTTAATTTCAGATGCCTGTGAAAAGTCCAAATGTGTTTTTCAAGGCTATTGGTATTCACAAATACTTTATTGATTGGTAATGAATTATGTGTAAGTATTAGCACACATCCGCTGTGACCTTATTAGTCGGATCTGAAGGCCTGTTACAGTCTGGTTAACGATATGTAGTTTGTGTTGAAGTAGGTCTCTTGTATACCTGTCCCATTAATTTTGTGTTTCATGAAACAGAATAATAGAGAGCAGCCAAGATAGCGGCATAACTGGCTGAGGGACTACATTGCTCTCCTGTTTTAGTTCATTATAGATGCCACCAGACCATGGATTTGCCGGGAATTCATATTAGTCGACGACTTACACTTGTTTTCACGGAAACGTGTTGTTGTCTTCTATTTGGACTGGTTAATTAGTTCATTTTGTGTGTTTTCTTCCGTCCGATTATCCTGGAATGTACATCGGCTATATGAATAGCACTACGCTTAAACATGTGTCATATTTCACTATTTAGTTTACACGACTGAACTTTACAATATTGGCGTCCTTCGCTCTAGCTAAAGACACTGTCAGTATTGTTGTATGAAATGTAGACACAACTATAATGAACCTGGAGAGAGATGGGCCCCGTCAGGTATGTAGCGGCCCAAGACGCACCATTGTTGTACGGCTGAATCTGGTACTACAAACTGCAATAACGCCGCCTCAACGACTTTCTAGGTTATGGGACTGATGATGAGGATGATGATGAATATACATCAACTAAGAAAACGAATAATTACTTTGCGCTGTTTCAGATTTCACGATGCATATATGTCAGATTTACTTGCATTACCTTCGGGCTTGATCCAGAGTGCATGTTTGGATTACAGCTTTGCATGACCTCTATACTTGGACCTGACCGGCTTGGGAGACTACTGGTAGTCATGCTACTGTCAGCAGAGCTGGTAATATCACAGGATCAAACAAGCTGCTCTACCAGGGCAAAGTGAAGACACTAAAAGAGTGGACGCTCAGCTGGGGCTCAAGATTGTTGTGCTCAATGGCCCGGCCTCTCTCCCAAGGATCTGCTCGGCTGAGGTTAAAGATTGTTGGGCTACTTGGACTGGCCTCTCTCCCAAGGATCTGCTCGGCTGAGGTTAAAGATTGTTGGGCTACTTGGACTGGCCTTTCTCCCAATGATCTGCTCGGCTGAGGTTAAAGATTGTTGGGCTACTTGGACTGGCCTTTCTCCCAAGGATCTGCTCGGCTGAGGTTAAAGATTGTTGGGCTACTTGGACTGGCCTCTCTCCCAATGATCTGCTCGGCTGAGGTTAAAGATTGTTGGGCTACTTGGACTGGCCTTTCTCCCAATGATCAATTCTGCATGGTAAAATCTGTCACCAAGATCACGCGGAACCAGTCGACTTCATTCCCATTGCTGGGGTAGTCGAATAGCTGTTAGACAGAGGAATGCAAGACGCAACCCGCACCCCCTCCCCACTGCTGTCGTCACGTCATGTGCTGACTATGTTTGTTTATTTCACCCCCTACTCCAACTGACAAACAACATGTTCGTTACTAAGGATTCGATCCGATGTTCTCCTATCTTGCAGCCAGGTGTTGTAACCATTCAGCCACGCGCTCCTCAATGTTAAATAACAGATAAGAGAAAATGCCAAGGAAATTGACTGTGTCATATACACCGATGGTTCTGTGCTCCGCGGTAAGAAAACCGGTCCAGCCTTCTCTTATATAGTTAGAGGCAGAGTCATTGCTGAGAGTATCGGTGCATACATGACATCAACCTCCAGTATGAGAATGGAGAGGCAGCGACTTTAGCAATGAGTGGTTTTCTGAGACCTCTTCAGTGGGTAGCGTAATACTTGGATGACTGACATAGAGCACTCAAACCTCCAGGATCTTGCGTGGATTTAGCATCTTAGTCATGCTGGAGTTTACTGGAATGAAAAAGCAGACATTCTGACCTCAGGGGCACCGTAGTGGGGACATTGGCAATAGATAAAGGTAAAATTTAGAAGCTGTTCAACGACAACCTCTTTGATGAAGACACGTCAATGCTTGATGAACCAGCAAAGCACATATTGCAAAAGTGGAACAGTTCTCAGGCCTAGCAAGCCACAAGAAGAAAACCACCCACAAACTTGCTACTAAAAGTTAAGTGAAAGTATTTAAAGCAAACCATGACGAACACCTTAGAGCAAACCATGACAAGCACCTTAGAGCAAACCATGACAAACACATTAAAAACAAACCATGACAGACACCTTAAAGCAAACCATGATAAACACCTTAGAGCAAACCATGACAAACACCGTAGAGCAAACTATGACAAACACATTAAAAGCAAACCACGACAATCACCTTAGAGCAAACCATGACAAACACCTTAAAAGCAAACCATGATAAACACCTTAGAACAAACCATGACAAACACATTAAAAGCAAAACATGACAAACACTTTAGAGAAAGCCATGACAAACACCTTAAAAGCAAACCTTGACAAACACCTTAAAGCAAACCATGATAAACACATTAGAGCAAACCATGACAAACACATTAAAAGCAAACCATGATAAACACCTTAGAACAAACCATGACAAACACATTAAAAGCAAACCATGACAAACACTTTAGAGAAAGCCATGACAAACACCTTAAAAGCAAACCTTGACAAACACCTTAAAGCAAACCATGATAAACACTTTAGAGCAAGCCATGACAAACACCTTAAAAGCAAACCTTGACAAACACCTTAAAGCAAACCATGACAAACACTTTAGAGAAAGCCATGACAAACACCTTAAAAGCAAACCTTGACAAACACCTAAGAACAAACCATGACAAACACTTTAGAGCAAGCCATGACAAACACATTAAAAGCAAACCATGACAAACACCTAAGAACAAACCATGACAAACACCTGATGCAACCATCTAATGACATAGATGATGCATGTGCATAATTAAACGACATCTTTGAACTACCCGACATCAAATATAATCTACCTGCAAGAATACCAGAATTTTAGTAAATTGCATTACTTCATATGAATCTGTCAGGTTTGGTCCGTAGATATGTTTATATGAGCATTCAGAAAGACCAAACAGTTTATCGTCGACAGGCTTAGATACTAGTTAGAAATAAACATAAATAAAACATTATTTTATGTTTATTATGTCAATGATTTTGTCACCAAAGTGGTACCCTGGTGGAAGGAATATGGCCACTATACCATTACATGCATGTCGGAAACTGCTGATATGTAGGTTGTGCATGGAACTAACACATTCATTTTGAAGAAAAAAAACAATAATATTTCCACCCGACTGCAAATGGTTGTATATAGGTTCAGGGAAAGATATGCTCCACCTTGAACGATAATTTTAATCGATGAACTCTGATGTGAATTATGTGACGGAGACATGTACGGGAAGATGTCAAGACCGGATGTCATACATTGGGCGACATGTACGGGAAGATGTCAAGACCGGATGTCATACATTGAGCGATATGTACAGGAAGATGTCAAGACCGGATGGTATACCCTTAAAGGCATGTACGGGAAGGTGTCAAGACTGGATGTCATACATTGAGCGATATGTACGGGAAGATGTCAAGACCGGATGTCATACATTGAGCGATATGTACGGCAAGATGTCAAGACCGGATGTCATACATTGGGCGACATGTACGGGAAGATGTCAAGACCGGATGTCATACATTGAGCGATATGTACGGGAAGATGTCAAGACTGGATGTCATACATTAGGCGACATGTACGGGAAGATGTCAAGACCGAATGTCATACATTGAGCGATATGTACGGGAAGATGTCAAGACCGGATGGTATACCCTTAACGACATGTACGGGAAGATGTAAAGGCAACATGTATGCTTTCTAAGTCAGTATTTACAAGAAGAAATTCTCTTCGTTGCGACCAGATCTTGCAAGAATACACCATCAACATAATAGTACATCCAAACATCTCAATACATAGTCTTAATACTAAACATTTAAAAACAAATACCAAGGAAGGAGCGGAGGTGAGGGTAGTAATAACAATTGTTTCTTCTTCTTCTTCTTCTTCTTCTTCTTCTTCGTTCATTCTCAACCTCCCACTACCAAACCCTGAAATGGTTAGTAGCAGAATGTAGTCCAGAAAACGGAATGCGTTGTGTTGTAGTTTACAGCTTGGCTGCGATATTTGCACCTTTCAGTCCAACACATCCGACTTCAGCAAGCATTTTTTGAGTACCGGGTTAGCATTCCCTTCTCCTTAACCAGTCTGCCCTGCTGCAGCCTGTTATCCAGGATCACCGCGTGGAGGTGTAGAAGGGTCTTGGCAGCTATGGTTCGCTGGCCCTGACGCTAGCAGTCCGCTATGGGTCGCTGACCACTGCAGCTCATGCGCTGCTCAGCATCTTGATCAAAAAAATCGTTTCAATTTATGTTATTGTTAATTTGTTTAAATCCATGTTACTTTCTAACTCCTCGTGTCAGTGGAGTGTTGATATCAGTTGCTCAGGTGCGCCAAGAGCATGTATATGTTGTTTTTTTAAATTACTATGACTTAATAATACAAGCCGCTTGCACGTACAGTTGCCACTCACTGTTTACGTTGTATTGTATCTGTGATATAAACGAAAACATTTGCCGGACCGATGTTTAGAATAACGTTTGATAATCGTTCAAATTTCTGCAAACTTCCACAGATATAACTTGATAAACAATTGCCATTATATAATGGTTGTTTAACTGAGCACAGCTTTAGAGCTGTATACTCACCATCATAGGTAAGTTCTGGCCACTCGTAAGCTCTTCTTTAGAGATATCAAGGATTTAACAATTTATCACACTCACGTGTTTTTAGAAAAGGTGTGCGGGAGGGGGAAAAGGAGGGGGGGGTGGTATTTGGGGCGTTCCGCGCCTGTCAATTGTTTTTTTTGTTTTTTTTTTGCGTTCGCCTTATTTATCTATTCCCCAAGGCGTGTGTGCGTTACACTGTGGTTTTTATTTTGCGCCTGTCGGCCCAGTGCATCCGACTTCAGCATTTTATGTAAGGGTCTGCTTCCTCCTGCATTTTCTAAGGGTTTGCTTCCACGGGGTAACGGCCGGTGCTGTGATGGGGATCGAGCCCAGCACCTTCTGGTTGTGAGCCGTGCCACTTAACCACTAGGCTACGCCGTCCCCTGTCAATTGTTTAACAGACAGGAAATAAAGGGGCGCAACTTCTAAATTTGTGTGGAAAAAAACAGTTGCTACAAGTAATGCATCACTGACATTATTCTTCAGGAGTAGCCCTACTCGGATTCCTTATTTTAAAGAGCATACATGCTCATACACTGTGGTTTTGGTAGAACTTTGCTTCAGATATTAGTATTACTATTTACACGAAACCATCACAGAATCGCATAAAAAATCACTAGCATAATAACACACATCTATGGGGACATGCAGTTGCGTTTTGCTAGACGGACAACACACAGAATTATTTAACGTTAAATCTAGGATTAGTCTGGGCTGTTTTCTAACACCTTTCTGTTTCTACAGTTGATAGAATTTTGAAAGAAGCTACATCTTATGAAAGAAATGAAATCAAGTGGTCCTATTAAAACAGCTAGAACAAGAATCTCACCATAGCAAGAAATCGGATGCAGCAGGCCCTAACATCGCTGGAAGAGTGGGCAAACTCATGGCTGGTCAAAATAAACGAGGACAAAACCACATGTACAATATTCTCGCTATCAATCAAACCCCAAAACACCAAATTAAGTCTAAACGGCAAATACCTCCAGCCAAACGACAACCCAAACTATCTGGGAGTCACATTTGATCGGCGCATGACATGGAAAAGTCAGATCGAGAGAAACCGAATGAGAGCCAGACAAAGAATGGCAATCATGAGGAAACTTGCTGGCACAAGCTGGGGAGCAGACGAAAGCATACTAAAGAAACTGTACACTGGAAGAGTGAGACCAGTTCTCGAGTATGGCATTGCGCCATGGACAACAGCAGCAAAGGCGAACTTCGATAAAGTTAGCAAACTCCAAAACCAAGCCATGAGAGTTATAACAGGAGGCGTGAAGTCAACGCCAATTGTAGAACTTGAAAAGATTACAAAACTGCAATCCATGGCCGACAGAAGAGACTGCAGAGCCTAGCTGCAATCAGAGAAACTCAGAAGACTGACTGACCATCCAATGCACCAGAGACTAAACAATTTCGGAAATGGGAAGCTAAAGCGAAAAAAACTTTGCAGAAATAGTCAAAGCAAAGATGCACGAAGACCCCATGAACGCACTAACCACACCAAAGCCCATCCCTACTGTACGAAAACCTACCTGGAGGCAGCATATATTTCCAGAGGTGGTGGAAAATATACCAGGTATTAGAAACAAAAACTGCCAGACTGAAAAAGAAAGAAGAGATACTACCCTGAGTTTCATTACGGAAAACTACCCAAGCATGGACTGGACCCATGCATACACCGACGGTTCCGTAACAAATACAACACAGAATGGAGGGGCAGGAGCATTCCTGAGCCTACCAAATGGCAGAAAAATAGCACTGTCATTCGCTACTGGAAAATACACAAGCAATTTCAGAGCGGAGGCAGAAGCACTGAGGGCGGCAGTGGAAGAAATGGTGACAGGTAAAAGGAATGAAAGCCACATAGTCCTGCTTACAGATGCACTGGCCGTAGTCACAGCACTGAAAAGCCAGAAAAATACTGAACTTAATGAATTAAGAGCAGTACTCTGTCAACTATGCCAGCAGGCCGCACCAAAAAGAGTAGTGGTGCAGTGGGTTCCATCTCACTGCAACATCCAAGGCAACGAGGAGGCAGACAGACTGGCAAAAGAAGGTGCAAAACTACCACAACCTGATACTAGTATGAGATACGAAGAGTCAAAACGGCTTATAGCGCTAGATACATGACCAAATGGGAAACCGAACATACTGGCTTCACCAAAAACGATGCCTATTACCAGTTGAACAGAAAAGTGGTCGTGGTCTTGGTCGTGGTCTTCAGACTTCGCACTGGCCACAATAGACTCAGGTACCACCTATTCAACAAATTGAAGATAGGTGGCACCGACGAATGCCCGTGTGGTACCGGCGAAATGACCGCTGAGCATTTGCTGCAAAACTGCCCGACATACGAGGATCAGAGAGAGCAGATGTGGCCATCACCAGTGGCAACACTAGACAAGCTCTATGGCAGTGTCGACAGCCTCAGGATGACGGCTGCTTTTTTCGAAAAAATAATGGTTACTGTCTGACTGCGCACGATGAAGAAGAAGAAGAAGAAATACAGCTAGAACACCTGAACGTTGCATAGCCGTCGCATCTCACAGACAACTACAAATGAAGAAGAATACAGACACACTTGAAGGAATCTCTGAGAAAGTACGTTTAAAGATCAATGCAGAAACAATTTAATATGGCCAACAACACGGCTACTGTTGAACTGAGGGGAAACGCTGTTGGGTGACGTATGGAGCTTCATGTACCTAGCAAGCATCATAAAAAAGATAGATGTTGCAGAAGTGGATGTGACGACCAGGGCAGGCCTGGCCTTCATCATGTTAAAGCAACATGAAACGCTCAAATGATCAGAGCATCTACTAAACTAAGATCTTTAACACCAATGTCAAGTTCCTCTTCTTTTTCAGAAAGAAAGTATTGCCGATGATCAAACTCAATATTAAGATATTACAGCACTTAATCCACAAACTATGAGCACGATTCTAGATCTGTAGTGGCTGGACAGGGTTACTAACGAAAAGTACGGGACAAAGACAGGAGAGAATACCTCAAACCAATATCACCAATCTCTGCCAATGAAACCACCTGAAAAAAGAGGGGGACAACACATGGACTGGAAATCTGGAGAACGATACAGGAAAATATGGGGAGAAGCTAGAAAAGCACTGGATAAATAGCAGTGGACTGGACTGGTCTGGTCGGAGAGTGTTCGATGGTGTAGAACAGAGGGATAACGACGAGGAGAAGAGGAAACGAAGAAGAAAAAGCAGAAGGAGAAAAAGGATAAGAAGAACAAGAACAAAAAGAAAAATAACTGGAAGAAAATGAAGAATTGAAAGGGGAATAAGATGAAGACGAAGAGGAATAAAAATTCCGAATGGCGTTTGAGATGACAGACCATGTGGAAGTTATGACAACCAGTTACATTAACTGTCGGTATCCATAACATTAACTGTCGGTATCCATCACATTAATTGTTGGTATCCATAACATTAACTGTCGGTATCCATAACATTAACTGTCGGTATCCATAACATTAACTGTCGGTATCCATAACATTAACTGTCAGTATCCATAACATTAACTGTCGGTATCCATAACATTAACTGTCGATATCCATAACCACCAGAAGGTACTGAAAGAAGCTCTACAAATTAAAAATAACTACAATATATGTCTGTGTATGTATGTGTATATTTGCGTGTGTGCGTATATGAACGTATGCACGCGCGTCTGTGTGTGTATCTCTAACTATACCAGCCATTAAAACGTGTATCGTTTGCTTCTTGTTTTATTTTTTCTCAAATAATTTCCCGTGTTACTTTACATGTGGTAGGCAATACCGATGAAGACTTTTGGCCTGTTGCACTTGGCCGCAGTGCAAGTGAATTTACCACAGATTAACTCTGCACTTTCATTAGCTTCATTTCTCACAACATCACCACGTTCCCCGCCATTTCATGAGCCTGAAAACACATCTGAAAGAATCTCTGAGATTACTGCGTTGAGAAAGACTTTGGGAGGCAGGAATATTTCAAATAAGTTACAAAATGTATTACACGTTTCACGATATTTTTTTAAAAAGCATCAAACCATACAAAAAGCTCAGGCAAAATGTCTAATTATGTACAAATTTGGACACTGTACAAACACAAATCTCAACCAAGTAATTGATTTCTAACGTACTCATCACATCCGCATAATCCCACATTTTAATATCTTCTTTCCTGAAATAAACAAAACTACAAACAAATGGGTTACATATTTTTAGGCAAGACCTGAAGATAGGGACAAAATTAAGAAAACAGAAATTGGCTGAGCTTATTTTGACGTTAAGCTCTGGTAGACGTTTTCATATCAGCTTTCAACGCCTACAGATAGAACTTATTTTGAGTTATCCCTCTTTCCGTCTTAAGCGATGATTTGCCAAAGAGTAAGGAACAGTTTGAGTCGTTTAATAGCAAACTTGATAAATGCACACGAAAACAGTGTGCACTTTTATGGTAAAAATGATTTGTTAACATCAAATATCTTTTAAACAAGCATTAGTCTGTTCGGTCTAGAGTGGATTTTACTGTACTTGCCCACACTCCTCAAGAATAGACGTAGAATGTGGATGAGTCAGATGGATATACATAATCATTTTTCCAGCCGCCTTTTCCTAGTCAACCAACAATCACGTTCATAATTCCGCAGTCTGAGAATTGCCAGCTAATTGATTGAAGTATCAATATCCAAGCGACTGCAGCCTTTTGGCCTCCAAATGTTACCCCCATGTCCGAAGTTCCTTACTTTTGGTGTCCTAGCAGGGGCAGACATATCTTCTTGTTCTGTGCCATGACAGTTAGTACAACCAGGGCACAACATTCACCAAAGTCCCCATAAGCTTAATATCATCCCGCTCGTTTCTTTTTTACTTACTTAAAAATAATAGTTGCCCATCGCAAGGGAAGATGGCGATAGCATCAGACTTGTGAATCAGAGATGTAATCTCATAGCGTCCAGTCCATGCATGCACACTCTGTGGCAATTGGGATACACATCTGAGGTGTCGGTAGTGGCGTCGGTGTGCCTTCAATTATTCGGCGACTTGCTTTCTCTGAAACTCGGCGAGGATGTTTTGCTCTTGTTTTGACTAGTTGAAATTGATCACAGAATAGTGACAGTGTATGGTGACAAAAGTGTGTCAAAGACAACAGTGAAGAACTTGTCAATGATGTTTAAAAATGGGCGTGAGCTAACGGCCGATCTTCCGAGACCAGGTCAGGCACTTATTGTTGCGTCAGAAGATGCCATCACCAAAATTGATGCAGCAATTCTGGTGGACCGTCGCCGGAGCTTACGTTCGCCACACTTTTGTCACCATACACTGTCTGCATTCTGCGATGAATGTTAACTGGTCGACATCCTTCGGCTGTTATAAACCGAATCACCGCTCGCTGATCAACTCTGGATGGATTCCGTTTCACACCCACCATGTTTTCAACGGTCTGCTGAGGAAAATATGAGTCGAAGAATAATGAAATTTTCAAACTTGACGGTTGGTTTGTGCAGCTTACATCAGAAGTGACGTCATCATGGTCATCATACGTATGTTCACTTAGCCTAGTTAGGTTTAGTCTCATTTGAACACGCCTCGTACTTAAATAGTTACTCACTTATTTACTCACTTATTTACTTACTTATTTACTTACTTATTTACTAACTTACTTACTCATTTACTTACTTATTTACTCACTTACTTACTCATTTATTTACTAACTTTACACTTACTTACTCACTTGTTTCCTCACTTATTTACTCACCTATTTACTAACTTATTTACTCACTTATTTACTTACGTATTTCTTTACTTATTTACTCATTTATTTACTCATTTATTTACTCACTAACTTACTGACATGTTTCCTCACTTATTTACTCACGTATTTACTTACTTATTTACTCACTTATTTTCTTACGTATTTACTTACTAATTTACTCACTTATTTACTCACTTATTTACTCACGTATTTACTAACTTATTTACTCACTTATTTACTTACTTATTCACTCACTTATTTACTTACTTATTTACTCACTTATTTACTCACTTATTTACTCACTTATTGACTTACTTATTTACTCACTTATTTACTAACTTATTTACTCACTTCTTTACTAACTTATTTACTCACTTATTCACTCACTTATTTACTCACTTATTTACTCACTTATTTACTTACTTATTCACTCACTTATTTACTCATTTATTTACTTACTTATTCACTCACTTATTTACTTACTTATTCACTCACTTATTCACTCACTTATTTACTCACTTATTTACTCACTTATTTACTTACTTATTGACTCACTTATTTACTCACTTATTTACTTAATTATTCACTCAATTATTTACTTACTTATTTACTCACTTATTTACTTACTTATTCATTCTCTTATTTACTCACTTATTTACTCACTTATTTACTTACCTATTTACTCACTTATTTACTCACTTATTTACTCACTTATTTACGTATTTACTCACTTATTTACTCACTTATTTACTTATTTACTTACGTATTTACTCACTTATTTACTCGCTTATTTACTTATTTACTTACGTATTTACTCACTTATTTACTCACTTATTTACTTACTTATTTACTTACGTATTTACTTACAAAGTTTTCACTTATTTACTTACGTATTTACTTACTTATTTACTCATTTACTCACTTAATTACTCATTTACTTACGTATTTACTCACTTATTTACTCACTTATTTACTCACTTATTTATTAACGTATTTACTCACTTACTTGCTCACTTATTTACTCACTTATTTATTAACGTATTTACTCACTTATTTGCTCACTTATTTACTCACTTATTTATTAACGTATTTACTCACTAATTTACTAACTTATTTACTAACTTATTTACTCACTTATTTACTCACTTATTTACTTACTTACTCACTTATTTATTAACGTATTTACTAACTTATTTACTAACTTATTTACTAACTTATTTACTCACTTATTTACTTACGTATTTACTTACTTATTTACTCACTTACTCACTCACTTTTTTGCTCACTTATATCCTCACTTACTTACTCACTGATTTACTCACTTATTTACTCACTTACTTACTCACTTATTTACTCACTTATTTATTCACTTATTTACTTACTTATTTACTCACTTATTTATTCACTTATTTATTCACTTACTTACTCACTTATTTACTCACTTATTTACTCACTTACTTATTCACTTATTTACTCACTTATTTATTCACTTATTTACTCACTTACTTGCTCACTTATTTACTCACTTATTTATTAACGTATTTACTCACTTATTTGCTCACTTATTTACTCACTTATTTATTAACGTATTTACTCACTTATTTATTCACTTATTTATTCACTTACTTACTCACTTATTTACTCACTTATTTACTCACTTACTTATTCACTTATTTACTCACTTATTTATTCACTTATTTACTCACTTATTTACTCACTTATTTACTTACGTATATACATACCAACTTATGTGGAACTTTTTATATGCATATCTGCTTACCTACTAACTTATACTTACTTATTCACTTACTGATTTACTTACTTTCTAAATGACAGATTTTGTTTTGAAAAGAATACATCGCCTGTACTATTAATAGCATTGGGATCCTTTTGCGGAGCTGCAGTTAGGGCAGTCATCAGCAGTATCGTTATTCCGTCTTTTTGTTTGAAAAGAAGTATTGGACCACCACTACAGCTGGCCTCTTGACAGGAAGAATGCAATGTACTAAGAATGTACTATTGGCAGTCTCAACAGCATTGGGTTTACATGATGCGGTTGCTAGTCACATACACAACTCCATTTAGTTGTCATTTACGACATCATTTAAAGGTATGGAATCTGCATATTCTTCCCGCTTCAGATGACGTATTAGAAATTATTAATAGTGAGTACCCGCCCGTCATCTAAAGATAAAAATAACTGATATTCTGAGTCTGTTTTCTGGGACATCCAATCAGTCAAACAAACAAGCATTAATTATATATATACCACAGATACACACATAAACACATACACACACAGACATACATACACACATATACACAAACACACACACACCGACGCACATACACACACACAGACACACACACAGACATACAGACACACACAGATACAAACACACACACAGCCATACACACATACACAGAAACACATTCACACACACAGACACACACATATACACACAGACACAGACACGCACACACACACACACACAGACACACACACACAGACACACACACACACACTCATAGAGTAGTAGATTGATGAGGATTGAGACAACTGGAATCCTAAGGACACATTCTCGGAAAGAAATAAGAGAGTATACCAAGACATGCTCTGAATTGGAACACACAGGGACAAAGACTAATAGGAAAACCAAGCAGCACCTGTAGACACAACGTGGGCAGCACTATTGAAAACGGTACAGAAGAAGAACGAAGTATTTGTCGCAAGCAGCCGAAGATCCAACTGATTAGAACGTACATTTTACCAGTGGCGATATACGATTGTGCAACATGGACATTATAGAAATCTATTTTCAAAATATATTACAGCTTTTGAAAGGAAATGTTACAGCGCGGTGACGTATGCTTAAATTTACGTGCTATTTCATCAATAGTGAGTCATCTGTTGCCATGGACTATCTTGTCGATCTACTGTTTCATTGTGTCAGTTGCACACCTTGCTGGTCTTCCCATCGTGGTTCATCAATGACGTTTTGTGTTCCGTTTTGAAATCTTTCTACCCCTTCGTGCATTCTTTTCTGACTCAAACAACTGTCTTCATATTGAACCGTCATTCTTCTAAAGATACAGAAGGTTTCACACCCTCAAAACACCACAAACAACTAATAACGTCTCGTTGGTTTTCGGCGGTGCAAGTTGACAGTGGGACGGCCATGTTGTACGCTATATTGCGCATACGTATACTGCGTAATCCTTACAATTCCTAATTTGAGCATTGCTGAAGTGTCATTTTGTTTCCTGAAATACAACTTTCCGTTGTGCACACTCTTCCACGCACGTTATAATACAATTGCTTTTACTTAATTCCTGTCCTCGTGTACCCATATATATATATATATATAAACCGTATTTTTCCAAAATGATTGTCCAACTAGAAAACTGATTTTGTCATTAATTAATTCTAATGCCTTGTATGTATCTTTTGGGGGGAGCACTTGGGAAGATATTCTTGAAAATAGAAGTAAACAGCAAATTAAATGGCTCATAGAAAACCCACGGATCGCATAGAAGAAATAAGGACTATGAAACAAAGAATAGGTACATAAGGACAAGAATAAATTGCAGAAATGAGCACATAATATTCTGAACAAAATTGTAACATGGAGACAGGGTAAGAGAAAGCACAGATAAAATGGCTGAGGAGAGTAAAAAGACCGCAAGAAATTTCCAAGAAACTAGGAAAGAGATTGGTGGAATATTCTAAAGAAAAACTAAACAGAAATCAACTAATATCAACTAAATCCCAGATTGCCATTGAGCCAGTTAAGAAATCCATCAAGGTAAATTTAAATCCGCGAACAAATTAAAAGATCATACAAGCACTCAAATTATTCAAACATGGAATCGCTGTAGGACCAGATGTAATACACCTAAAAGCCATAACAGGATACATCCCAACAATCACAGAGATATAATATTAACATCTCAGAAATTATGAGAACAAGGGACCATTCCCAAAAAGTGGAAAGAGGCATACCTGATACAGCTACCAAAGAAAGAAAATTTGGCTACATGCAGAGTAATACCACTCCTGGCAGTGAGTGGCACGATCCTAACCAGTTTAATGTTTTAAATAGTAAACTCAAAAATGAACAGACAGAATTCCAAAAAGAAAGACATTGCACAAATCAAATGGCAGCTCTCAGAATTCTCAAAGAGCAATCTATGGAGTGGCAGACACATATATATATATATATATATATATATATATATATATATATGTGCTTTATGGATTTCGAGAAAGCGTTTCATAGTATAGACCGAACAATCATTTTGATTATATTGAAACATTAAGAAAGTAGAAGATGCAGTTCTTTTCAAAGGATTAATTTATGAATGGAGGGGTCACAGATGGAATAATGGATACAGCCAAATTGTCAAAACCCATTTACAATTCAAACTCGGGTCAGAGATGCCTACTGTCTCCAACTATCTTTCTCGTGGTCAGAGATGTCTTTTGTCTCCAACTATCTTTCTCGTGGTCAGAGATCCCTTTTGTCTCCAACTATCTTTCTCGTGGTCAGAGATGCCTTTTGTCTCCAACTATCTTTCTCGTGGTCAGAGATGCCTTTTGTCTCCAACTATCTTTCTCGTGGTCAGAGATGCCTTTTGTCTCCAACTATCTTTCTCGTGGTCAGAGATGTCTTTTGTCTCCAACTATCTTTCTCGTGGTCAGAGATGTCTTTTGTCTCCAACTATGTTTCTCATGGTCAGAGATGTCATTTGTCTCCAACTATCTTTCTCGTGGTCAGAGATGTCTTTTGTCTCCAACTATCTTTCTCGTGGTCAGAGATGTCTTTTTGTCTCCAACTATCTTTCTCGTGGTCAGAGATGTCTACTGTCTCCAACTATCTTTCTCGTGGTCAGAGATGTCTTTTGTCTCCAACTATCTTTCTCGTGGTCAGAGATGTCATTTGTCTCCAACTATCTTTCTCGTGGTCAGAGATGCCTACTATCTCCATCTTTCTCGTGGTCAGAGATGCCTAATATTTCCAACTATCTTTCTCGTTGTCAGAGATGTCAACTAGGAATAATGTAGACGTTTGATATGCACCATAAAGACCTCAGTTTACTAGATGAATGATGTTTCGAATGCCCACAATGGGTAGGATTAGTCTTTTGTGCGCCATGGAAAAGACGTTAAGTGGCGGGTTGCAGTAGTTTTACTCACATTCTGAGCGTGCCGATGAAGGTGGACCCGGGGTCCTCCGCGCGGTTGTGCTATGATTAGCTTCACCTAAGTTTCGCTCACTACTACGGGGATGACGTCGACCCTCTATCTTGTTAACCAGGTTGGCAAGAAGAACAGTCGGTCTCGAGAAGGACTACGGGTGGTCGAAATGTGGGTTTTGGCCAGTACATTTTGCCTGACCCAGACTAATATTTCTGATCAGTATGTTTTCTCTAGCCAGACGTTAGTCTTCTTCCCCGTTTGACAGGTGATGTATATTGTCACATAAGGACAGACAGAAACACTAACATGTAAAGCAACAAAGGTGAGATTGCACATTAGTGTAAACAGAATAAAGGAAATTATAATGCACAACAAAGATACCACAGAAAGATTAATGGAAGAAGTTATCTGGGAAGTAACATTGGTAAAGTCAGAATAACCAACACAGATGTTAACGCCAGAATTAACAAGGCCATAGTTGCTTTCAACGCTCTTCTCCCAATATGGAACTCTGTTGCGTTCTCAATGTAGAATAAGATTAGACTGTTTGAAACGAACGTAAAGTCAATCCTGCTACATGTCTCTGAGTAATAATATGTGACTAAGAGCATCACATCCAGACTGTAGACCTTCACCAACAAGTAGCTTCATGCGCTTACTTCGTGCTAGATGCCAACACGTGTCTCCTGCACTTACTTCGTGTTAGATGGCCAACAAGTAGCTTCATGCGCTTACTTTGTGCTAGATGCCAAAAAATGGCTTCATGCGCTTACTTCGTGCTAGATGCCAACAAGTGTCTCCTGTGCTTACTTCGTGCTAGTTGACCAACAAGTGTCTTCGTGCACTTATTTCGTGCTAGATGGCCAACAAGTGTCTCCTGTGCTTACTTCGTGCTAGTTGACCAACAAGTGTCTTCGTGCACTTATTTCGTGCTAGATGGCTAACAAGTGTCACCTGTGCTTACTTCATGTTAGATGGTCAAGAAGTGTCTTCGTGCACTTACTTCGTGTTAGATGACCAACAAGTGTCTCCTGCGCTTACTTCGTGTTAGATGGTCCGAGGTAAATGTCAAACACAGATTTGTGGGACAGAGTATGGCAATAACTAATAGAACAGGAGATTGGTGAAATGGAGCAAGTGGGGATCTTTAGGACAAATTCTCTGAAAGTGGTGGGAGAGTATAACCAAACATGCGCTGGATTGGAATCTGCAGTGAAAAGAGACGAGTCGTATAACCAAAAAAAACCTGGACACGAACGGTCGAGAATAAAGTCAATTCAATAGAGGTCTCGCAGGTATTACTCAAGAAGACGGCACATTATAGGAACAGATGAAGATCTTCTGTAGTAGTCCTGTGTTTGAAGAGTAACCTGACTATTAAATATTGACAATGATTATGATGATGTTGATGATTATGATGATGTTGATGATTATGATGTTTCAGAGACATGCAACAGGAAAATGGACTTTACATTAGAGTTGAGATTGTTCATTTTTGGTTTGACTTAATTTCTATATATTTCCATTAGTACCCCAATGCAATGAAAGCTCTTCTCGAGTTTTGTTTTTTATTTTGATATCTGTATCTGCATCTCCTACTATGTCTGCATCATTACCAAGATATATGGATTATTCTAGATCTTGTGGAAGTATGTTCTGTGGACCACAGATCTTCCAATAGAAACATGCCAGGTTTGTCTAATCGAATCGATGATCTGAAGTTCACCTCTTCTCTGTTTCCTTTATGTTTGCCTTTGAACTCTGCAATGCCTGGAAAGTTCCACTCGCAGTTTGTACCAATTGCAAAACTGATGAACAATATTCATTACAGGATGCTGCGAAAATCCATGCTGATCGGCATGGCACATGATGACGATGATGATGATGACACATGCTATGACCTCAGTGACGTTTAATTTCAAGTTGGAACCGATTAAAATCTTGAGCCGTCATTTGCCTCACACGTATTCATTTTTTACCTAAATAAATCGTAATGTCAAGCTCCCTGGAAACGGGGGAGGGAATTATTTTATTAGAAGGAAACTTTACCTGCACATTTTTGTGTGTTAATGTATGTTCATATAGCTGACTCAAAGTGAACCTGTCTTGTGTGAGAGCCATGCGGTGTCGACTTTCTCTCCGGAGGCTGTAAAACCAGTTTTGTTGGCTGCAGCTAGATGTAACATAGTCTACGAGAGATTAAGAAAGGTCCTTTTTTTTAATTTAAAGCGCAACACAGATATCTCAGAGATCTGGAAATCCTGAAAGTTCCCTCTTTTTAAAGTTGATTTGATTTTCTTGTCTTAATTTAGCTTTATTATTATTTGTTACTTGTTGTTTGTTATGTGAATTCAATTATTGTTGAAATTTTTTTTTCTTTTGCGTTTGCCTTATTTCTCTATTCCCCAAGGTGGTGTACGTTGCAATGTGTTTTTTATGTTGCGCCTGTCGGCCAAGTTCATCCGACTTCGGCATGCATTTTATGTAAGGGTCAGCTTCCTCCTACATTTTCTAAGGTTTTTTCCCCGCGTTAACGACTGACTGCTTCTGGGGAGAAAACTCAGCACGTTCGGGTAGTTAGCCGTGTCACTTCACCACTAACCTATGGAGTTCCTGTTGTTGAAATGAATTTCAAGAAATACATAGTAAACTTTATTCTGAATTCACAGCAAATGTTAGAGCTCAACTTTCACAACCGCAGACTCCAGTTCACGCATTTGAAAATGGGTACTTGAAATACCACCACACCCCCACTCGCCACCCCCCCCCCCCCCCCCCCCGCCCCTCGCCACTTACAAGCAGCCGCAAAGGAAACTGAAGTCTTTAACAACTTTTTTCCCAACCACCTGTTAAGTCTGCTGAGGGAGTACATTGACATTTGTTAACTTGAGTCCTAGGGATTCATGTGCCACTCAACGTAAGTTAATGGTCACTTAGAAAATCTCATCGTACGAAACAATCACAAAATGAGAAGCCAGTATGTTTAATCAAATTGTTGTTCAGTAATTTGTACATCAGAGTAGAACAGTTTAATGAAAATCAACGAACTTGCCTGGGAGTTGTTGTTGTTGTTGTTGATGTTGTTGTTGTTGTTGCTGTTGTTGTTGTTGTTGTGAATGCTCACAATGAGTAGGTTCTCTCTTGTGTGCGCCCTAAAAAGGACGTTTAGTGACCGGTTTCAGCAGCTTTACACACGTCTCGAGCGTGCTGGGGAAGATGGACAGAGGTGCTCCAGACTTTGCTTCATCTGCAAGTCGCTAACTACTGCAGGGATTACATCTATCCCTCCCTTTGTCAGGCCAGACTGCTAAGAAGAATAGCAAATTTCCAGTGACGGCTGTGTGGAAGTCAAGGTAGTCTTGGCCAGTATATTATGCATGACCCTGACTAACATGTTTGATCAGTGCGTTGTGCCTGACCAGACGTTAGTCTCCCTGCCCTCCAGACTGGGAGAAGTTGCTGTTTAATTGGACAAAATTATTTCTTAAATTCTACTATTCAGTAATATGGGCATCAGAGTGTGACAGTTTAGTGAGAAGTTGCTGGTTGACGGTCAGCAACGTATGTGACCTCCACCGGCCATGATACAAACTACGCAGCGATGTCTCGTGGATAATATCCATCTTCGGAGTGTGTACTAGAATATCCTCCACCACTTCTGCAGAAGTATTTGAAAAGATTGGTTCGCGTCACAACCTGAAAGAAGGCTACCGCTTGCTGGTCGTCCCACGACGTCCTAGAGTTGCTGAATATGGTTGAGGTTAGGTGAGTAAGCTGGCCAGCCCATCCTGGTGACATGCTGCTGCTGCTCCTACAGAAATCAACACAAATTTTGTGGGGCTCAGACGTTGTCATCTTCAAGTACGGCTTGATGCTCTGCAGTTTAAAGTGATGGGAGTGTAATAGGTTGTAGAATATCATCCCTCTAAACAATGCCTGCTAGATTTCCTTCGACCCGCTACAAGAATGTTCTACAATTCATGTCACAGCCACCTTATACTCTGATTGAACACTACATATGGATCATGTACTGTGACATCTTGAAAGCGCTCTCTAGGCCGTCTCCACGCGTGAACTCTGTCATCGTTAAATCTTATTGTGAACGCTGACTCATCTGTAAAGAGTACCCCGGACCACTGCTGGTTGGTCCATGTGAGATAAAGCTGAGAATAAGAAAGGTGTGCAGCCAGCGCGAAGAGCTTGTGCCCCCCCCCCCCCCCTCTGTTTGTCAAAATGCCAATTATTTTTCTATATATGCTCCTGCAACGTGTAAACACTTATTCAGCGTTCAAGTAATACTTGAAAAGCTTTAGCGTATAAATATGTGTCAGTATGTCTGAATCAATCCAAGACAACCTGTTTCACTTCGTCATCAGTTCTGAAATGCTGGCCTCCCATGAATTTTATTAGGGGTCCAAACAGGTGAAAGTCAGTTGGGACGAGGTCCCGGGCTCTAAGGTGGATGTTGTAAAACCTCTTGGCCGAGTTGCAGCAGATGGCACATAGTACAGTGAGCCGAATGAGGTCGAGCAAGCTTCAACTCTTCTCTGTCGGCCAAAAGCGAAACCCTGTCTTGACACCCAACATATACTAACCTTCCGGAAACGCAAATATTAATGAATAATAGTGATAACCCAGAGAAAGACTTGCCTCTTGTGAAATTTCGCGACAGATTATGTGTCCATTTTCCAGGATAAGGAGTTCCACAATCTGGATATTCACAAAAATGACTGTGGTAGATTGAGACTCCCCACGGCCAGGATCATCACTCACGGATGGACGGTGTTCTCTAAAACGTTTACGCCATTCAAAATTTCTCATCATCTTATTGTGATCGCAGTCATCTGTAAACTTCCACAGGTTTCACGCCTTCTTTCATAAGAAACTTCATCACAACACACTATTCCATGCAAGCATTAACAGTGTTGTCCGCCATTGGTATTTATCTGTCCCGTGACTGGGGATAACGAGTGTGCTACCTAGCAGTAACAGGACACAGGTGTCCCTCACTAATAATAATAGTTCCAGCCCGATATAACCCATTCAGGTAGAACTAGAGCAAAAAGGTCAGGTTTGACTTGAACGCCAGTCGTTTATATGTCAGTACAGAACGATTGAGTCTGGTGCTGGAATAGACGTCAGATCCGGCATGGTCCCTGAGATTGCTGCATGTATGTATGTATGTATGTATGTATGTATGTATGTATGTATGTATGTATGTATGTATCTATGTATGTATGTATATATGTATGTGTGTATGTATGTATATATGTATGTATGTATGTACAGTTTATTGGGTACAGCGGCCAGCTGCAATGGAGGTCTCTGTTTCACATTGGAGAACAAAGGTGAATAAATTAAAGAAACGACATGAATTCCCGTTGAAACCTCACTTTATATCTCCAAAGTCACTTACCCATTTCCCGTATCCAAGTTTGTTTGGAACATCTTCTTGTTTTTTCTACGATCCTGATTGGTGGAGATATATGTAACCAACATGCTCCCGACAGACAAACAACTAGCAAGTTCAGTATGCAGATACTATTAGTCAAGATCATGTCAGCACACCAAATTCATACAGATATATCTACCATATTCTAACAAACATCATCATGTGTTATCTCCGCAACAGTGGTTAACCTTAATATATCTTCAGCTGTCTCTGCCTCGTGCTAGGCGGTACATAAGTCAGGTTGTGTTCCGACCACATCTTGAGGTTGATTGTCTATCTGCACATCTGCCGCCCTCTGTCTCGTGCTAGGTGGTACATAAGTCAGGTTGTGTTCCGACCACATCTTGAGGTTGCCTGTCTATCTGCACAAATGCCGCCCTCTGCCTCGTGCTAGGCGGTACATCAGTCAGGTTGTGTTCCGACCACATCTTGAGGCTGCCTGTCTACCTGTACATCTGCCGCTCTCTGGCTCGCCTGCCTTCCATACGCCCATCCAATATAACCTTCAGTAGACTGCCATGTCTCTTGACATGAACAAAATATGGTGTTTTTCTGCCGTTCGTTTTCTTAAGAAGTACCTTCTCCACCATTACAAGTTTCATGACCTCACTATTTCTTTTCATTTCACAAAAAAGAAACTCATCTAAGTCTTACGACCTACATTTCAAAGGCTTCGACCCTCTTCTGATTGTTCTTTGTAGTGGTCTAGGTTTTTACTCCATACAATAAAATTGAATGCAAATTTAATTTACTGATTCACACTTTTAGTCTCTGAGATATCTGCTTGGACAGAAGTAAATGTATCATGCTGATAAATGTATTATTCGCCATTGCAATTCTCTAAATGATCTCCCTTTCGGTGTGCCATCCTACGTCCGTTATTAGCTGGTCAATGTATAAGTAGCTTGACACTTGTTTCAGACTTTCCTTTTGGTGAACACCATAACTTTAGTCTTTTTTATGTTGATTTTTCAACCCACATTGTTGACTCTTGCTGCTTTTCGGGCCCATTAGGTTCTGCAGATGTTCTAGATTTTCTACCTTATATAATGAAAGAGAATATCCAGAGGTCTAATATCCAGAGGTCTAATATCTAGAGGTCTAATATCCAGAGGTCTAATATCCAGAGGTCTAATATCTAGAGGTCTAATATCTAGAGGTCTAATATCTAGAGGTCTAATATCTAGAGTTCTAATATCTAGAGCTGTGAGATGCGCTGTGTAAGAAGTGCAGCCAGAAGACAATCCGTGAATGAATCCACAACACCACACTGTGGCAGATAGTGGGGACAAACCCAGAGAGTGGCTATATCACAACAAATATAGTACAACATATATAGCACACCAACTCGATACTCTTTGTATCCGTACCGGGACAGAGAGGGCAAGGACGTCCAAGGAAGAGATGGGTGGACAACATCGCTGAGTGGTCAGGCCTTCGTCACGGTGAGATACGTCAGGCGGCGACAGACAGAGAGAGCTGGCGTGGGATTTTCATGTCTTCATGTGTGCCCCAACGACCTGAGGGTTACGGGATGAACTGAACTGAATATAGCACAACAAATTTAGCACAACAAATCAAGTAGTTTGTTCATTTAGTCAAAATGCATTTCGACCAGCTTGCAGAAGGTGCATATCACTTGAAGGTTTCCGGTCCACAAGCAAGGGGCGTACCTCGTCGGTGGACCGAGGGTGTCTGACACTGTCAGGAAGTTAAACCTAACGACAGAACAAGCATCTCCCACTTGGCGATAACAAGAAATCTACGCATCCAACTCTCGAGAGCAGTAGAACAATAGAAGAAGAAAATAATGAAATAATATTTCTCTTTATGCATTTATTTTTGTCGTGTCCCACTTCCTTCGTTCAAATTGATTGCTTCTTCTGTACACTTAATTTGCACTTTCCTTATGTGTTAATTTACTATTTTCTCTCTTTTTATGAAACTTACTTTCTAATGTTCAAATCAACAGCATTTTTATATTTTTCTTCCTCATTTCTGACTCTTTTCGGCGTTCTTTCCTTCTTTTTTTCGTTACTGGGCAAATCAACAAATTAGTTTCTACTCTCTGCCCTTCTTTCTTTCTATTCTCTTTCTTTTCGAACTGTCCTTCTTTCTGAATTTTAGAGTTATTGTCCATATATTTCTTTTTATTCTATCCCTACTTTTTATTCTTTATAATTTTCCTCTTTCTTTACTTTTACATTTTTTTCAGCTTTTGCTTTTATTTACTTTACGTCTTGAGTAATTACTCCCTCACACGTTCTCTCTCTTTCTTTCTCTCTCTCTCTATCTCTCTCTCTCTCTCTCTCTATATATATATATATATATATATATATATATATATATATATATATCGTCTATTTTTATTTCTTAGTGACTTTATCATCTTTCTACGTGTATTTCTTTCTAGCTTTGTCTATCTCCACCTTTTATTCCCTTCAAACACTTACTTTATGTACTTTGTCAATCTAACTTCATGTCTTCATTACTTTCATGAATGCAAAATGTCCTAGTTGATTACTTCACGTCTTTGCTTACTCTTTCGCAATTTCTCAGAAAGATACAAAACAATTGTTTTTTTCTGTTTAAGTGTTTCATCTTCGTAAGCCGCATCTATATCTTCTACATCTCAATTATTTTACGCATTATCCCATCGCCTCTAGCCTCTCACTTATTCATTTCACGTGCCCTTTTTGTGTGTGAGTGGAACATCCTCTATTTTTGTCTACGCCCTACTCTGATTGATGGAGACATCTACAGCCGAAATGTTCCTACAAGAACAAAAACTAAAACAGCTATATCACACCGATACTTTTAGGCAAGCTCTTGTACGCACACCAAAACATAAAATATAACTAAAATGTCCTCACGCAAGCCTCCCCATCAGCTTTCTATTACTACCACCGATATCCACGCGCAAAGCACGCGCGTGGCAACATTACCATAACGCTTACCCAAAGAGGAAAAAGATAGATTCGTGATCTGCTGGCATACCCAAGCTGTAAGCGCTATACAGATTCCATGTTTTGAAAGCCTCGAGACAAATAACTAACTTCTCAGCCATCAGTCTCCCGTACGGTAATTACTTCATAGGCTGTATTACAAGTTCGTCGTTCATAACCATTTGTTTTTAACACGTGTTGCTGTACTGTACACACGCTGTTATTTGTTCACGGTTATTTTGAAAAGTTAATTTGAAATTTGTTTCACTATTTGTTGTTGAAGATACGCTGTTTTGTTTTGGTATTGAAACATAAATAGGCGAGGCATTTACTCTAGAACAATGTTTCCCAAAGGGAAGGTTCGCAGTCCGCAAAGGTCGTCAAGAAATTGAACACATAAATGAAAATGTTTCGGTCTAGGACGATCTTTAGAAAACATGATTATATCGATAAAAACATGATATCCGTCATAATTTTCATTTAACAACGGGTGGAACTAGTTCAATACTTATATGTTTAGAATATTAAAAGCAGTTTACGAGTGTCAATAAATAACATTACATAATAATTTGAGCAAGGAACTCTGCTTAAATGGATGAATCTCTACAGGTTTGTCACAGTGGACGTTTGACAGACATTTGTTGAATTGCACTTTGTTTCAAAACTAATTACGTCAAAGTTTTTGTTCAATTCCATTGAAATAGAAACCCAACATTCACACTGTGGGGCGAATGCAGCAGCAAGTGACCTTTATTGTATAGGCTAGGATTTTATTTTTGTTACCGACAGAGAGACCACTTGTCTTACTCGAGTTTTGAACGCTTGTGCCCCTGATCAAGTTCCTGGTCTCCTAATCGTCCGGCCACATGATCCTGAGTTCTTTAACACCTGGTAAACAATTGTCCCCATGTTCTTATTCTTATTTTCAGTCTTATTTTTAGTATTATTTTCTTCTTTTTCTCACTCACCATTGTTGTATTTTGTATGTACGCGAATTCCATTCCGCTGGATAAAGATATACAGGATGGAGAGCACTTCAAGTTCCCTGAGTAGCTTCATGTGACGTTTCTTCTCAGGGAGCAGTGCTCAGTACCCAGTTGACTAACCGTTTTGTAGGATGTGTTCACATGTCCCCACGTACACATGGTGATGGGGCCGGTTTGAATCTATCTAAGTGACTTTTCAATGTGATATCTCTTCTTTTCATAAGATACAGAATTACCTGCTCAGTTCAATGAAGTCAGTGATAGTTGTCTTTCGTTTAGACGACGTTTCTTTTAGCGTGGATACAAATCTTCTTTTCCTGGAAGGTAATTATTTGTTATTGTTGTTCTTGTGTTCTTCCATTGTTTTCCTAATTTGTATTTTCTCCCACTTGTAAGTCCCTGTAGCACTGCCATTCTTTTGGCTTTTAGTTCGCATACGGTTTTTAACATCTGGTAGTTATCATTCTTGAGGGCTTGCAGATCTGACATTGCATATGTAAGGAACATAAATTTCTGACCTTGGGGTTTGCTGTGTTGTTTATTAATTTTGCAGCAATGCTTAGTGCCTGAATATCAGCAGAGTGCTTCCAACAGAAGGTCCCAGTGGCTGAACTAGAGGTTGTTTTTGTTCTTCTCCTGAGCTAATGAATTATTCTCGCTTGTACTGCTATGTCACACATAGTCACACGAGCTCAGCTTCTAAATCAGAGAAGAATGAAGGGACAGGAATTTATGTTGTCAACCTAGATCAAGAAAGCGAAACCACTAGTGAATTCACTTGAAATTATGTTAAATTTTCTCAGCTAAGAATTACTGCTAATTAAATAAACAGCACAACAAGCAAATGTCGCAAGATGGTGTTCCTCACAGATGCACTATCAGTTCTGCAACCCCTCAAGAGCAACAAATTGTCAAGCTTGGGAAAGCCTTTCGCGAACTTAAAGCAAAAAGTAGGTTAGTGTTACAGTGAAAACCATCACATTGTGACATACCAGGAAACTTGAGGTCAGAAAAGGTAGCAAAATGTGGGAGCATCGAACAATGAACAACTACTTTTACACAAGGAAAGGCGATCAAGAGAGAGACAACTATCACTACTTTCATCAAGCGGAGAAGGTGAACCTGTTTCATTTGAGAACAGACATTTACAAATATAGTAACCACGCGCGCAGATTAGAATTGAACCAACCACCTATGTCTATATGCGGATAAGCAGCTCATCCAGTCGAACATGCCATACAGGACTGCTAATTGCTAATGCGTTTACGCACTGGGCATTAGTCCACGGAAACGAACTTCCATACAAAGCTAGTTCATGGAGACGGACCTCCATACACCACGGCAGACGAATCTCTCTGCAAAACTATTCCTCGGAGACGAATCTCTCTACACTTCTAGTCGACGGAGACGAACATCATACAAAATTCCACAGAGACGAACATCCCTACACAACTGATCTACGGAGACGAACACCCCTACACAACTAATCCACTGAGACGAACATCCCTACACAACTAATCAACGGAGACGATCATCCCTACAAAATTAATCCACGGAGACGATCATCCCTACAAAATTAATCCACGGAGACGAACATCCCTACAAAACTTAAAATTTGCTAAATTGGAACATCCACTGCTTCGAGCCTTTAATAACTCGTTTCTAGAGAGATGAGCGCCTTTTTGCAATTGCTGACTGCTGCCTTTGTTCGATCTGTCGGTGCTGGCTGTCTGATCGCCAACAGGAAAGAAAAACTAAAAATACATAATTCATTTAACAGTATTACCTTTTACGTGTAAATTAGTAATGTACTTTTAAGTAGGTTATAATTGGTCCCTGATGAAGCCTTTTTGTCATAAATGGAGGTTACTGTTACATGTACTCTTGTTCAACCTGACTCATTATATTATGTTATCTTATAATGAACTTTTGAATTTTAGCATTATTGATTCATTATTGATGAGTTCTCTAATAGAACCAAACCTGGATAGAAATTTACCGCTTAAAGGAATAGGCGAGTGGGAAGACCAACAAACATACGGAGAACAGCAGTAGAAGGGGGAGCTCGAACGTAATCAATGGATAGACATCGTTACAGCCCTTTGTTT
Source organism: Ariolimax columbianus (assembly GCA_036924085.1). Lineage (NCBI taxonomy): Eukaryota > Metazoa > Mollusca > Gastropoda > Stylommatophora > Arionidae > Ariolimax > Ariolimax columbianus. The sequence goes on along the minus strand of JAVGWX010000002.1, from coordinate 150,169,138 downwards.
CAAGTAAACCAATAAGGAACAATGTAAGTCTCTCTTGCAGAGTTACCAACTCATAATATGATAGGATTGCCTCGAAGTCCTGCACCTCATTTCCTTATGTATCGATTTTAATTTTCCCAATATGTTTCTCTTCTTTCTTCTTATTTTTCCTTCTTCCTTTTTTTCATCATTGTCTTGTTGTTGCTCTTCTTATGCAGCTCATTTCCTTCTCTGTGTGTTTCTTTTCATTTTCTTCTGTGTCTTTGTATTGTTTTCTGTTAGTTAGTGCTTGTATCTATTCTTCTTATTAATGTTTTCCTTTTCTACTTCTTCTTTTTCCTCATCCTTATTACTATTCGGGGAGCCGCGTAGCGCAGTGGTTAGCTCGCTGGCTTCGCATCTGAGTGGTCCTGGGTTCATTTCCCAGTTAAGGCGGTAATGTTTTTTTCAGACCGCAATGGCTCCCGGGTCGACCCAGCCTTAAATGGGTACCGGTTCAGTCCGGGAAGTAAAAGCGGCGAGGGAGAGGAGATGGCTACCGCCCTCATAAAGCCGAGCCTTTGAAATGTGAGATCGCTAACACCTCACACCCCTACGGCAGTAATGCTATGGGATACTTTACTTTACTTACTATTACTATTCTCATACATACTCCTTTTTCGTTCATTCTTTTTATTATTATTCATTTATTTATTTTTTATTATTTATTTATCATTCCTTTTTTATCTTCATTTCTTAATTTTTCTTCTCATCTGTTACTATTTCTCCAGTTTTCTAATACTTCAACAATTAATGTTATTACTATTAGTATTACTATAACTGCTTTTACTATGACTACAACTGCTACACCTATTACTATTGCAAATGCAACTATTAATTTGCTGCCATCACCGCTTTGACTACTACTGATGTTGCTACTACTACTAATACTGCCACTACAACTACAACTAAAGTACTGATGTTACTATCACACATGCATCTACTATTGCTACTACAACAACTACTACTGCTACTACTACTACTACTACTACTACTACTACTACTACTGCTACTACTACTGCTACTTCCACTGATGCTACTACCACTAGTACTGCTAATACTGTTGATAATGCTACTAATACTATTGTTGCTACTACTACAACAACAACAACTACTATCATTACTTTGTATTTCTACAACTGCTACAACCGCAATAGCAACAACTACGAGTACCATTACTACTACTATTAACACTAATAAAACAGCTACTAGTATAACCACTACTACTTCTATTTTAGTACTGCTTCTGTTACTACTATCTCTACTATTACAATACTACTATTACTATTACTGCTACTGTCACTACTAGTTCCCCCACCACTACGATTACTACTACTTCTGCTGCTACTACAATTACTACTACTACTTATATTATTACAATACTACTACTAGTACTATTTCAGTACTTCTACTGTTAACAATACTACTATTACAATACTACTACTATTACTACTACTATCATCACCCTACTAGTACTACTACTAATGCAACTACTACTATACTATTACTCATACAACTACCACTTTCTTCTACCTATTCGTTTCTTTTAACCTCCCCCCCCCCCCCCCCCCCATCCCCTCTGTAACCTTGGAGGCTGCTATGACATCACTTCTCACCCTGATTTGAAGTGTCTGCTCCTGCCTCTCTATCGCCTCTATTATTGCCTCTACCAACATTTTCTCTGTCCAATTCTGAATACTGTCTTTCCAAGATACAGTACCTTCCCCCTTGCCCAGACCGTTTCCTGTTTGCTCCTGTAACCTACCTAATGGAACAATTTCAGGAGAATGTTACATTAAATATCGGGCAGAGTCCCTAAGATAACATCAACGTCACACTTCTTGGCTGTTCTGTCTTCTTTATTTTTCTGCTGACAAGGCGTGACTGCTCGAAACATGGCATTTAGAATTGAGAAGAAAAGCTATTTGGATATTTGTATTGAACTGTCAAAGGGTTGGCTCCAGTCTGCGTGCTACGCCGTCTATTTATTATTGTTCTGGGATATTGTTACTGTAAAACTCGTATTTTTCGGAGCATAAAACACAGTGTGTTGATGAAATAAAAATAAACAGAAATTGAACCAAAAGCTACCTTTGTTATGGGTACCTTACATGATTCTGTGAGGATATGTATGTGGGACAGAGAGAGAGGAGATGTGTAACAGAGAGTGAGGAAATGTATGTGGGACGGGGAGTGAGGAGATGTATGTGGGACGGGGAGTGAGGAGGTTATGTGGGACAGATGGGAGGAGATGTAAGTGGGGCAGAGAGTTGGGAGATGTTGGACAGAGAGTGAGGAGATGTATGTGGGACAGAGAGTGGGGAGATGTTGGACAGAGAGTGAGGAGATGTATGTGGGACAGAGAGTGGGGAGATGTTGGACAGAGACTGAGGAGATGTATGTGGGACAGAGAGTGGGGAGATGTTGGACAGAGAGTGAGGAGATGTATGTGGGACAGAGAGTGGGGAGATGTTGGACAGAGAGTGAGGAGATGTATGTGAGACAGATGGGAGGAGATGTTTGTAGAACAGATGAGAGGATATGTGGGTGGGGCAGATGGGAAGAGATGTATGTGGGACAGAGAGTGAGGAGATGTATGTAGGACAGAGAATGGAGAGATGTATGAAGGACAGAGAGTGGGGAGATGTATGTAGGACAGAGAGTAAGGAGATATATATAGGACATAGAGGAGATGTATGTGGGAGTGATGGTAGGAGATGTATGTGGGACAGAAAGTGGGGATATGTATGTGGGACAGAGAGTTAGAAGATGTATGTGGCACAGAGAGTGATGAAATCTATGTGGGACAGAGAGTGAGGAGATTATGTTGGACAGAGAGTGAGGAAATGTATTTGGGGGAAGAGAGTGAAGAGATGTATGTGGGACAAAGAGTAGGGTGATGTGTGTGGGACAGAGAGTGAGGAAATGTATGTGGGGAAAAAATGAAGAGATGTAAGAAGGATAAAGAGTTGGGAGATGTGTGAAAAACAGAGAGTGAGGAGATGTATGTGGGACAGAGAGTAGGGAGATGTATGTGGGACAGAGAGTGAAGAGATGTATGTCCCTGCCAACTGTATTGTGTTTGGGTAGTAGCTTTTCCCTGCCAACTGTACTGTGTTTGGGTAGTAGCTTGTCCCTGCCAGCTGTAATATGTTTGGGTAGTAGCTTGTCCCTGCCAGCTGTAATGTGTTTGGGTAGTAGCTTGTCCCTGCCAGCTGTAATATGTTTGGGTAGTAGCTTGTCCCTGCCAGCTGTAATGTGTTTGAGTAGTAGCTTGTCCCTGTCAAGTGTATTATGTTTGAGTATCAGCTGGCACCTGACCATTTGGGTAAGCTAAGCTAGACCCATTCCTAGTAAAACCTTAGTTGTCAATTTAAGTAAGAGTTCATATGATGAAGCAGGAGGCACACTAGCTCGGCTGTGCTAAGTGAACCAGGTGCAATTAATCCGGCTCTGGTCTGAGTCCTATATATATATATATATATATATTCCCTCTACGATAAGGACTCCACACCTGTGCACAGTGCTCCAATCTAGGTCTAACTAATGCTTTATACAATTTGATTATCACTTTCATGCTTCTATGTTTAATTAGCAAGTTGTCAATTAGCACCGGGAGATTGACAGAGTGACCATTAGCCATGGCAGTCGATAGGATTTTAAAGTACAGGGGCTGAGAAAGAGTGACTGCTGATCAGTCACCGCAGAATGAGCAGAGTATTTCGTGACCTCCGCCATCTTTGTTTAGGCGAAGCTAAAGGGGCTGTAAAGGTTCGGAACACTGGACAGAGAAGTAGAGCTTGGCAGCGCAGTTATCTCACTACATATCAGAGGCAATTGCACTACTGCATATTGGTACGAATAGTAGATTATCTGTAAAGCGATTCGAAAAGAAAATGTGCTCACTTCGAGGAAGTAGGTCGAATAAGGTCAGATGAACCCTGGGATGATATCCCAAGTCTTGCTCGATTAGAGTCAGGAGAGCTATGAGGCGATATCCCAAGTCTTGCTCGATTAGAGTCAGTAGAGCTATGAGGCGATATCCCAAGTCTTGCTAGATTAGAGTCAGTAGAGCTATGAGGCGATATCCCAAGTCTTGCTAGATTAGAGTCAGTAGAGCTATGAGGCGATATCCCAAGTCTTGCTCGATTAGAGTCAGTAGAGCTATGAGGCGATATCCCAAGTCTTGCTCGATTAGAGTCAGTAGAGCTATGAGGCGATATCCCAAGTCTTGCTCGATTAGAGTCAGTAGAGCTATGAGGCGATATCCCAAGTCTTGCTCGATTAGAGTCAGGAGAGCTATGAGGCGATATCCCAAGTCTTGCTCGATTAGAGTCAGTAAAGCTATGAGGCGATATCCCAAGTCTTGCTCGATTAGAGTCAGGAGAGCTATGAGGCGATATCCCAAGTCTTGCTCGATTAGAGTCAGGAGAGCTATGAGGCGATATCCCAAGTCTTGCTCGATTAGAGTCAGTAGAGCTATGAGGCGATATCCCAAGTCTTGCTCGATTAGAGTCAGTAGAGCTATGAGGCGATATCCCAAGTCTTGCTCGATTAGAGTCAGGAGAGCTATGAGGTGATATCCCAAGTCTTGCTCGATTAGAGTCAGGAGAGCTATGAGGTGATATCCCAAGTCTTGCTCGATTAGAGTCAGGAGAGCTATGAGGTGATATCCCAAGTCTTGCTCGATTAGAGTCAGGAGAGCTATGAGGTGATATCCCAAGTCTTGCTCGATTAGAGTCAGTAGAGCTATGAGGTGATATCCCAAGTCTTGTTTGATGAGGGTCAGAGAACTCTGCAGTGCTATCCTAAGTCTTGTTCGATTTGGTTCAGGAAAACCCCGGGATAGAAATCCACAGGGAACACATTCTCTCAGAACGGGTTAACATGAGCACCAAAGGGACCAGATCCCACACTTTTGGGAATCATATTTGGTCCAAGTGTGAGTTGTACCTTAAAACTCTTCCGGGAGCTCATTCTAAATTCATATGTGTGTTTTACAGAATAGTTCAGTCAACCAGAGAGCGGTCGATTCATCACAACACCGACGGCCTGGGACGAACAACAGAGACAACTAGTCAGCCATTAATTGGTAACATGATTTGTATAAAGATTAGTGAATTATGTAAGTAAGATAGAAGACTGAGAATCTGGATAAATTAATTTAAGAGGTTCTAGCAAGAGATTATGCTTAAATTCTCTGTTTGATATGATTAGATTAGTTAGTTGCTTTTTGATATTTGTGTAACAATAACTGTTTGTAATAAATCAATTATCTTATTTTAATTATTCACATAAGTTTTAGTGTTTTCCTATATTGATGTTATTATGTCGTTATTGTGAGTAAAATACGACAGAAAAAACCAGGACATATCCAGATAAACGGATCAAATCCTAGCTCTGTCACAATAGTTAATATGAGACGATGCAGATGTATACTATAGGATAATGATAGCTGATATGTGAAACTGGAGATTTGTTAAATGGAGATTACAGTGACATACGTTTATGTCATAATTAGCAAATCATTTATTCAAGCATATAAGCTTATTGATCAGTTGACCCTGTGGTCTCGAGGTAAAGTGATCGCCTCAGGCGCTAGAGATCGCGGGTTCAAATCACGGTGGAGTCAGGAATTTTTTCACGTGGATCATCCGTTAAGAATTGCCCCTGATCTATGAGTAGTGAGATCATATACCCGCGTCCAGTGGTGCGCACGTTAAAAATCCCTTGACAATTGAAAATCGAAAAGAGTAGGCTGCTGCTCGGGGAAAATTAAAATTTAAAATATACTCAAATTATTCTAGGAATTCTCGCCTCGCAGAGAATATGTCGCAAACATGTGATTGTGTGGCTATGACATAAGGTCTCGGCTTTGTGGTTAGCAGAGTGGCATAGATGGCGCCTGACATGCTGTGGATCTATCTTGCTCTAATTTACGCTTCCACCACCACCAGTCTCAATAATAGACGATATTCCAGCGGCTACCGAACCGTTAGGTTGGTAATAGATATTGGGATTGGCCTGGAAAGTCATCGGCGGATTTTCGCTTGCCAAAAAATATGAAGCAAAGGATTTCACACATCTCGACGTCTAACGATACTTGTGGACCGAAGAGAGATCGAGATAGATCAATCGATTTTGCGGACAGAACAAAATCAACAAAATTGTTGTGTTCAAGCCACTTTACTAGAACTTCAGCACTGCACATATTGGTATTATACATTAATAAAACATTTGAAAAATGTCGGTGATTTCCATGAAATCTCTTTTACGAAGAATGATAATCTCAAGTTGAAGGTCATGACTAGCCTGGAAGACTAGCACTGCCACAGTTACACGCATCCCCTCCCAGCTGAATGGAGCACAAGATGTCGCAGATGTCGTCTGTTACCATGGCAGGTCCAACTGTTGAAGCTACTATTCGACTTGGTGCTCTTCGTGGACCTCCTTCTGAGTTGTTTGATGGAGACACTTTGAACAGAAAACAAAGAGACAGAAGTTATTCCAAATGGTAAACATAAACAGGTTGTTTTTTTTCGAAACTCCTGAAGCTGAGGTGTTTACTGTTAGGAAATATTCTCTGCTATGGTACTTACAGAAGCTATTCTTACATCGCGTGTTGTCATTGAAGAATCTGAGACTGGGTCTTTTTCGCTGTAATGCAATTCAAGATTTCTCATCAGGCACATAACATGTATCAAAGCATCTATAGCCCACCTCATTGGTGTTATTTCTGTAATATAGCAAGAACACTGGGTAGACGTAATGTAAGGCATGATCAGCATGTTTCACCTGACCCATGACGTAATGTAAGGCGTTCGTCAGAGCCTAACCCATGACGTGATGTAAGGTCTTGATCAGCATGTTTCACCTGACCCATGACGTATTGTAAGGAGTTCGTCAGAGCCTGACCAATGACGTGATATAAGCCTTTGTAAGTAGGTTTCACCTGACCGGTGATGTGATGTAAGATCTTCGTCAGTATGTTTCACCCGACCCATGACATCCTGAGACTGGTGGTAAGGTTGTCTGAGCATGTGTCTCCATTTGACCCTTTTCTTTAGTTGATCAGTCCAGAGACTGGTTGTAAGGTTGTCTGAGCATGTGTCTCCATTTGACCCTATTCTTTAGTTGATCAGTCCAGAGACTGGTTGTAAGGTTGTCTGAGCATGTGTCCCCATTAGACCCTATAATCTAGTTGATCAGTCCTGAGACTGGCTGTAAGGTTGTCTGACCATCTCTCTCAATTTCACCCTATCCTCTGGTTGATCAGTCCTGAGACTGGTTTTATGGTTGTCTGAACATGTCTTTCCATTTGCTACAATCATTTCCATCTACTCATTTCAGAGTAAGTTCGTACTTAGAAATGTATGCATACCTGAGACGTAAAGGTAAGTCTTCGTCGCCCCCTTCCACTTTACCATGAATCTTGGCCATCTAACGTCTTCTGTGGAAGACTGAATTGTCGATTATTGTGATCCATTCAACGCAATCGTCTTTTCTGTATCATTTACAATATATGTCTTAGTGCGCCTACTTCAGTGAGTACATTGTCATTTGATCTTCTTTCTGTTCAACCCACTCTTTCCATGTTATGGTAGCATTACATTTAAAACACTTCCAAATCTTGTTTATCCTTCTTTGCTAAAAATCCACGTTTCAGTCCCATACACTGTAATTGGTCATATATGAGTGACGATTATTCTTTTTCTCAGTTCTATCCAGATATTCTTTGAGGTTAGCAATTTCTGTTTTTCTCTGAAGCCTTTTTTTTGCCAGTGCTATCCTTGTCTTAATGTATGTCTCATTACGACCGTCTTCTGCTATGGTTTGCCCTAAATATGCCCACTTCTGTACTTGTATATGACGATATTTTTCAAGTACAGAAAACGAGGGCAACCTACCACACTGTATAACATCAAAGAAACTTATAACAGCAAAACAGGTGACGGTTGTAAGAAGCTACGTTCTGCAAACAACATGCTAGTTAATGTTTTTTCTTTTTCATTTTTTTCTTATATGGGTCAACATTGATAACCTTAAATATTGGAAAATAAATTAAAGTGCCCCTTTCGCCATGCGACGGGTCAAATATAATTTTTTTTCTTGAGGCTAGGGAGATATATGTAACAGAGTTACAGGGGTACAACAAGCCAAAGCCAGGGAAGCCCTGACAATACCATTCGTGGTACCCAAAGATAACTTGAGAACCCGGCCCGAGAGTTTCAGTTCATTGAACGAGACATGGTCCTCAACTATCAAACAATGCAAGTTTGGGGCCGGCCGACCAATGTAGGTCGAATTCTCACGGTTTGAACTGAGAATCCCCGTCAACAAGCGGTCAGTCAGTGTTTGGAAGATAAGGAAGCCTTTCTTTGGGACACGCGAGTTCAAATAAAGTTGGTGGGAAATGAACTCAAGAAAGCTAAGTCATTATCGAAAAGCGGGAAAAACTTAGCATATAAACGGGAGTTAGACCGTATAGTAGACAGATCAGAAGCAGCAGGCAAGGGTGTCCTACCAGACAATGTAGTGAATAGCACTTAGTCAAGAACAAGTAAACAGTTAAAAGCTACAGAACTTAGCCAGTGAGTGACAATAGTAGAGTCAAAGAGTTAGAAGCCACCGAAGCAGACCAACGCGGAAATGCAACAAGAGACCACACACATGTAAGAATCCGTCTGTGTGTGATGTTCTGTTCAAGTCGTCGTCGCTAAACATCTTACTCGAGTGACCTGACTTCATTCTCGTCAGACGGAGACGTGTTGCTACAACACGAAGCTGTAGTCCTAAGACGACCGTTGTGATTTGTGGGTTTTCCTCGTCCTGACAACCACAGTAACACAACCACTGTCGTCTGTCATAGAAGGGAGCACAGCCGCAGACACGAGCACAGCCGCAGATACGAGCACAGATGCAGACAGAGCACAGATGCAGTCACCGACTGCCTTACGAGAGACGAGACAAGAGGTCCAGTAAACATCACATTTTAGTAAGCTGAGAGGACAGATAGATGAGGACTGAGAAATTGTCGATAGACATCCATTATATCAACGCACAGAGATAGACAGTGAATAGAACAATTGCTAGATTCCGACCACGTAATGAGAACCCTGGGTAAAGTTTAGTACTAGAGTAAGACCTGTGCCTCTTGCACGAACCTTTAGAAGTAATCTTAGTCAGTTCGAGAAGTGATCATAACCAGTCATTTGAGAGACATTAGAATTAGCTAAATAATTGAAGAACAGTGTAATAGGATAGAATGAGTATAGTGATTTGATAGATGTGCATATTGTTTTACTTGTGTGAAAAATACATGCTTTGTTTAATTTGTGTTATAAGAATTTGTTGGTTTTTAATTTAGAGAGTTAAGGAGTGATAGAGGTAATGAAGATTGGGATAGAGGATACGTTAACCCTGCTATACACTCGGCCACTTTGAACAATAGGAGCTAAACTATTTATATAACTATTTTTTAAGCTGTCACTGCGGCCTATATTTACTTTGCTGAGATCCACCTAGAGAATGTATAAGGCAAAAGAATAAATGTCGTTTGACCTTGCAATCGCCGCGTACTGTAAAGGCTATGTGTTAATTTACTTCTATTGGATAAAACCTATGCCTTACAGATGCTTTGATCGCGAGTTCTCGTAGACAGAAGATCAACTCGGCCAGTTTTTTTTATTAAACTCAACATAAACATTCAAGAAGTAGACTTACGCTGTTGGTGGCATTCACATAGGAGATGTATCATGATCATTGTGTCATCGGTTTTTTGGTGGAGTTCATGGGTGGCACATACAGTCTGGCAGTAGGTTGGGTGTGACATGATCTGGTACACTAGGCTGGACATAAGTAGCACGTGGTAAATGTACAGATGCATTCTGGGAAGGAGAATAATTTAGGATTTGTGGATAGATGGATGTTTGGGTTAGATGGATTATGATTGGATGGGTGGATTTATTTATGGATGTATGGATGTTTAGTTTGGTTGTTGGGCGATTGGATAGATGTGTTCATGGATGAATGTGTTCATAGATGGATGTGTTGATGGATTGATCTGTTGACGGATGCATGTGCTGGAGAATTGTTGGGTTAATAGATGAATGGGTTAGTGGATATAGGGATTGTTTGGTATGTTTTTGGTTAAAACTTTTGAAGAATTGGGTTGTTTGTGCATGACTGGATCGGTTGATATGTAGGTTAACGAATGGGTGTGTGAGAGTATTGTTTTACTGATTATTGGGTGAGGGGTAGTGTGGATGAATGTGTGGATGCATGGACAGCTGTACAAAAAATGAAGGGAAGGAATATTCATCACTCCGTCGTGTTATCAGTCTAATTATGTATATATTACACGGAAATGTACATAGTCATACACATCCATCACATAGATGCAAAAATAGATACATAGAGCGCTAGACAATAAGAGACAAGTCAGCAGATAGACTAGACTATCGTGTATATAGTTTGTTTCCCATTGTGATAGACACTCGCTTTGCTGTAAGCAGATAACAAGAATGAAAAGCACAGAAAGAAAATAAAGATCCTAAATATAATAACAGTGGACAGGTTAGATAAAAGGTGAATTACAGACCGATATAGATGATCAAAGATCAGCTACTAGTTTCTCATCGACACGACAAATCCTGAGCGCCAGGTCGTTGGTGTGTCTGGTAATTTCATAATGACACGATACATTCTAAGAAACACACAATATACTAGCAGCCATTGAAAACTCATCACTTTATTTTATGAAAATTATTATCACTAGTACCCAGAGAGGCCTACTTACACAAACCCCGCAAGAGTGCATGTGATGAAGGTAACGCTGACCCATTTTCCCGTGCATGTCAGGCTTACTTCTCTTTTTACGTGTTCACATACCAAACAATAAATTTATAAATTCTGGTATTATAAAAGGTCAAGTCACGTTGAAGTTTGGCACACATTTTAGTCAAATTCCAGCGAGGAAAAGGCCATTATCTGTTTTATTTAAAGAGGGTGTTAATATTTTGGCCGTGCCTCGACTGTCGCTACCAGAGCGATTGTAAATTGTTGGTATGTTCAGGAGTAAAACGGCGACCAGAGAAGTTGCCAGACATTTTTATTGTGACCAGTCAACTTCAGGCTGAACCAGCTGTTTCGTTCGGGCGACAGGTACCACCAATGACCGTCCCAGACCTGGTCATCCTCATGCAACAACACAGCTCAAGATTGTCACATTCTGTTGATACATCTGCGAAACCGCTTCCAAACAACAACTCAAAGAAGCAGATCATGTACCTGGCGTGGTACAGCAGCTCAGACAAGCGGATCATGTATCTGGCACTGTACAGCAGCTCAGACAAGCAGATCATGTACCTGACGCTGTACAGCAGCTCAGACAAACAGAACATGTACCTGACGCTGTGAGACTTGTCAGCGCAGACTCTGTGTAACGGAGACTTTGCGCCGCTGATTTACAAAACAGACATCCCAACATTGGATGTATCCTTACTAGACGTCACCAGACCAACAGACTGGCATGAGCCCTACACAATATTCTTCGTCCAATGCTAGAATGTCGATAAACAATGTTCTCTGATCAAAGCCGGTTTAATGTCTCATTTGGTGATAGGAGGAATCTCGCCTGGCGTTGTCCAGGAGAAAGATATGTCGATGCCTGTGTAGTCCAGCATAACAGATGTGGAGTAGGAAGTGTACACGTGTGAGCTGAATACTCTAATGACCATCGTACCTCCCCTTCATATTTTCCAAGCTAACGTTACCGCTGACGTCTACGTTAATCAAGTACTGCGTCTCGCCGTAGTGCCCAACTTCCAGAATTACCTAGATCTGTAAATCGTTCAGCACAAAAACGCTAGGCCTCACATAGTTACCGTTACCAGGAATTTCTTATCCCAGCAAACTTTTCTTGTACTGGATTGGTCTACAATCTCTTTTGACATGAACCAGATTGGACACGTGCGGTCCTCCAGCATGACATCAACAATGTGAATGATTTGGAGTGGGCACTTTTCAATTTACCCCTAGTGTTGACAACTACTTAGGAGCCGTCTCTGAATTGTCTCATGTTTAAGAATACAACAGACGTTTGTAAGTAAATAGATCAAACAATGTAAAATTCGTAGGTTCACTAACTTTAAATTTAGTACAACTAGTTGCAGCTTATAAAATAAATCGATGCATTTTTAATGGCGCCTAGTATATCATATTTTCGAGCCATCATTTCCTCTCCTTTCTCCGACTTTCAAGGTCAGACTGCCGGAGTCAGACTAAGCAGATCGATAGCAAAAGGGAAAGGCCGTCGTCCATCGTAAAAGATGATTGTATAATTAATTTTGCTAGCGCTATTTTTTAGCAAGAATTAGCTGCGCTAGGTGACGACTATGAGATGCAGGGGACTCCGCATTAAGCACCCGTAAAAAAGTTGGCCGAGTCCGGAGTCGAACCCACACCACCTAATCACGAGGCCGACGGCTTAACCACTTCGCCACGGATCGATAACAAAGACACGAATATGTTGAACCTTGGAGATGGCGAGTTGTAAACAAAGAATCATTGTCCGTGGCAACGATAACAAAACAAGTATTTATGTGCTCTGGGGTAACATACATAACGAACAACAGACAATAAAGTTAGAAATGGGTAGCCAGGGATTCGAACGCTGGGCACCCAGATGACAGATGCGTTTTGCCACAAGAGAGAAATGAGTTGAGCGCTAGTCCATCATTTTTGATGATCGGAAAATTAGAAATTAATTGAGTCTATGATACGTAAAACTGCATTCAATGGAGATAATCGCCGGGCTGAGACAAGGGTATGTTGTCGCCATGACTCTTCAACACACATAACTGTAGATTAAAGCTGGAGATCAAAAGTGTGCATCTACCAAGAAATGACAAGGAAGAAAGAACGACTTGACGCCTTTGATCGACCATACCCTGATGTAAATTGTATACCTTGTCATGATTAAATCTAATACAAATGTACAGTTTAAACCGTGTTCATGCGTACATATTATTACGTACAAATATGTCTTAATATTGCTGCCAAGTGCGCATGTACCAGTATAAACGTGTGTAATATTTGTCAATTTCTTGCGGCTCTCGGACATCTGAAGTTTGTGACATGTGCAAGTTATGTTCAGAAAGTGCAGTCACTCCTGAACTGCGAGATGGCACTTTACAGATTATATTTCTGATAACTTTTAAATGCTTGTTATTTTTTTTAAAAGCCAGGGAACTTCAATTTTTCTTATTCCTTATTATCTCTAATGAATAGTACACCCGGCAGTCAGCAGAGACTTCACGTGCTTTTGCATTGGTGGTTTTTGTAGCAAATTGTTTTACATAATGAAGCTGCTAGCTACAAGTGCATGCCAACAACGTTTAGTTTAAGAATAAAGATAGTGGCAGGGTCTTCAACTCTTAGTTGGCTAATAGATACATCATTCAGCTTAAGTGCCATCTCTGCATTTAAGGTCGGTTGCAATGGATCTCCAGTGTACTCTCTCTCTCTCTTGTTGTAATGGTGCAATCTGAGAGGCTTTTAATAGTCCATCCCCTGATGTTTTCCACCCACTAAAAACTTTGTCTGTCTCTTATACGACTGCCTTCCACCCTACCCTCCAGAATGGTCTTCAACAAGGCGGTATGTCTTGTTAAATGACCAAAAAATGTAATTGTCTAACCCTCATTTGGCTCATTCATTCTCGTCCCCCATTTCCCCCCTCCCCCCTTCTCATCTTTTTCAATACCTCGAAATTTGTTTTCTTCTCTTTCCAAGAAATGTGGCCCAATCTTCTATATACACACATTTTTAAGACTTCAATTCTCTTTTCCAACCTTTAATTCATTGTCTTTGTTTCTGCACCATAAAGTAGTGGCAAGATTACATAACACCTTAGAATTCTCATTTTCAAATTCTGATTTATCTGTTTAGATGTCAGTATGTATCGCATGTTGTCGAATACCATCTGGTTCATACCTATCCTTTTTCTGATTTCTTTTTCACGGCTGCTTTTCTCCGTTTTTATATGAATGACCTAGATAGGAGAAACTCTGTACCTGTTCCAGTAGTTGATCTTTTTTTTTTATCTTCATACCTCACTACTGAGTGCAGTAATCGTCTCTTTCCTTTAGAAAGCACTGATGGACTGGCTATGGACATAGAAGCGTGAAACCGTTGAGATCGTGTGTGTATCTACTGCTTTCGCCAGGGACAGAAGACACTGAATTCGATGAACTGGAAGTGCACTGATTGCAATTTTGGAATAAGACGTGGCTTAAGCATAGAAGGAAGCATGATAGGACGAGCAGGAGTGTGTACAACCAGCGAGCTACTAACCCCATCATTATCTACATTCTTCGACATTTGCTGCATATGACTGAGTACCTTTGAATCTGCCCTGGGTGCCTTAACAGAACAAAACAGAACACTGCAGTCGGTGATGAGAAATTAAAATTATCATTCTACTAGGTTTCAGCTATTTCAGTGAGGTTGGGTGGATGAAAGATTCCCGTCCTACCAATAAGTCAGGTACCAATTTACAGATATGCAAACTGACGGATGTTGATACCAGGGCGCAAACCCAGCACCTTTGTCGTGAGAAATAAACGCTCCACCTCAGTACTATCCAGACAAAAGGACATACGTTACATCTTTGAATATCCAGACAAAAAGACATCTTTCAAAGATTGAACGGGAAAAGGACAGAGATAAAATACAGGTAAGGTGAGTGAACAAGCCTAGGTAGCAATAAAAATGTCAAATTCAATGTAAGGTATGATAAAAAGAAATATTAAACATAGGAACAAGAAAGTGATAGTCAAACCGTATAAAGCATTAGTTAGACCTAGATTGGAATACTGTGTACAGTTGTGAAGTAGAGGAGATATAAACATGCTGGAAAGGATACAACGCAGAGCTACAAAACAGTTGATGGATTTCAGAATTTAAGATATGAGAAGAAACTAAACAAATCGGCTTACTGTGTCTAGAAAAGAGAAGAATCAAAGATGATATAATTCAGGTTTATAAGATAATCGAGGAAATAATAAATTAGATTATAACAAGTTGTTTTTTTTTCAAAACGGGACAAGCGGGCACAGCCATAAATTAATTAAAGAAAGGTCCAGATTAGATACCGAGAAATATTTTTTTTTAAATCAGAGTATTGAATGCTTGGAATGCATTGACACATGAAATAGCATAGGCAGAGTCAATTTATGCTTTCGAGAATAGATTGGATGCCGTAGCATTACTGCCGTAGGGGTGTGAGGTGTTAGCGATCTCACATTTCAAAGGCTCGGCTATATGAGGGCGGTAGTCATCTCCTCTCCCTCGCCGCTTTTACTTCCCGGACTGAACCGGTACCCATTTAAGGCTGGGTCGACCCTGGCGCCATTGCGGTCTGAAAAAAACATTACCGCCTTAACTGGGGAATGAACCCAGGACCACTCAGATGCGAAGCCAGTGCGCTAACCACTGCGCTACGCGGCTCCAAGATTGGATGTACATAGTTATTATTAGATCAAGTGAATGTAAAAGAAATTGGTTGTATACAGACTCTTCAGAGTCTCGTAAAACAGTATAAATATGTTAAGTTAAGTTATTAGAACTATAGTCCTACAGAATATACTAGACAAACAAATTATATATGCACCTCAATTTGAGACAACTGTTCCAAGTCTAAGTGACAGTCGATTTGAGTGTATCCGCTGTTTTATGCTGCTCCTAAAACGACAAACAAGTAATAAAGAAGGAAACAATATTGGTATTCCTAGGTATCTTCAGGCAACCGCGGCTGTAAGCTCCGCTGGAAATATCATTTTGTGTTGTCAATTCATCAAATTGTTTTCTTTAAATGGCATCGATGTTATGAGTTGATCATATTTCAATATTATTGCATGAAGCTAAACGTGATGAGTTATATCACCTCACAGTTTCCGTGGTAGTGTGTTACAGATAAATAGTGCCCTTCCACAGATGTAACTGGTAGTCCGGATTGGAGTGTTAGAAGCTTCAATAAAACTAAGCCATAGCTTGTGTGAAGTGCGGTAGCAATTTCCCTTCCTCGCTGACTTTTCCTTCTCTAACCGCAAATCACGTATTAATTTGCAGCTGTATCGACTGGAGACGAGAGTTGTGGAAGTTCAACTGCATATCTTTTCTGTGAAAAGCGAGTGCTCTACCATTACACTTATCAGTCGCTCACAGTCGGTTACAGTGGCTCTTTTGGAATCCCGAGGTGGACTTCAGAAGGTGGGCTAGGGTATCCTGGCTATAGTTCAGTGCAGTACTCCTCGGCAAGCTCACCGATGTGGGGAACTGCAGCTTTGAATCCCACTTCCTGGACCAGACTGATGTTTCATAGCCTGTTTCCAGGATCACGAACGAGGGTGTGAGGTTGGCTCTTGGTCATTAGTTTCCCCTTGATCTTAGTTACTCTTTATGTCCCCTTGTCATTGAATTATCTGCTAACCATTATCATACAAGTTTCTACGGTACAATGTAGTTGCTTACAGGTATTTAAGGCTTCAGTAGTTATTATTCCAAAAATCGCATACCTTTCTTCATGGAAATCTGTCAAGGTTGGGATATAGATCATATTATACTTTTTGTCTCGTGTATCCACATGTTCTGTCCATCGCTATTGAATAACAATTGACGTCAAAGAAATGTTGCACATAAGAAAACACCATTTGTCCTCATCATGAAAACAGTTTCAGACCTCTGTGTTGCACATGTCATCAACCAACACACAAGTCCTCATACCCTGAGACATCCGCTAAAGCTCGTCCAACGCCTGCTAATGTCTCCTGTATGTTTGTCTTAACTGTATTCTCCTTCTACATTTTGGTTCCTCTCTACTTTTCCTATCTTGGTAATTCCAAAACAGACCTTTTAATGGAATGAGCTGCTTTCAATAATATGTTTCCTATCCAACAATAGCACCTTCTCCTCACCTCATATTCCACTTGTATCCATCTTGTGCCTTCCAACAGTTACATTTTAGTGATCTTATCATATCATTTCAACCCTTCTATTTTGCTCAAACATTAATTTAAGAAAAGCACATTTTGCTTATATTCAAAATTATTTAAGATAATTTTACAAATACCTTCTCTAGCCACGACAATCTCCTATATTCAGAATCTGAGCTTGAAAAACAAAGCTCGTGGCATTGCTTTATATAACATCTCTTATAAAATATGTGCGTGTTTATTAAATGTTACAGTAAAGATACGTGAAATCAAAGGGCAGAACACGCTGTCATTTCTTTGATTTAAGTTGATATATTTATGTGTTAGGGTGAATAAACTGTTTACATTTCTTATCTAACACTTGTCTTTACCGCAGGATATTGAGTAATAAACAAGTGGCGAATGTACATCAGGGGTCCTCAGCCAAAAGGGATTTCCGAAATGGACAACTGTAGCATTTAATTAGGGGAATTATGCTTCAGTTTAGCATGTTAAGAAATTAGATAAGAAAATTGTAAAAATGAATTTGATTAAAGTCATCAACATTTCTGCTGCTTTCAAATTTGTTAAACACTATCAAAATAATCCAAGTAAATCTTTAGGTACTAAAATAGAAATAATATACGATTTTCAATATTATTCACATATTATATGGAGGGAGGGTGTCCCTATAGTTAAGAGGGTAAAGCGTTCGCCTATTAATAATTGAACACGTGAGATGCCTAGTGTTCGAATACTGCAAGTTTCCTGCGTTCTCTAATCTCAAGGGTAGTTTGATGGACGTCTAGTCCTTTCGGAGATGGACGACGAATTAGGAAGTCCCGTTGACACTCTCTGCGCGTAAAGGAACCTTTGCCAGTTGGAAATCGAAAAGAACAGGCCAATAGCCGACGTGCTGGCAAACGTTACTCTAGATAACACATTCTGTATCTGAAATTAAATCAAGTTATCTTTGTGTTCTTTGGGTTGGTGAAAAGAAATATGGCCATTAAAGCACCAGATTACCTCTAGGTTTTGTATATATCTTTAAAAAAGGTTTTACACGATTGCATACACATATCATAAGAAAATAATGCTCATAACGGAAATGATTTACAGCGACGCCTTTTTACCTTTCGTTTGAAATGCGTTTCTGGAGCAAGGGTTCAACAACGGCTTGCTAGCATTGCTGTATTCCATTATCCTTGATGCCTTTTTTCAAGGGTAGTAATGTTCGGATGAAATTTTTCTCTATTTTTGTCACTGAAATCACAGCAATTAGCAATGAAGAAATTCACATGCGAGTGTAAAAAGTAATTTCAAGGACATGTTACACCTTCGTTTTTCGAAGCGCTACAACAGTGATTCTACAGGCTCTTGGTGATTGTCAGTTTGATTGTTTCCTACAAAGTTTATAACCACTTGCTGGAAAGGATTCCAAGCTAAACTTTTCATTTCCTTTGAGGATATCATCAAACCGATTATCTCAGAAGAGCTGATGTATCTGTGCACCGATGTTGTTGTTTTGGATCCAGCAGCATCCTGGCTCTTCCTTCGGCCTAATGCCATGTAATGGAATTTGCACGCGTTTATCATCTGTTGTCTAGTGCCATACAAAGTGTTCCATGTATCTGGCCGCGGAGAAAAAAGCATTTTACTAAAATCATTGAGCGCTGAGCACTCAAAGAGATTATGATCAACGGTTTCATATGGTGTGTACACAGCTGGCACTCAGGAGTATGTTGTGGTTGGATTCTGTTCAGGTGTTTGTTAAGTGGGATGTGCTGGGTGCTTAGTTGGAAAATGGTGCTCCGGTCTTTCCCTGTGAATTGATTTACACTGTCATTTGGACTAGGGCTTGCCATATGTCTGTAGATCTCTCTTCCCGTATTTCCCATCCTTTTTTTTTGGCTGTTCTTATGAGCTGTTTGTCTGTTGGTAAAGTTGTTGCTGTGTGTGGCTGTTTTTGTCTTGACCGCTCCTTTGCTAGTCTGTATGTCTTGTCCTTGCCAGGTGTTATTGAGTGTCAAGGGAACCACTCATAACTATTTTGAGAGCACTGGAAGTGATAATGTGGTCAATATCTAGAGATATAAGGTCACTGTGGACCGATAAATTCACCTCCCTTGACATGGGCCTCACTAAATCTTGGAAATGTATCACAAAGGTATACAATTGCAAGCCCATTTCAATCTTTGGCCTTTATAACATTTTTCATTAGGTCAAGGTTTCATGTGGGGGAGGAGGGAACAAGATCTTGTGGAATTATATAACACGCTCATTATTTGTTTCCCTTTTCAAGAGATTCTCGTTGGGTCCAATTCTTTTTCTTATAGTAGGAAGTCCCGTGACGGATGAACCCTAGACTAAGGAAACAGCCAAACTGTGTGTAACCCTGCTCTAGTACCATCAAGATAGCAATGACCTTCAGGTAACCACAGATCTGCTACTTATGCTTGTCTTTGTTGATGACGTGTGACAGTTGTTTTACGTTTCCTTCATGTGTACAGCATACCCGATTGGAACAGATGTTAAACCATTATAGAGCAGCACATGTGTTAAGCTAAAATTGATGGAATCGATCACAATAACATACGCATTCTCTTCGTGTAGATTCCATTGCTGCAGTCTGCTACCCCAGTAGCTCTGCTTCATTTGGTGGCAATTCACGATCTCTCACTAGATCATTCTATAAACCCGGGATAATTTTATGTGAAATCTTAAATAAGCATGACATCGGAATCTCTTGATGTAGATAATTTCACTTGTCCACTGACATTATTATCTTCTAAATCGTCCAGTGTAAGATTCTGGTGGGTCTGGGGCAGGAAGTCCTTCACCGTCAGGCACTAGTTGCATATCAGATGCAATATTCAGATAGGTCACATGCAGATTTTTCTTCTTAGAAATACCCCGTCGTCAAATTGGAGGAGCCATGCAAAAGTAACAATCAATAAGATGATTTGTCGGTTCCATTCACACTGCCAAACGCATCGATTGTTCTTTTCCCAACTTAACTGAACGTAGGTATACTGGTTTAGAAGACTCTACAGACTCTGTATACAACCAGTTTCTTGTATGGCGGCTTAACCGATGTGCGAGTCCATCTTAACAGACTCAAACACTAGACCTAAGTAGACCCGCAGTCAGTTATGCGTCACCTGTAACTGCTCTTCGTAAACCACCTGGAGGGGGGGAGGGGGAGGTACAAATAATAGGTAGATTTTATTTTAGCTAAAACTTTTGAATTTTATCCGACCAGTGGTCGTTAAGCCTACTCTTTTCGATTTCTAACAACCAATGGATTTTTAACATGCTCGACCCTGAAACGGGGATCCGATCTCACTACCCATAGATCAGGGGATTTTTTACTAGAAAGATCTACAGAGAAAAAAATCTCGGTCCCCACCGTGATTCGAACCAGCGACCTCCGGCACCCGAGACGGACAACTTAGTTCCAGAAAACTGAGTTCAACCAGCAACACAGATTCGTTGTACAGGTTTGACAACATATAAATGGGGACAGTACTGGTCCTGGTATAGGTTTGACAACATATAAATGGAGCCTAGTACTGGTCCTGGTACAGGTTTGACAAAATATGTATGGGGCCAGTACTGATCCTGGTACAGGCTTGACAACATATGAATGGGGCCTAGTACTGGTCCTTGTAATGGCTTGACAATATATGTATGGGGTCCAGTACTATTGCTTGAAATGACTTGACAACATATGATGGGTTCCGGTACTAGTCCTGGTACAGGCTTGACAACATATGATGGGGTCCGGTACTAGTCATGGTACAGGCTTGACAACATATGTATGGGGCCCAGTACCGATTGGGGCCTTCGGTTATCATGCCATGAGCATCCCACAAAATAAGGAGTAGTACAATCGTGTTAAGATGCCCACACCAGAGAGCGGAACGCGTTCTGGTAGGCCCTCAACAAGCAGAAATGACGAAGGTATTGACCAAGTACTTCTTCTTCTTCTCGTTTGGTTTCGTATGCTCGTTTTATGCCACCAGATGGGCTGCCTCCATGAAGTGACACGTCAGTCGCAGGTCATCAATGGTTCCCCACAGTTTGTCTTATATGTTTCTCTCCTCGGGCTAGGTCTTCTTACGGGAGTCTTGGTGCAGTGCACATGTTTGCAGGATGTGTACTGGAGTCTGGGGTCCTCTCTGACATGTACATTGTGCAGTCTGTGCTGCTTTCATTTTATGCATGTGTGCATTTAGTCTGCAATGACCTGTTCTGAGGCGAAAAATTGTGGTATACTGTTTCCTATTCAGTCTACTGATTGGGTCCTGTGGGTATTTACTGTTTGTTCTCTCTATCCACTGTTGTTTATATTTTTTTTGGATGTTTGCCTTGACTTCTGGCAGTGACACTGGGTGGGTGAATTGTTCTCTTTGTCTTCCCTCCCTGGCTAGCCTGTCCGCCCATTCATTCCCATGTATGCCGCAGTGAGCTGGAATCCAATGGAGGGTGATTTTATTGTGGTCTGAGAGTTTGTTTAGCTGGCATATCAGTTCCCTTTCCATACTATTTCGTGGTTCTCTTTGTGTTGCCTACGAACCTTGGTGTTACAAAACCATCCGGGAACTTGCTGATGTGGTGGAGATAAGCATTGGTTCGGTACATTCCCTTTTTTGAGAGGAGTTGACTATGCTGAGAGTGTCTGCGAAATTCGTGTCGAAGCTGCTAACGATGTAGCACAAATAACTCAGTCTGGGAGCCCCACATTGACATACTGAGCTGCGACTTCCTGAACACTGTGATCACTGGTTAGGAGTCGTAGGTTTATCGGTACGACCCGAAAATCAATCTGCAGTAGTCAGAGGGGAGACATTCATCATCCCTGATGCCGAAAAAGGGAGGCAGATGGACAGCTATGCCATAGTCATGTTGACTCTTTTGTTTGACTCGTGAGGTTAGGCATCACGAATACACATCACAAGGTCAAAACATTACCAAAGAGTACTACCTGGAGGTCAACCGTTGCCTCTGTGATGCTGTTCGACGCAAACGAACGGACCAGTGGACGAGATTTTGGCAGCTTCACCATGACAACGCACTGGCCCATTTTTTGGCATCTGATTCAGAATTTCTTGGTCAAACACAACTTTCCTCTGGTTGGCCAGGCTCCATGTTCTTCCCACGTGGCTTATTGCGATTGTTGGTTGTTCCCAAAGTTGAACATCCCCCCGCCGAAAGGGACACGATTTAAATCACGAGAAGACATTGTGCGGAATGAGACTTCCCAGCTGTGAAGTCCCAGGGTCCGCTGGGAGAAATGTGTGAAGTCACAGGGTCCGCTGGGAGAAGTGTGTGAAGTCCCAGGGTCCGTTGGGAGAAGTGTGTGAAGTCCCAGGGTCAGCTTGGAGAAGTGTGTGAAGTCCAAGGGTCCGCTGGGAGAAGTGTTAAACACGCAAAATGTAAATGAGCGAATAGTACGGATACTTCTGTAGCTGATGTAATTGAACTGAACAAAAGTATCCCATCAGATCTTGAATCACCTCAATGCGACCTCAACAGTTTTCGCGGACCGGAAAGAAATTAATGCGGGCCGGGTGGACCAGTTGTTGGGATACACTGCACTAGACAACATAAAAGAAAGCAACAATTTAAGCCATTTAGATCTGATTTGAGTAAGTCACATTGGTCACCTGAGGGGCATCGGCTTAATCCGCATTGCCTGTTTGTAAACTGTCTATTCTACTGTCTGACGTTAATGTTTCCAGAGTGCGTATAATGCTCCTCTCTTTGTAGTTGGTGTTGTAGTTAAAAATAAATCATTGATACGATACTACTGTCTTTTAGCTAGACTTAATCTTATCTTTCATTGACAATGTCATGACCTTGATCAGCCGTACACTTCGTGGACACTGCATGACTTCACAAATAGAACTTCTGTAACGATAAACTACTCAATGGCAGACTTATATGTATATCTGTCTATCTATCTGTCTGTCTATCAATCTATCTAACTATCTATCTATCTATCTATCTATCTATCTATCTATCTATCTATCTATCTATATATATATATATATATATATATATAAATTTATCTATTTATCTATTTATCTATCTATCTATCTATCTATCTGTCTCTCTCTCTCTCTCTGTATATATATATATATATAGGTCTATTTCTGTGTATAAATATATCTATCTATCTATTTATCTATCTATCTTTCTATATATATACATATGTATACAAGATATATATTTTCTTTGCGCGCCAAATACGGCGCATAAAGCAGAAGCAAATAATCACCAGCTGGAACGGTGTAACGCCACTGTTTTTAGATCTTGTATGTTGCTGAGGCCCGTAATTGACCCCTCTCGGATGATTGGTCTTCTGAGTGTTTCCTTGGGTCTCCCTCTTTTCCGAACGTCCCTTGGTGTCCATTAGAGTGCTTTAAATGGAAGACGGTTGTTGTTCATTCTAAGGACATGTCCGATGTATGTTTTTTTCGGATGATGGTCAACACGTATAATTGGTTTGCCTCTTTTCTTATCGAGTCATTGGTTAAGAACTGGTCCCAGCGTATATTCAATACATTTCTTAAACATATATTTTTGAAGATATTTAGTTTGTTTTCTAGCGCTTGTGTTATCTTCCAGCTTTCACATACATATGTCAGGACTGGTATTACGAGAGAGTTGAATAGTCTGAGATTGGTATGTTTGCTGAGTGTCGTTGATTTCCAGATGTTTGTGAGCTGATTAAAGGCGTATAAGGCCAAAGCAATTCTTGTGTGATTTTGTTTTCCCAGGTAGGCGTAGTGTTGGACATTTTGTAGAGATTTCCCATGTAGCTTGATATCAACCGTTGTGTTTGTTGAAGCTAATATTTTCGTCTTTGAGACGTTTACTTGAAGTTCTATCTGTTCTGACCATTGACCTAGTCCAGCTATATTTTCTGGTGTTTCTTCATTAGTGGTACTTAGTAGCGGTAGGTAGTCTGCAACATCAAGATCTTCTAAGGTCGAGTTATTTGTCCATTATATCCCTAAATTATAATCATCAGCATAGCGTTTCATCATCCAATCTATAGCTATGCCGAAATGTAGAGGTGATAAAATACATCCCTGTTTTACTTCTGTTTTTATGTTAAACCATTCAGTGTTACCTTCGGTTGTTCGAATATAGCATCGTGAATTATATATATTAATATTTATGTATTTTGAGGGAAAGCCATAGTTCTTTAGAATTGTCCATAATGTTCGACTGTGTAGACTGTTAAAGGCCATCTGGAAGTCAATGAAGTTGATGGTTAGTGGGGATTGCATTTTTTACTTTTACTGATTCTTTTATGATAGTTCTGAGTGTGAAAATTGAAACAATGCAAGAACGCTTTAGTCTAAAGCCAACCTGTTCTACTCTTATGATGACATCTACCTGTTCCCTGGGTCTTTCTAATATGCTGCAGTGTACTTTCCCAGGCACTGACAAGAGTTTTATGCCACGCCAGTTGTTACAATCAGATAAGTCTCCTTTCTTTGGTATTTTTACAATAATACCATCTTTCCACTGTTGAGGTGGGTTTTTCCTCTTTCCACTGTTGTGGTGGGTTTTTCCTCTTTCCACACATCATTTATGATAGATAGGAGATGAGTGAGGGTGGTATCATCTGCGGCTTTTATTATTTCACCAGTTATCTCATCATCCCTGTAGCCTTGAAATTCTTTAGTTTGTGGATGGCTCTTTTGATTTCTGCGAGTGTAAATTCTGTACAGGACACTGGTAAGAGGGGTATGTCTGTTTCGTTTTCAAAATTAGGGGTTGTTGTGGGATGTGGTCTATTCAATTTCTCTGTAAAATGTTCTGTCCAACTTTTCATCTGTTCTCTCCTGTAAGTAAGAAGGTTGCCATGTTTATCTCTGATTGGTGTATTTGTAGTAGATGGTTTATTGCATGACTGTTTTGTGATCTGGTGAGGGTATCTGCTGTTGCCAACTTTTGCTGCACTTTCGTACAAATTATAGATATGTGTGTGTGTGTGTGTGTGTGTGTGTGTGTGTGTGTGTGTGTCTGTGTGTGACTGTGTGTGTGTCTGTGTGTGTGTGTGTGTGTCTGTCAGGCTAAGTATCTGTCCGTCTGTCTATCTAACTGTTTATCTGTCTATCTATCTATATATCTACAAATGTGTCTAACTACTAACTATATATATACACACATATATATATATATATATATATATATATATATATATATATATATATATATATATATATATATACGAAGGGCGTGCAAATCAAACCGGGCCTTTTTTTGTAAGGAAAACAAAATAATTTCAGGCAGTCAAAATGACATTAATTTTTCGATTGAATCTCCTGCAACATTTATGTACCTATCCCAGAGTTTAATTAATGATTGAAAACCTTCAGCGTAGAAAGATTAGTCAGAATGTCTAAACCAATCCAGGACAACCTGTTTCACATCAGTGCTGAAATGCTGACCTCCCGTGAATTCTTTTAGTGGTCCAACCAGATGAAAATTGCTTGGGTGAGGTATGGGCTGTAAAATGGAAGCGGAAATACTTCCCAGCCGAGTTGATGTAGATGACACATAGTGCGGTAAATCGTATGAGGCCGTGCGTTATCTTGCATGAGCAGGACGCTTTTTTGTTATCAAACCAGGCCAGTGTTTTCCTCAAACAGTAATGCACATCATTCAAGATGCGTATGTACTGTTCACTTTTAAAAGTGGCACCACGGGGTGGACAATCAAGATGAATGATGCCAAGTTTGTCTCATAAAACTCTCGCCCTCACTTTACCTGCAATTGTCCTAAATGTTTTTTTGGGGGAGGGGGGGGGGTGATTGCACATTCTTCCACTGCTTAGATGTTCATTTTTATTCCGTAGTATAATGATGATCCAAGGTTTCGTCACATGTAAAGAAACGGCCCAAAAAAGTCCTGGAAGGAGCAAGGAAGTGATTATCAAACTGTATAAAGCATCCGTTGTACCTAGATTGGAGTATTGTGTACAGGTGTGGGGGTCCTTATCGAATACCAGATACAAACATGCTTTACAAGATACAAAGAATGACAAAGTTGAAAGTTGGATTTTAGAATTACAGTTATGAAGAAAGACAAAGAAATAACTGACCGACATGGTCTAGAAAATAGAAGAATTCGAGGTGATTTATTACAGGTTTATAAGATAATCAAAGGAAAGGATAAATTAGACTATAAAAAGTTCTTTTTCAAATAGAACCACCTACAAGAACAAAAGGACATAGCTACAAATTAAAATAAAGGAAGGTCCAGATTAGATATTACGAAATATTTTATTAGTCAAAGAGTGGTGAATTCTTGGGATGCATTGGCACGGGAAGTAATGGAGGCATGGGCAATTAATGCGTCTAAGAATAGATTTCCTGTGCATAGCTTTTAGAGCAAGGAAATGTGAATGCAGCTGGTTGTATACAGATTCTAAAGAGTCATATAAACCAGTATAAAGACGTTAAGTTAAGTTAAGTTACCATTATACACAAATTTAAAGATTGCATAAAAAAATACCAATTTGTCATTTTTCAGGCATTCGTTAATCGTAAAACATTACAGAAAATGCCGGCAATGAGACCGACATTTGGAACAAAGAATACATTGACAGAATAAACCTTCAAAGAAAAACATGTTGCTAACCTTAAATAAGATCAGGATCAAACTGAAGACAAGAAGTATCACTGCTCAAGTGCTAAGTGAATTGTGTGGTGCTGAAACATGGACTCAAATACGGATGAATAAAGCTTGGAAACGCTTGAAATGTGGTGATACCGTAAGATGCCAAGACTGAGTTTGACAGAAGGGCAATCTCAATGACAATCAATGACAATCTCTTCACTGAGGTAATCGCACAAAGACAAATATTGCAAATGACAGAACAGCGATGATTGCGTTGGCTGGGGTACCATTTGATACATGAAAGTCGTCTGCTGAATATTTTAGGAGGCAAAACAAATGTTGTTGTTGCTGTCGTTGGCAAAATGGAGAGACATGCTCAGACGTTACAACCACTTTCTGAACTGATCAAACAGATGATGATTATAATGAGAACGAGATGTTTTATAGAAAAAGCCTTGTATCTGTGAATGTTAGCGTCCAAAAAAAAACAAAGATTCCACAAATGAACAAAAAATATATCCAATATTACCATTGTTCAGGAGTTTAGTTTTGTTTAGCAATTGTCCATCAAACAAATCTGGAAACATTTCTTGTACACTAAGGCTAGCATATGTAAGTGGCGTTCAATTCAAATGTAAACTTTATAAGCTATTTAAGAATGTCTCCTCCAGATCATACATTACAATTTATCATTCTAATACGAACAACAACAAAAAATGCTATTGACTACACACAAAATCCTTATGTAGGCCTAATATAACACGCTAACCTCAACTTTAACCACTGACTGTATGCTTTCTTACAGAAAGAGAAAACGATAGGCCTGCACTATTCAATAATTCTCTTTATACAGTTAATTTATCTTTGCACTATAAGCTTGAAATAAAACCTATATGAAAATCAAACGATGAATATAGCCCCCACAGAATAGACTATTTAAGAATGTAACCTAAAGATCACACATCACCAGTTATGTCAATACGAAGCAAATAAGGATGAAGGTCGTTGACTAGGCAAACATCGTTAGGTAGGCCTTAAAAGTAAATCATACTTGGTATGTATTTGTTAAAGACCTATTCTCCACAGGGATATTCAATTGTTTGGAAATGTTAATTAATTAGAAGGCATAACATTCTTTGCCAAGAAGTGATTAATTTTTTGCAAAGGCCTTTGATAGAGTACCTCATCAAACATTGTTTACTAAGAAGATGAAATCATATGTAAAAGGTAGTCAAGTTGGAAAAAGGAAAGAAACTTGTTTAACGGGAAGAAAGCAGAGAGTGGTCATAAATATGAATTACTCTGAGTGGTGGGAGGTAAAATGTGGAGTGCCACAGGGGTGTATATTTAAAAGCAAAAGGATATTACACGTGTTTATTGATTGTTGGGTTGTTATTTGCAATAACAATCTTTCATGGTTAGTATTGTCCACCTACCAGACGGGTTATAAGAGGTAGCAAAGAGGAGGTTGGTCTTATGCCAACTGCCTCATCCTGTTTACATTTATTTTAAGCCACCTAAACTTCAACTATTATGGACAAGTTGATTAAAATGACAATCTAATGTTTATCCGTGACAGATGCGGGTACTGATAGCTCATCTGTGCATAGGTAGACTAAGTTCCAGGTACGATAAGCTGTAACACAGAAGATGGAATGAAGGATGGACAAACCATCATAATGGAGAAGCAGAAGCCAGCACTGGAGAAAGTCAAGATTGACAAAACAGCTGGGCATGATAGTGTAACTAACACCAGAAATAGTAAAGTACATGAACATTGCAGGTTAACAGTTATTTCTGAAGATGTTTTTTCCTGCCTGGCACAGCAAGGCTATACCAAAGGAGTGCAAGATAGTCTTCATTATTCCTTCTTCTTCTTCTTCTTCGTTCTCAATCTCCCGCTACCAAACCCTGAAAGGACTAAAGTAGCAGAATGTAGTCCAGAGAACAGAATGCGTTGTGTCGTAGTTTACAGCTTGGCTGTGATATTTGCACCTTTCGGTCCAACACTTCCGACTTCAGCAAGCATTTTTTGAGTACCGGGTTAGCATTCCCTCTTCGATCCCTTCTCCTTAGCCAGTCTGCTCTGCTGAAGCCTGTTATCCAGGATCACCGCATGGAGGTGTAGAAGGGTCTTGGCAGCTCTGGTTCGCTGGCTCTGGCGCTAGCAGTCCGCTATGGGTCGCTGACCACTGCAGCTCATGCGCTGCTCAGCTCTGGTTCGCTGGCCCTGACGCTAGCAGTCCGCTATGGGTCGCTGACCACTGCAGCTCATGCGCTGCTCAGCTCTGGTTCGCTGGCCCTGACGCTAGCAGTCCGCTATGGGTCGCTGACCACTACAGCTCAAGCGCTGCTCAGCTCTGGTTCGCTGGCCCTGACGCTAGCAGTCCGCTATGGGTCGCTGACCACTGCAGCTCATGCGCTGCTCAGCTCTGGTTCGCTGGCCCTGACGCTAGCAGTCCGCTATGGGTCGCTGACCGCTGCTGCTCAGCTCTGGTTCGCTGGCCCTGACGCTAGCAGTCCGCTATGGGTCGCTGACCACTGCAGCTCACGCGCTGCTCAGCTCTGGTTCGCTGGCCCTGACGCTAGCAGTCCGCTATGGGTCGCTGACCACTGCAGCTCACGCGCTGCTCAGCTCTGGTTCGCTGGCCCTGACGCTAGCAGTCCGCTATGGGTCGCTGACCACTGCAGCTCATGCGCTGCTCAGCTCTGGTTCGCTGGCCCTGACGCTAGCAGTCCTCTATGGGTCGCTGACCACTGCAGCTCATGCGCTGCTCAGCTCTGGTTCGCTGGCCCTGACGCTAGCAGTCCTCTATGGGTCGCTGACCACTGCAGCTCATGCGCTGCTCAGCTCTGGTTCGCTGGCCCTGACGCTAGCAGTCCTCTATGGGTCGCTGACCACTGCAGCTCATGCGCTGCTCAGCTCTGGTTCGCTGGCCCTGGAACGATAGAGGAGCTCACCTGCCGTGTCTAGAACAGAAAAAAATTTCACGCGATTAAATACCGATTAAAAAAATTATCTAGGGAAAAGATAAATACAGTTTAAGAAGTTTTCAAAGATTGGCCAGCTACAAGAACAAGAAGACACAGCATCAATTAATTAAAGAAAGGCCAGGTGTAGATGTCAGGAAATATTTGTGTAGACAGAGAGTGGTGAATTCTTGGAATGCATTTCCACAGGAGATAGTGCAGGCAGGATCAGTTAAAGCTTCAGTAATAGATTTGATGCACTTAGTTTTGTTTGGATCACATTGAGTGGATGAAACTGACTGTAAACAGATTCTACAAAGCCTTCTGAACCAGTATAAAAAAAGTTCAGTTATGTTACAGTATTCAAACTGAAACAGGTTTCCGGGGATTGAACAAGTACCTGTTTATCAAATTACATAATGGGCACCACAGACATATACCAAATGTGTTTTTTTTTAAAGGGGGTTCCTGTTTACTCATTTTATTCATTTACATTTCAGATTTAAATTGTATTCATACGCATTACGGAAGGTGAATCTTCATTTCATTCAGTCATTCATGGCAGACTCAGAAGAACTCGTCAAATATCAAAGAGATTAGAAAGATTGGAATTGAGCTGCCACAGATGACCTCAGACAAGAATACTTGGTGTGTATTTGTTAACGGGCTATTCTCCCCATGAACAGTCAATTGTTTTGATTTATGAATTGATTAGAAGGTATACTATTCATTGGCAAGAAGTGATCATTTTTTGCAAATGCTTTTGATAAAGTACCTCATCAAAGATTGTTTAGTAAGTTGAAATCATATGTAAAAGGTAGTCAACTTGGCAAATGGATAGAAACATGATTAACGGGAAGAAGGCAGAGAGTGGTCATAAATAAGGATTACTCTGAGGGATGCGAGGTAATATGTCGAGTGCCACAGGGCTCCGTGTTAGTATCAATTTTATTCTTCAGATATTATAACAGGTTTAACGTTATACTATTGATATCCTGGGTCACGGTATCATTTAAACGTCTATATGACATGGTTAACGTTATACTATTGATATCATAGGTCACCGTATCATCTAAACGTCTATATGACATGGTTAACGTTATTCTATCACCACTTTATTACTAACTTACCACTATCACTCCTTTACTCACACTTTAATTAAACCACTATCAATTCTTTTAACAACAGCAAAACAATGAATGTTTATTTGTTGAACATTTTACATATTATAAAATGTATACTAAGCATGATAATCATTAAGAGTTTCTTTATCAACACTTCTATAACTAACTATACTGACTTTCAAGAGGTGCGTGCAATTAGCACTGGTATTTCTCTTGCACTAAAATTACCTAGGGATCTCATCGCATGTCAGATCTAGCAATTGTTCTATTCATCGTCTATATCCCTCTGCTTTGATATAATGCTGGCTAGCTACTTGTTCTCAGTCCTAATCTCTCTGTCCTCGCTTGTCTGATGGCCTTATGTCTCACCTCTCAGCTTATGCAACGTAGATGTCTTCTGAGCCTCTTTTCGCGTCTCAACGTCAGGAAGATGTCTGCTGAGCCTCCTGTCTCGTCTCAACGTCAGGAAGATGTCTGCTGAGCCTCCTGTCTCGTCTCAACGTCAGGAAGATGTCTGCTGAGCCTCCTGTCTCGTCTCAACGTCAGAAAGATGTCTGCTGAGCCTCCTGTCTCGTCTTAACGTCAGGAAGATGTCTGCTGAGCCTCCTGTCTCGTCTCAACGTCAGAAAGATGTCTGCTGAGCCTCCTGTCTCATCTCAACGTCAGGAAGATGTCTGCTGAGCATCCTGTCTCGTCTCAACGTCAGAAAGATGTCTGCTGAGCCTCCTGTCTCGTCTCAACGTCAGGAACTCGACGACTGCAGCTGTGCTCGGGCCTATGACAATGGACAGTGGTGCTGTTATTGTGGTTGTCAGGACAAGAAAATATGTGTCACACGTGTTGTCCAGAACGACAGCTTTGTGTTGAAGCAACACGTCTCCCTTTGATGAGAATGCAGACTAATGTCACTCAGGGACTTGTGACAGGTTTTAGCTACGACTCAAACAGAACATCACACACAGACAAATTCTTACACGTGCGTGGTCTCTCGTTGCCTTTCAGTGTTGATCTGCTTCGGTGACTTCTAATCTTGTTATTCACTGGCTTTGTTTTGTAGTCTACCTGGCTTCTATCCTGACCTATCTCCTATCTACTGACTGCACGGTAGTTCTCTCTTCTCTGCTCTTTTTTAAATGCCCCCCACCCCCTCAAGCACCCTCATTTCTCAGCTAATATGCTTAGCTCCTCGCGCTTTTGCCAATGACTTCTACTTTCTTTAGTTCAATTCCCTGAAACTTTATTTACACTGGCATCTCGCCAGAGAAAGGATACCTCGTTTTTCAACATATTTTGTGACATAGCGATCGTGGAATTCCAGGTAGAAATCTTGGGAAGGTAATCATTTTGGCTGGACAGTCTTAAGCTGCATTATTTGAGAAGGACAATGCCCCGTTTAATTAACTCTATCTCTCTTACAGGGTTCTCAAGTTATGTGTGCGTACCACGAACGGTATTTTCAGTGCTTCCCTGGCGTTGGCTCGTTGGACCTTTGTAACTATGTTACAATATATATATATATGTAGTATCAAGACCACCACTACAGTCCAATGTCTGCTGGGATGATGATATGATAGTCTGTAAATGACCATGGGCTAGACTGAAACAATGACAATAGAAACGCAGTGGATGGAGTGGTATGATACTGTTTTGTCAAACCTTAACACCTCAGAGCAGGAGTGATTAGTATTCAGGAACTCTGATATGCCGACAAACAACATATGGTAGATTTTTTTTAAAGTGTCAAATATATCTACATCGACAGCAAAACGTCGCGGGCTACTCTTTCTACTCTGGCTGAGAGAGAGTTTGAGGCCATAATTAAAGAAACTTGTAAGATCTGGATTCAGCTGCCAAAGATTGTCTGAGGCAGGAAGATGTGGCGTGTTTTTATTGAATATGCTCCAGGAAAGCCCACAATGGCTTTAATTGAATAATTGATTGATAAACCTACAATTTCTTGTCCAGAAGAGATCAAGTTACACTATTCAAACTGCGCGCAGACCCCAGCAGATTTAAAACAAAAATTTGTGTTCAGCATACTTCAAATTGGTTACAAATGCATGTGTTAAACATTTTTTTTTAAAGCGGGTTCCATTTATTTCATTTTTATAAATTTGCATTTCAGACGTGAGTTTAAATTTGTTGGCCAAAATGAAACTGGGTATCAATAAAAGAAAGTAGTCTCTCTATTTTTAAAGTAAGAATATTTTGTTTTTAATTAAATATCTTTGATAAATAGACAATGGTTAAGTTGCAACATTCAGAAGAGGAGCATTGTCCCAACATAACATCTAGCTCAATTTAGGGACATGTCCAGTTTGGCAGACATGGGTTTTTGTGTACTCCTCCACGTACGGAAAGTAATGGCAATCTACCGTATTGCACGCCTGATAATATAATATCATCTAGGTCCCTAGTTAACATTGTGGTCCAGATCAGGCTTCTTTTAACGTCGTACAGTTTGTCGAGCGTGATTCAAACTGGGTGCGTTGGGATTGTGAAACGGGCGCTCAATCCCTAGACCATGCGGCCTCCTCATATAGGTCTATAAGGTAATTAAATCATCCTGCATTGAATATAACAGTACTCCACACGCAATTGACCATGATGAGATATTAACTTATATTGATGGCAGATATGCTAATGTAGCAGACGCTATGTAGCAATTAAATAAGCTTCCTGTGTCAGAATTGTTATATCACAAACTGTGCTCATTAAGAAATTCTACAACATGTTTTTTCTTTCTCTAAGTAAGTCCATCGGACCTCGAGACGTAGCCATACCAAGTCAGCGTTCGCCTATTCATGGTTGTGTGGAGGTCGTCGTACAGTCCACGTGCATTCTCAATTCTACGTCATACTTCATCATTTGTGATACAATCTTTGTTGGTGATATTTAGGAGTCTTCTAAAACATCTCATCTCCATGTCCTGGATCTTCTCTGGAGATCTGCTATAATAGTCTTTGTTTTGCAGCCGTACAGGAATAATGAAAGAATCAGTGAGCGCATTAGTCTGACCTTTATGACGAGTGAGAGTCATTTATCTTTAGGATATTTGGTTACCATCAACTATTTTTTTCAAAATTTCATTTTATTGTGTCACCAGTTCATTGTAATTTTTTTCACTACATTTTCTAACAACGCATTGTATGACTAAAATATTAACTGAATTTACAAACAGTGTATTAAGTTCCAAGTAAAAGGGTACTATTTTAATAATCCACGTACCGCAAAGGCTTATTTTATTTATTGAAACATAAGTTTGTCAAATAAGTGTCATGTAAAATGGTAAAGTCATATGTTGCTATGATTTTATCAAATTTTCATTTTTTGGTTTTTTTTTTCAAAATGGTTTCATCCCTGTTTGTTTATTAGTGGTGATACATTTTAGATTATTTTAGTACTCACCGCTTTTCAGTTTCATTGGTCAAAATTGTTAATGAAATCTTTTTAAAATATTGTATTTTTATTTGCTTTTATAATTTACTTTCATAGTTTCTTTTATTTTGGGTAATTCAAATGATGCGCTTACAGACAAAGCGAAGAGAACGAAAAAAAAAACAGTACAAATTGCAAAATCTGATTCA
Source organism: Ariolimax columbianus (assembly GCA_036924085.1). NCBI lineage: Eukaryota > Metazoa > Mollusca > Gastropoda > Stylommatophora > Arionidae > Ariolimax > Ariolimax columbianus. The sequence continues at coordinate 150,134,824 of JAVGWX010000002.1, read as the reverse complement.
TGGACAAAATATTGAGAGCAAGTAGCAAACTTATGTGAGCATCACCAAGAAATTTGAACACAGGCATCAAGGCATGAGAGTGAAAGAGGAAAATATAAATCTAACGATAATTATAAACACTGTCAAAAGAACCACTCACCAGCAGCCAAGTCATAAGAAACAGATGCAGAGAATGACTGACTGACCATCCAATGCACCAGAGACTAAACAATTTGGGAAATGGGAAACTAAAGCGGAGAAACTTTGCAGAAATAGCCAAAGCAAAGATGCACGAAGATCCCATAAACGCACTAACAACACCAAAATCCATCAGCCCTGCAAGACAACGAGAAAAATAAGACAGCAGGCATAGATAGTATCACAACAGGCATAGATGGTATCACAACAGACATAGGTGGTATCACAACAAGCATAGATGGTATCATAACAGGCATAGATGGTATCACAACAGAAATGCTGCTGGCTTGCAGTACAACTGCAGTGAAATGGCTGACCAGAATAATTAATGTGATCTGGACATCGAGAAAGGTATAGACAGACTGGCAACGACCAATCATCGTTCCCATTTTGAAAAAAAAAAAGCCAACAAGCGCGAGTGCAAACGTAAAGGGGAATCTCTCTTCTAAGCCACATAAGGCAAGATATATGCAAAGATACTAGACGGAAGAGCAAGATCGACACTGGAACCCCAACTAGGAAATAATCAGTTCTGGTTCAGGAAAGGAAAAAACTGCACAGACGCAATATTAATATTGAGACAAATATGTCAACGTTCTATAGAATATGATGGAAACATCAGCCTTATATTTATAGACCAGGAAAAGGTGTTCAATAGAGCCAACATAAGTCAATTATGGGAGATCCTGGCAGATTATGGACTGCAAGGTTCTCTCCTAAGTAAAACCAAAGCCGACTTATAGGTGCTCAGTCTTTCTCGGCAAATGTTGAAGGTCGAGGATAGCGATGTTTGCTGCGGCGCATTAGCTGAACACACTCCTGCTCCATCCTCACATGTGTCTAGCCATGCTCCATCCTCACATGTGTCTAGCTATGCTCCATCCTCACATGTGTCTAGCCATGCTCCATCCTCCCATGCTCCATCCTCACATGTGTCTAAGCATGCTCCATCCTCACATGTGTCTAGCCATGCTCCATCCTCACATGTGTCTACCCATGCTCCATCCTCACATGTGTCTAACCATGCTCCATCCTCACATGTATCTAACCATGCTCCATCCTCCCATGCTCTCTCCTCACATATGTCTAACCATGGTCAATCCTCACATGTGTCTACCCATGCTCCATCCTCACATGTGTCTAACCATGCTCCATCCTCACATGTATCTAACCATGCTCCATCCTCGCATGCTCTCTCCTCACATATGTCTAACCATGGTCAATCCTCACATGTGTCTACCCATGCTCCATCCTCACATGTGTCTAATCATCCTCCCTCCTCACATGTGTCAAACCATACTCCCTCCTCACATGTGTCTAACCATGCTCCATCCTCCCATGCTCCATCCTCACATGTGTCTAATCATGCTCCCTCCTCACATGTGTCTAACCATGCTCCATCCTCCCATGCTCCATCCTCACATGTGTCTAATCATGCTCCCTCCTCACATGTGTCTAACCATGCTCCATCCTCCCATGCTCCCTTCTCACATGTGTCAAACCATACTCCCTCTTCACATGTGTCTAACCATGCTCCATCCTCCCATGCTCCATCCTCACATGTGTCTAATCATGCTCCCTCCTCACATGTGTCTAACCATGCTCCATTCTCACATGTGTCTAACCATGCTCCCTCCTCCCATGTGTCTAACCATGCTCCATCCTCACATGTGTTTAACCATAATCAAACCTCATTTGATTTCAAAATTCTGCAGCCAAGGAAATGCTAATCCATCTACTGCAGTGTCATCATTCAATAAATGATCGTTGATTGTTTTCAAAATGCGAGTGGAGTTTAAATCAAACCGGGACTTTTTGTTGTAGTTTTACCTGAATGGGTTATAGTGTGCAGGGACTACTATCATTAGTTAAGGGCACTTGTTTTCTATTACTGCTAGGTACCCCACTTGCCATGAACCGGTCACGTAACAGATTATTACAAATGGCGGACAACACTGTTTGTGCTTGCATGGAACAACGTGTTGTGATATAGTTTCTTGTGACTAAAGGCGAAAATGTACAGAAAGCTGCAATCTTAATACGGTGATGAGACATTGAGCCACAGTAAGACATGTGAATGGTGTAAACATTTTAGAGAACGCCGTACATCTGTGAGTGATGATACCGGTCGTGGTGGCTTTCAACCCACCACAGTTATTCCTGTGAATACCTAGATTGTGGAACGCCTTATCCTTGAAATTCGACATATACCTATCGCAAATTTGCACAAGAGGCAAATCTTTCTCTGGCTACGCTATGATTCGTGAACATTTTCATTTTCGGAAAGTTAATGCACGTTGAGTGCCAAGACAGCTTTCCGCTTTTGATCGGCAACAAAGAGTTCAAGCCTGCATTGAATCGAAGGAACGTTTTGAAATGACAGGACATTATTTTTTGGATAGCTTCATTACATATGACGAAACCTGAACGCATAATTATATTCCTTGGATCGAAACGAGCATCCAAGCAATGGAAGCATACCAAATCGCTCCCACTAAAATGCATTTCTGACAATTGCGTCTGAAGGTAAAGTGATGGCGAGTGTTTTCTGAGACAAACTTGGCATCATTCATCTTGATTGTCTACCCCATGACGCCACTATCAACAGCGAACAGTACATTTTGAGTGATGTGCTTAACCATCTGCGGAAAAAACGTCCTGGTTTGATCATAAAGGGCGTCCTGCTCCTGCAAAATAACGCTTAACCTCAGTCGATTCGCCGCACTGTGTACCATCTGCAGCAACTCGACTGGGAGGTATTGCCACATCCACCTTACATTTCAGGCCTCGCTCCAAGCAAATTTCACCTGTTTTGGCCGCTAAAAGAATTCATAGGAGGTCAGCATTTTAGGGCCGATGACAAAGGGAATAGGCTGTCCTGGATTGGTTCAGACATTCTGACAAATCTTTTTACGCTGAAGCTTTTCAAGTATTACATAAACTCTGGAATAAGTGCATAAATGTTGCTGGAGATTATATCGAAAAGTTAATGGCATTTTGACTACATAAATCATGTATTACAAAATAAGTCCAGGTTTGATTTGAACGCTTCTGATATAACTCCTATCCATATCATGTGTTCAAGATGTGTGTTTGTGAAACCAGTATGCTCGCGTTTCCTTTGCTCAGACCCTCAGCATGACCATGAAGGATATCCACACCGACCCCTGGAGGTTTGTACAGCTGCTATTCCCTCAAGTCTTGCCAGCCTAGTAGTCTTGCATCACAGAGAAAGGATTGGGAGTCTTACACGATGAGGTCCCAGAGAGCCACCTCAGATCGCCGAGGTCACTGCACCCATCTCCATTCTTATACTGATGGTTGTTGCCCCGTATGTCCCACTCTGCTTACCACCAACCTGAGCCCTCACCCTATTAAGGATACTCTGATACCCCATCCTCCTTCGTCGCCCCTAACGTCATGCCTGAGAAATTGTTGTTACTCTTCTACGCCTTCTTTCCGGGCTTTGGGAACGCACATATGCTGCTAGAGTAAAAGCTTGAAAACTCTTTACACTGGATGGAAAGCAAGAAAACAAAGCGGTACTTTAAAGCTTGCAATGAAACTTTGTTTAGCGTATAGGATGCACAAACCATCAACTAACCCGCTCACTTTGCTCTTATCACTTTAGGATGCACAATCCATCAACAAACCCTCCTAATTTGGTCCTATCGCTTTAGGATGCACGTCCCATCAACCAACCCTCCCAATTTGGTCCTATCGCTTTAGGATGCACAAGTCCCATCAACCAACCCTCTCACTTTGCTTCTATCATCTTGAGTTGCACAAGCAATCAATCAACCTTCACACTTTTTCCGTATCACCTTGAGGTGCACTGGCCATCAACCAACCCTCTCACTTTACTCCTATCACCTTGAGTTGCACTGGCCATCAACCAACCCTCTCACTTTACTCCTATCACCTCAATGTGCACTGGCCATCAACCAACCCTCTCACTTTACTCCTATCACCTTGAGTTGCACTGGCCATCAACCAACCCTCTCACTTTACTCCTATCACCTTGAGTTGCACTGGCCATCAACCAACTCTCTCACTTTACTCCTATCACCTCAATGTGCACTGGCCATCAACCAACCCTCTCACTTCTATCACCTTGGTGTGTATCAACTAACCCTCTCCATGCTGACGTGTCATGTACTATTTTCTTCAGTTATTTCAAGCTTCTCCCAGTGTCTTCAGTTATTTCAAGCTTCTCCCAGTGCCTTCAGTTATTTCAAGCTTCTCCCAGTGTCTTCAGTTATTTCAAGCTTCTCCCAGTGTCTTCAGTTATTTCAAGCTTCTCCCAGTGTCTTCAGTTATTTCAAGCTTCTCCCAGTGTCTTCAGATATTTCAAGCTTCTCCCAGTGTCTTCAGTTATTTCAAGCTTCTCCCAGTGTCTTCAGTTATTTCAAGCTTCTCCCAGTGTCTTCAGTTATTTCAAGCTTCTCCCAGTGTCTTCAGTTATTTCAAGCTTCTCCCAGTGTCTTCAGTTATTTCAAGCTTCTCCCAGTGTCTTCAGTTATTTCAAGCTTCTCCCAGTGTCTTCAGTTATTTCAAGCTTCTCCCAGTGTCTTCAGTTATTTCAAGCTTCTCACTGTGTCTTCAGTTATTTCAAGCTTCTCCCAGTGTCTTCAGTTATTTCAAGCTTCTCCCAGTGTCTTCAGTTATTTCAAGCTTCTCCCAGTGTCTTCAGTTATTTCAAGCTTCTCCCAGTGTCTTCAGTTATTTCAAGCTTCTCCCAGTTTCTTCAGTTATTTCAAGCTTCTCCCAGTGTCTTCAGTTATTTCAAGCTTCTCCCAGTGTCTTCAGTTATTTCAAGCTTCTCCCAGTGTCTTCAGTTATTTCAAGCTTCTCCCAGTGTCTTCAGTTATTTCAAGCTTCTCCCAGTGTCTTCAGTTATTTCAAGCTTCTCACAGTGTCTTCAGTTATTTCAAGCTTCTCCCAGTGTTCTTGTATCTGCATCTTCCTATCTCCTCCATGTGTTCTTTGGCAGTCCTTTGTCTCTTTTTACCCGTTTTTCCATTGCAGAGATTGTCTGGCGATACTCACTTAAAGAATTTTGCAGTGTGTGTGTGAC